>VXAU01000073.1:179847-313950 GCA_013399695.1 Formicarius rufipectus | reverse complement strand
CGCGTCACCGTGACGTCACTGTGACGGCACCGGGGGAGCGGTGCAGGGGAGCGGCTCCGTGAGGGGAATGGCGGGGACAGCCCGGGCGTGTGCCCAGGGCTGGGACGGACACAGCGGGGAGGAAGGAGCCGCCCCGCCCCTGAGGGGTGTGTCGCCGTGCCCGGAGGGGCAGAGGGAGGCGTTGGCAGATCCCTTTTCCTGTGGCCCGGTCCCGCAGCCGGGTGGCGCTGTGGCCGGTCCGCCGCCCTCTGCCGTCGAGAAGGGTTGTGGGTTTCAAGGCTCGCAGTTCTGTCGTGTTTAGAGAGGCGTGTAAAAACAGCTGCGCTCGCTCTCCGCGCTGTACTGCAGGTTATTGCATGATGAGCTCTGCTGTGGGTACCCGGGTTTTCTCACTCGACAGCGCCGCGGGGAGGGTGAGGAGTCCAGCACGAACCCTGCTCCGCTCTAAAGAGGGAACGCGCAGGCACTCAGATGAGGGAAGGATGGCAGTGCAAAACCTGTTATTTTAATCCACTCGCTGCAGCTTTATCAGAGGGAAAATATAAAAAAAAAAAATTAGCGCTTTCAGCAACGTCTCGTCCAACAGGCCGGGGTGCGCGCCGGGATCCGGCCCACCCTGAGGTACAGCCGCGCTCGCCGCTCCCACGGCGGCCACGCGGGCAGCACTTCCTGCGGCCGCCCCGGAGGAGGCGGGGCCGGCCCGGCGGTAGGTGCGGGGCTGGGGGCGGCGAGGCGCGGTCTGGCACCGGCACTTCCACCTGCAGCGGCACCGCCGCCGGTGTACTCCGCCCATCCCGTGGTGTCGCGGGTCGGCGCTGGGCTCGGTGGCCGGTGGGGTTCCCGCGGAGATGCGCCGCGGGCTGCGGGGTCGTGCAGGGCGTCGGGAGGCTGCGAAGAGCGGTGCGTTCCTTCGCGTGTCCCGCCCTGCTGCGCTTTCAGTAGAGGGAGGACGGGAAAATAAAGGAGGGCGGCCCAAATTCCGCTTCCCGCAGCAGTGACCCGACTTTTTCCTTGTGTGGCGAGGGGAGGTTTGAAAGAGCCGGCGTCTGTGCTGTTGACTGCGCTGACACCTCGCACGTGCATAGTTCGCTCAAAGCGCTGGTCCGGTGTCGCTGCACTTCCCTACTGAGTCTCAGGGAAATCCGCAAGGAGATGGTGAATAGGGCGGGGGAGCTCCCTCGAAGGCTTTCTTTTGAAGTCCTGTCAGGCTTTCCTGTGTACGGCACAGCAGATCTGGGGACAGCTATACCTCTCGCAGGTTCGGAACCTGCCACCTGCTGAGCGCTTTAAGTCTGCCTCTTGTGTCGAAGATAGTCTTTCTGTATTTCAAAGCAATTTCACAAAGCAATTGCCTATGTTTCGTAATCACCATTTTTCTAACCTACATTGCATCTTTTCTGAGACAATGGCCTCGGAAAGGGCCATAGCTGTGTAGGTACACAGCTGAACCTGAAGGTTGGGTGGGTGTGCTCTCAACCTCCAGTGCTGTGGTTTTGTAACTCTACCCTACCTGAAACCAGGACAACGGGACGGGATTTAAAGGTGATAAGGCTTTCTTCACATTTCAAACACTGATACTGTAGCTTTGGAAGGAATGGCTGGGAAGGACATGACAGCAGGGAAGCCAGTAACCTCACTATAAGGTGATGTCAAGTACAAAACATATTAATGAACATATTCTGGAATGTAATGGAAGTGTTGAGTGCAGTAAAGTTGCATTATTAAGAATCAGAAATCACAGCTTAGTTTCTGAGTAGATTTTATTTTACGTTTATAAACTTGGAAAATATGGTAAGAACCACTAAGAAAATATTTTCCTTATTTCAACTCTTTACCACCAGATTTTAGAAACTAAAGGAAGATGTCCTTTTTCCCCAAAATCTCTTTCCAGTGTGAAGTTGAAGAGTATCTCACCAAGGTGTTCAGAAATAATGAGGTATGTGACATGGATACTACTACTAACCAACAAATAATCACATGTTTTGTGTAACTTTAATACCTTACAATAAAGTATTTTCCTCACATTAGAGACAGATTTATTTTTTTTATATAAAATGTTTTTTATATTTAAAATATAAAATTAATATGCCCATTGGCTCAAAGTAACAGAGAAATATTTCAGATTTAACATAAATCAGGTAATTTGATTGTGGATCCCACTGAAGAGAGATCATAGATAATTAACCACTTATTTACCACATAATATTGGCAAGAAATACTCACTGTAGACAGCCTATTAATTTCTAATGCCAAAGGATGAAAAGGATGCATTCTTAATATATCAGAATGAAAGTTACTAGTTCATAGTTTTGAATTTACTTTTTCACTTCCCTAGGACTGTTCTTGTAAGGTATCACAGAGCTCTATCCCAGAGCAGTTACATTTGATCCTTGCTGCAGACTGCTTACAAGGATTTTGCTAATACAGCTGTTTTTCTAACGGATCGTTTTCCAGAAATTTATGAGGCTTGAAGTGGAATTAGGTTTCCAGATACAGACATTTCTCACTATGGCACCCCACACAACCCTATTCCTCCATCCTAGGGAATGGTTTTTTTCTGCACTGAGCCAGAGGATGCTACGTGAATCTCTTTAATATAAAATCTCTTCCTTCAGCTTATCACTGCTCTAGGTCCACAGGAGGCAGAGAATAAATATCAGACACTGTTAAGCCGTCTGTCTCATCCACCAAGTTTTACAACTGTAAGAGTTAATACCCACTTGGCCTCAGTGAAGCATGTGAGAAAACTGCTGTTTGAAGAGATCCAGAAGGTTTGTGCAATTTTGTTACAGCAAGAATAACAGGCTATGTCCTCTTTTGCCTAATTACAAGAAATTACTAAAAACTCTACATTAATGCATGTCCACTATTAACATTACGCAATCATAGCGATTTCCTGTCAGCATTAAATGTTAAATGAAAATTCATTGTCTAGCAGTATTCCTCACCTAATCCATCCAAGAAAGGCAGCAATAGAGAGAAAAGGCAGCCAATGCTTTTTTATACGGCAGATCCAAACCGTGGATAGGACTGAGGCACTATTGTAGTAAATACTATAAAGGTGTCATAAGTCTATAGAGAGGATGGTAGGTTAAAAACTAATGCGCTGTCTTCAGCATGTTTAGTAACATATTTTATTTAAGAATAGAGGAGAATGCTGGTATATCTGATTTCAGAAACTGTTTAGGGAAGTGAGAAAAATCTGTATTTTAGAAACTAGAGCTGTAGCAATGCTCTGCTGCTGCTATTTTTTTAAAAACTTTTTAATCTTTGTATAATTTTGCGGATTTTTACTTATTAAACATTTATTTATCTGATAATATGCAAGCCATTGTGTTTAAGAAATTTATTATTCTGAAACTGTGTCCTAGACCTACATTCTGTCTAAAAAGATCCAGTTCTTCTTTAAGTAAATTATTAGTGCTGGTGGGTGTACGGGGAGCTTTTGCATGACAGCAACGAAGATGTTTCTGTGATGCACAAGCAGTTGACAGTGTTCTTCTGGCTGGAATGGTAATAAGCTATGCTAATTTTAGGTTGTTTGTAGAAATCTGGAAATGGGTATTGCGGTATGATAGTTTGCTTCAAGGGAAAAGGCTTTGCTGAAAACTGACTTAAGACTGGCTTTTCACAAACTTTTTTGTATTTTGAAGTGTGATTAGCAAAGGAAGCCACATCACAGTTTTGAACAAAAGCATGGTTATGGATAGTTTTCTTTCTTAAGGGAAAATACTGATTGATTAGATGCAAACTCATTTATGGCTTTACATGCTTTATGGTTATAATTTAGAGGGCTCAGATAAGAAGACAATTTTTATTTTTAAATCCAGGAACCTTTATAAAATGCAGACTGTAATTTTTTTTTTAACCGTCTGCACAACTCAGCTCTTAGTATCCAAAGTTAAGCTGACAAGAAAAATGAAAAGTTTTGCCAACCTGGCATATTAAGTGATTTTAAACTAATAACATCAGAAAGATAACACAGATTAGACCCAAGCTTGTACAGTGGTGTTACTGTGCTCTAATGACAACTTGACTCAACCTTCTTCCTTCAGAAGAAAGAAAAAGCCAGTACTAAGTAGGGTTATGAGTATCAAAATACTCTCCCACTCCCTGAAGGCAGTTCTCAGTCAATCCCTTAGTGACCTTGTTATTTATCAGTTTATTAAATGTTTAGTCTTTAACGCCAATATTTTTAATGGTGTCCCCTTACTATTTTCCACTCACTTTTAACTGTTTTCACTCCCTTTGTTTTTTGTGCTCTACCACTATCAATTATGAATAGAAAAATAGTTTTCAGTCTAATTAAATATTTAAGTGTTACATTTATTAGTAGTGCTTAATAATTATGGGATTTTTTTAATGAAACAGCAATTTAAAGGACTATGTGTTCCTGTACTTGAGCACCCGAAACTCCAGGACATCTTATTAGTTCCTGTCATTGGACCCAGGTTTGAAATTTTCAGTCTTTAGACTTAAAATGTTGTAACACATTTTACTTACAGATTTCTTATTAAACAGTTATGATATCTAATGCACGATAACTGAACCACATCTTCATTTATGTTATGACCTAGTGGACAGTCCATATACTAACCAGGTTTGATTTTTAGTCATTAAAATATTAAAAAAACATAGAGTTCTCTTCTATTTACGAGACTAACATTGTACAGGGAAAATGTAATATGAGAACATCTTCCCTAGAAAGCCAGGTAGGTGGCAGACAGAACAACTAAACTTTTGCAGGGAATATAGAACTACAGCTAAATACAGGCAGTTTTCTTCCACTGGAAGAAGTCAAGTGAAAATAATAAGTAAGTAGATGTTTTTAAACACAAAAATAACTTCACAGTGATCTGGCCTAGGAAGGGATAGAGGCTTATTTCTCCATCCTGGTATAATTTTTTTTGTATTCCTGTGTTATGTTTGTAATAGTGGTGGAACATGTCAGAATCTGCACTTTTTTGAGATCTGTTTTTCTTGGCTCTTTCTTGTGTTTCCTCTGGGACTAACATAAATCTTTTACACGTAATGCATGATATTGAACTACTTTTTCTGTGGTATTCTGACAAAAATCAGTATTTATGAACTAGAGTTTACTTGGAGGATATTTGGCTTTTCTTCAGTAAACTTTTTATGTTTTTTAAACTGAACTACATTTTGTATTTTTAGGCAAGGCTTAAGGAAACATGCATCTGAAGTAGTTGTTGGAGCCCAGTGTGGATATGCAGTACTTCGAGGAGCACATGTTTACATCCCTGGAATTGTATCTACGTCAAGATGTAAGAGTTCTCCTCACAATTAAATTGTAGAGACAACAGAAGAAGTTCCACTCTTTAAGCTACAGTTCTAAATATCCCTGATTTTCTTTTTTTTTTAATCCATTGGAAGTTCTTTTAATGCTATTTGTGTATGAGAGATCTGGTTTTTACCTTTTTCAAGGTAAAAACCTTTTTCATTGATGAGAAAAATCTTCAATTTTAATGTCATATTCTTAAGAAATGGAAATTATATTTCAATGCCTGTGAGACAAGATAAAAAATTGACATATACATGCTTTGTGTTCAGCAGCCTACTTTTTTATTTAAAGGTCAAATTAACTTCATGTAAAATCAGTATAATTTTGGATGATTTCCCTTATTATTCTATTGTGATGAGATCTACTAATCATCATGGTTCTTATTACTAAACAAAGTGAGTCAGGAAAGCATTTATCTAGTCACTTTAATTCCCCTTCAGGAAAGAACCTTCAAGAAGTTATAAGCATATGCTTAAGTCCAATTCACTGAACAGAAATGTTTTTCAGTCTAGGACTCAATAATGAAATAAATATATTGCCCTAGCAGTTGTTGAAACTGCTTATTTAGACAACTTCATAAATATTCAAATCCTTTTTTGAGTCAGCTAGTGATGTATCATAATTGCTGCATGTAATTATGCATGCAACATCAATTCAAAGAAAAGATACTATAAAACTTTAGGAACACTTCAGGGGAATTGCAGATTAGAAAATAAAATTAAAGGGCATGCTACCCACTTGATGCCAAATATAATAAGGCTGTATTAAGCACAAATGGTCTAACTAGGGGAAAAAAGTAGTACAGCAAGAACACATTTAATCACTGAATCTCCAAACCAAATGAGGGTATACTAATCATTGGGGGACTTTGAGTTTAATTTAACTAATAAAACCCTAAGCTTTATGTTTATGGAATGCCAGTATAAGCTACAAAAAGCTTAAGAACTGTATTCAGTACTAATGCATTTTGAAAGGATGATTGTCAGCAGAGGGTGACATTAAATAATTTATGTTCAAATACTGCAAAAAAATCATTGGCAGATATGCTTGATTGGAGAGTTAAATTGCTGCAGGTTTTTGTTCAGTGAAGCTTAAGCAAACAGTAACAGTGCGCTACCACATAATGTTTTATGTCACATTTTGTGAAAAGAAGCTATTTTCAGTAGCTACCCAACAAATATTACCCTGTAAGAATTTCAGAGCATTTGTGCATAATCAGAAGACCATTTGAACATGGAAGAAAGTATTCCCAAGTACAATTCAAAGAATTCTTGGGAAGCTGAACTGTATTTAGTCTTACTTCTTGTACCTTCTGGTTCCTCCCGCCTGTCACTAACATCAGAAATGTAATTTTGGAAAATGGTTTATTACTGTCAGAAGAGGCCTTTACGTATATTTGTCAGCCAGTCAGTGCATAGAGCTTGCTCACTATTCTACAGAATCACCTAAACCATCCCTCTTTTCCATCTGTTTTTGTTCTAACTCAGCAAGTTTTTTAAAGTCTGCAGGATTACACTTCTGGAGTTTGGTGTGCATTTAAATACTTTACTGGTCTGGTGGGGTTTAATTGGAGATATAAAACTCTCTAAGAGGATTACTGAGAACAGCAGTTGCTTTAGAGGAAAGATAACCAGACCAGTACAGGAATATATATTTGACTTGAGTCAAAGCAATACTTAGAGTAAAGCAGCTGTAGCTGCGATCTACCTAGTTATTGAGAGGTCATTAGAGAAATTTAACATTGCAGTCTTTGTTCAGTAAGTGTGAACCAGTGTTGTTTGATGTACTTGTGTGCTTGGAGCACATGCAGAGGGCGGGATCCTGAAGAGTGTGCTGAAAACTTATGGGTGACCCTGCTGTGATAAAATAGATAAAGTGCAGATTTGTGTAGCCTCTTAGAAAACACAGAATATGGTGTGGCTTGCAGCTTGGTGTCTCTCGGTAGCTCTAGTCATTTGGTAGCCATCATTTACCACCTAACACTTTCAAGCTTTATATTGGTTAATCTTTGTCTTTGATTACACTAAGGAAGTCTAAAGTTTGGTATGATACAGGAGTTGAAGTAAGTAGTCTACTGAAAATCCTGAATTATTTGATCACTAATGTTCTGTTAAATGTCATGTTGATCTCAAACTTCCTGTTCTTTTTGCAGCTGTGAAAGCTGGGGATCTGGTCTCAGTGTATTCAGATATTGAAGGGAAATGCAAAAGAGGAGCCAAAGAATTTGAAGGAGTCAAAGTTTTCCTTGGAAATGGGATTTCAGAACTGAGTCGCAGTGAAATCTTCAGTTCAAGTGGCCCATTGAAGTAAGTCCTTAGAAACTGCAATCTACACCTATGAATTTGCAAAGGGAAGGAAGAAGATGGGAAAATATGTTCTAGACCCCTATGTGAAGGCATAAGATGGCCTTGACTGAGACCTGTGTTGCATGTTGGGGTTTCCAGTATTTTTGAGGAGGCGTTCAGTTTCATAGTGGTATCCAGATACCAGTTTACAGGAAGTAGGAGGAAATAAGTGGGAGCCTCTTCATAATTTATGTATAGCATATGACTTCAATAATATAGAACAAGCAGAACTGAGAAATGTTCTCACTGTGGCAGATTGCATTTTGGTAAGTTGTTCTGTGTCACTTTCCTATTTGGGTGGAACAGAAGTTAAGCCTTTTCAGTTTATCCATCTTTTAAAAATACCTATAGGGGCCTTGGTTTTGGTAGGAAAGGGGACAGAAGATAAGGTCAGATATCTTAAAAAAAATAATAGTATTTGCCAAGGTACTTACTTGTTTCAAGATTACTTGTTTTCCTATTTTGTTGCTCAAGCATACAGTTTCTTCCTCTCCTGTCATCTAAAACACATATAAAAAGTAATGTATAAGAACGTGGATATCAAATTAATGGCCGTGGCTTTACATCCAAACAAACCACAAAAAATCTAGAGAAAAAGATTATGTTTTCAGAGGATTTCTGATTTATGAGAACTTAAATGTAGTAGAAGTAGTGGTAGGATATACCTTTAGAGTTGGTGATGTGGGATAGCAGTACAGCTGGTGTCTGCAAGTTTGCTTTTTCTTGTTGAACTATTCAGTAGATACGCAAAATAATGCTCATTCTTGTTCTCTTCAGTAATGTTTTGTTTTCAGACTCATTATTACTTTTTCTTGTTTTTGTTTTAATTGTTGTCCATTTCCTGATACATTTGTTTTAACAATTAAATCTGTGTCAGGATTGCATCCGTATGTAAAACCTTCAGGTTACTTCTAAGTTCAAACCTTTTCTTTGTGGGCAAATCAATGTTCCTTAAGGCTTTTCATATAAGATTTTTGTATTGTTTGAAAGACAGTTTAGAAAAAAGGAGGAAAATCGCAGTAGGAAATCATATGCTAGTCCACTGGTGCTTACCTGGCTAGCCAAAAGTAGTTATGGATTGAAACTAACTTATTTAGAGCTGTTTTTATGCATTTTTATGCAATTTTACAGATGATTGAAATTTATAATATAATGCATCTTTTGTCATGGTTTACTCGATGTAAATTAAAAGAATATCAGATTACAAAATTATGAAAGTAGTTTTCTTTGTTAATTTATAAATTCTTTCATTTTTTGTAAGATTGTTGTTTCAGGCTGCTACTTGTAAGCATAACAATTTTAATTGAATACTGTTAAAATTTGTAAAACTGAGTGTTTGAAATTTTTTTGTTTTTCAGAGGACTGGGCGTAAGGATGATAGAGCCAGTCTACCTTAGTCCTTCATTTGACAGTGTGCTCCCTAGTTATTTGTTTTTACAGGTATGTTTGTTACAAAAATAAAAGTCTGTACTATTTACAGAATGATGAATATTCTCTTAGCACACATTAGTGCTTCATAAATTCATTATTCATTGTAGCACCTAATTCAGTCTTTGGATTTAAAGAAAACAAAGCATTTAGAGTGAAGTAAGTATCTGCATGTAGGTGGTTTAATCATACAGTGTCTGAGATATAATAAGGGACTTCAAAGTTACTTAAGAGATACTCAATTCTTTTTGCACTGATACTCTGCTCAGAACTATTAGTTTTTGGAATCTACCTTTGAACTCAGGAATATCAACCTCTTTCAGGGTGCATAATTCTGTAGATAATCAGGAAAATCTCCAAATACTGGTTTGATTTCAAACTGTTATTTAAGTACTAAAGACAGCTTTAAAAGGTTTTTATACTTTTGTGTTGAACTAAGAAGATAATCTTTCCATATTGTCCAAGATGCAATACTGCACATATTATTTCTCTTCAAAGCATCTGTTCTGTTTATACAATTAATAGTGCAGTTTCAACTTCTTGCTATTTTATTCAGCAAGTTTAAACTTCTGCCTATTGATTTAACTGTTTATTTGTGTACTCTGTAGTAAATATGCCTATAAACAGGTTAATATAAAATATTTGTAATAGAGCTACTCTGTGTCTGAGACAGTATAAGCTTATTTTATTTTGACTTCTAGCACTGTAGTCTCTGTAGTCGTAAATTCTTAAACTTCACTCAAAGATAGTAATTTATAGCTTTAAATAAAAACAACTAGCTACTGGAGACTTCTGACTTATATTGTCCCTTTTATATTATGAAAATAGTTCATTTTCTCTTAACTGAGAACAATATCATCGGTATGTTCACTACTGAATGAAATATTTTTAAACTGAGTTTGTCATTCCTTAATAAAGGAATTGATGCAGAGTGTCCCATATTTCTTTTTATGATAGAATTTACCTTCTGTGGTTGTGAGCCATATTTTAAACCCTCAACCAGGAGAGAAAATTTTGGATATGTGTGCTGCACCTGGAGGGAAAACAACCCATCTTGCAACATTAATGCATGACCAGGTAAGAGGAGTCACTTGGCATTTTCTTTCTAAGGAAGAAAGTCTGACCATTGTTCTTGTACAGCTCCCTTCACTTAGCTGTCAGAATGCACAGATAATTTACAATAGCAGACAATATTTTGCCATTCTGCTTACCAATACATTTTACTACTGAAATGGGCACAGACAGTTAAAATTTGAGAATTTATTATTATCTGTGTCCCAGTCCAGACCACAGTTTTTTTTCAGATGTCTTTCAGGTAGTTATTCTGGCAATGGCTGGCATGGGTCAGATGGGGAAGTGTTTTCTGCCAGCTTGTTTTTTTTTTTTTCTGAGAGGCTCTCAAGACACAGCCAGAGTGTTGTGGTCAATGGCTCCTCTGTCCAGGTTGAAGCTGGTGATGAGTGATGTCCCTCAGTGGTCTTTCCTGGAACTGGTGGTCTTTAGTATCTTTATCAGTCATGGACAGGGAGATCAAGTGCACCCGCAGCAAGTCATCCAGTGACACCAAGCTGAGTGTGCAGTTGACACCCCTGAGGCACAGGATGCCATCCAGAGGGACCTGGACAAGCTTGAGAAGTGGGCCCATGGGAGCCTCATGAGATTCAACTAGTCCAAGTGCAAGCTCCTGAATCTTGGTCTAGGCAATCTCAGACATATGGAGAGACTGAAAGAACCACTCATTGAAAGCAGTCCTGCTGAGAATGACTTGAGGGTGCTGGTTAATAAGAAGCTGGACATGAACTGGAAATGTGCGCTTGCAGCCCAGAGCCAGCTGTATCCTGGGCTGTATCAAAAGCAGTGTGGGCAGCAGGTTGAGGGAGGTGATTCTGCCCTTCAACTCCACTCTCAGGAGACCCCATCTGAATTCCTGCATCTAGCTCTGGGGTCCTCAGGACAGGAAAGAAGTGGACCCGCTAGAGCGAGTCCAGAGGAGGCCATGAAGGTATGAAGACAGGCGGAAAGAGCTGGAGCTGTTCAGCCTGGAGCAGAGAAGGCTTCAGGGAGTCGTCATTGCAGCCTTCCAGTACTTAAAGGCAGCTTATAAAAAAGAGTGTGACTTTTTACATGAGAAACACAGATATTAGGAGAGAATTCCTTACTCAGAGGGTGGTGAGGCACTGGAACAAGTTGTGCAGAGAAGCTGTGGATGCCCCATGCCTGGAAGTGTTCAAGGCCAGGTTGGATGGGGCTCTGAGTAGCCTGGTCTAGTGGGAGGTATCCCTGTTCATGGCATTGGGGGTTAGAACTAGATGATCTTTAATGTCCCTTCCAACCCAGACCACTCTGCGATTCTATGATCTCATTATATCCATAGTGCAGCACATATACTACAAATTCACTCTTACAGCAACAAACATAATTGTGAAGCCCAGTCAGTTCTGAGGGTGCATGTGCATGGTTCGAATGGTGTTCATGAATGCTCCTGTGATTTGGCCGAAGGCTAGATATCATTGACACAACACACATCCTTTTTTACTTCTCAGTCCTAGACCTACATAATGGTTAGCATGACATACACACCTCCTTATTAAAGTTTTTAACTTTTTACATTATCTTAGTCATATTTCCCTTCCATAAGCCTTTAGAGAGCCATTATCAAACAAGAAGTTATCTTTCCTCAACAGGTTCTATTTTGCTATAGCAAGTCTCGTAGAGGTTTTTGGTCATCGTTCTTTTTTGGTTGATTGTTTTTTTGTTTGTTTTTTTGATGATAGTATTATGGATCTGAATTTTACTGATGCTACTGTTTACTTTGTATTCACAGATTTCATGTAGCAGTTGGTGATGTGTGTCTCTTTTGATTTATCTTGGGAGAGGAAAAGAGAAATCTTATTCTTACATAAAGGAAATAATGTGTAATTGTGATTTCCCTCCCTCCACCTCTGAATTTATTCTAGTATTTACATGATTTCCCAAACAGTGTAATAGAGTGACTAGTATAGGTATGGTGCTATAGTGCTAGAAGTCAAAATAAAATAAGCTTATACTGTCTCAGACACAGAGTAGCTCTATTACAAATATACAGTATGAGTCTGAGCAAGTCAGAGGCAGGGCTGCGGGCCTTATTTCCTCAAGACTGAGCTGTATGTGGTCACGTTTTCTACCATTTCTGTGCAAATTTAAAACCTGTTGACCTATTTTACCATGTATTTGAGGCTTCTAGCCTCTTTGAGATGGTTATATTTTTACCTTAGTGCCCAGTAAAACAGTTTAAAACAAACAAAAAACCCACTTTCCAAAATCAGACATTGTAGGGTCCCTTAGGCTGACAGTGCCGAGCAGCCGGTGCCAGTCAGAAGGCACACAGCTTTGGACTAGTATCTGGACTAATGTGGGTATCATGGAAACAAACAAGGACTGCATGAGTGTGGATTTAAGAATAAAATGATTCTGTATGGAAAACTGCTTTATTTGTTACACTGCTCATGGCTGGGGGAAAGGAGGGGAAGGGAATCAGAACATGCACATCCATTTAATCCCTATGCTTTTGATGAAAACTTTGATTTTTTTTGTTGTTTTTTTTTTCAGGGTGAAGTAATAGCCATGGACAGGATAGCTAACAAGGTCAAAAAAATCAAGCAGAATGCTGAATTGCTACAACTGAATTGCATTAAGGCCTTTTGCTATGATGGAACGCAGGCCCTATCAGTTGAGAAGAGAGAGGATGAACAAGGTAAAATAAACAATTTGACTAGTAGTAGCTCTTTAGAAGAAAATGGTAATGTTTCGCACTAATAGTATTAAACTTGCCACAGGTCTACAAGTCCTTGAAATCATGGCAGATACCCAAGTTGCTTCAGGACTGTGAATGCACTTTTGTTTTCTACTCTTTTGTGATTATCATCTTCTCTGTGAAGCAAATACAAAAGTCAAATTATCTGTTCTTATAACAACCTAATGTGCTCAAAGGAAATGCATTCCTTTCCGAGATAATATCAAAGAAAAAAACCTTAAAGCTTCTTCCATGATCACATATAACCCTCTACTCTGAATTGCTGACCTAGTCTGAGAAAAAAATTATTTTTGCAGACTTGCTTGGTTATGAGGCTTTTCTGCCTCATAACCCTCATCAGTAAAATGGGGTTGTTAATACTGAACTCCCAGGAATGCTGCAAGGTTTAGTTCATTGATGTTTGTTCAGCTGTTCAGGGGAAACTTACATAGGAGCACAGTGTATTATTTTAAGTTCATTTAATTTGCTTTTCTGAAGTGCTGCAGTTATGATACTGGTCCTGTTCCCATGATGGAATGATTTAAATGGTATGTGCTGTCTTGATTATTTTTAGTTTGTTGTGCAAAGTATGCTGTTCTTTCTCACTCTATTTTATCTCAGTCACTGGTTACCCTAAGTAGGAATCAGATTACATAATTCACCTTCTTTGTCCCTATGCCTTGCAGTTATTCCTGCTTTGGAAGAACAAGGATACTTTTTTAATAGCCTTTTTATGAACAATAAATATTGTAGGTGGTTTATAGCAATTACGCAGATGAACAAGAGCAAGATGTACTACTCAGAGATATGAAGGCTTTTCTGTACATCTCTGCAAGCAAGACATGACATGTTTTGAACACCTTAGTAATGGATCAGAGGTAGATAGATCAGATAGACTCATTTTGTAGTGCAGGAACAAGCCAGTTGGCACTAGTATGGTAATACAAGTGTGGTAGCATTAGTATCTGGAGATGCTGAGCTGGACAGTCTCTCTAGAACTAAGGAGGTGGAAACTTTTGGGCTGTTGAGCCAGTGGGGTTCAGATTAAAGCATAGGCTCTGCATACAGAAGATACATATTCTCTTATCATCCAGGTAACAGTCAGAAATCGTTCATTTTCAGAAACAGCATCTCTCACACATTAGACCTTGTAATAGTTCATGTTACTATCAAGTACAGTTTTATTTTCTACAGATATTTGTGCGTCACAAGAAATAGTTATTCAGTCCAATTATTATTTAAGGCGGTCTTAACAACTAACTACATGTTTCTCTCAGTAAAGGTTTGTTTCAGTTATGAGCTGACTTTGGTTCATTACAGCCTATATGTACAACTCTGTACTCAGCATCTCTGACCAATCATATTTCAGCTTTTTTGTTTGATTATTGTTCCATTTTAATTTCAAATTAAATTATTAAGTTTAAAAATATTATTGCCCAAAGGGATAATTTTTCAGCTCACAGAACTTAAATTGTTCAGTTTTCTGGGAGATGAAAACTGCCAGCAGCAGTGCTGAGACTTGTCTCTAGCTGAGACTACTTTTGCAGACACTGTTTATAGCACATAAATGTTTTATGTCAAGGAAGTAGTAACAACTTGTCCTTATCCACAGTGAAGTCTGAAGGAAAAAACCAGCCAAATTTTACATTACTATCTGCTTTCCACAGAAGGACCTCCATTTTTACCAGAATCATTTGATCGAATTCTTCTTGATGCTCCATGTAGTGGGATGGGACAGAGACCAAACATGGCTTATTCCTCAACTTTAAAGGAAGTGACCTCTTATCAGCCACTACAGCGCAAACTTTTCACTGTGGTAAGTATTAAACATTGAATAGATAAGCTTAATTGAATGTAAATACCTTTACAGCATAAAACTTCAAATTAAAAAAAAAAAAAAAAAAAGATGCCTTATTTTCCCTGCCTTTTCAGCTAAGAAGGATTAGGGTCCAGTTAACCTCTCAGCTCCACCATATCTGTTGCTAGGTGAAGTCAATTCATCGCAGCATGGGAAAGGTATGTGTAATCCATAGTAAATAGAAACCTTTGTAGGTGTTTTTAATCCCTCAGGTTCATCACTTTGTTATTTAGTTTCTAATAATCGCAAGGGTCTAAGCCACGGAGAGGGTGACTTAGGAGTGTGCTAAGGAGTGTGCTTGGGCCAATGCTGAAAGATAAGATTTAATGTAACTTGTCTAAATCTGAATGATATATATTCAAAGTGAAAGACAGCTTGAAAAGCAGTATAGATACAGCTTCCATGCCAAATACGTGGAAACAGCTGACATCTAATATAACTGATAAAAGTACTGTGTATCCATGGTTGGCAGCAGGTGATGAAAACAGACCTAATCTGTCTGGGATATGCAGAGCTGTATAAATAACAAATCTTACAAGGTGAATCATCTCAATGGCATTAATAAACTGCATAAGCTATAATGCCTATTTGGAAAGAAGAACCTTTCTAATCATGGGATCCTTTACTGTATTCCCGGAGAAGAATTAGTATCCTAATCCCTATTTTAGAAAGATCTGAGTCTAATAATGTGCTAAATTTTAATATTATAGCTTAATGGATTCTTGGTTAATTTGCTTAATATGAAAGTTTTTACATTTAAAAATAAGCTGAACTGCTGTTTATTTCTCCCTGCAGGCAGTGAAGTTGCTGAAGCCAGGAGGTGTTTTAGTATATAGTACATGTACAATTACACTTTCTGAAAATGAGGAGCAAGTTGCTTGGGCCCTGAAAAGGTTTCCATGCCTCCAGCTTCATCCACAGGTAATAGTGTTCTCAGGATACTTCACACAATCTAGTGAGCTTGTTTTGGAACTGTAAAGTTACACACTATGTTTACTATCAGTAAATCTCTTTTTCATTGTGGACAGTTTTAACTGCTGTGGGTAGAAATAATACAAGGATATCTGAGGCTTATTAAAAGTCTGGGGGTTTTTTTTGCTTAATTGAGCATATTTAGGGATCATTAAGTAGTTTTCGGCTGTGTATTGTTATTTTGATTTGTATAACAGTCTTTTAAAACAAGGACAAAAAATAGTTCAGATAGGTTAAAATTTCTCTTGCGGTTGTTCTTTAATGCATATATTTTATTCTTTTGCACATTCAAAAGAGAGGTGAAAATTTTTTTATTAATGCTTCTGAAGTCATGAAGACATGCATTAAAAATGGAACATAAATGAAAATTTGTATTTTGAGGAAGGAGGATTTTATGTGTATGAGTGCTATTTCTGCTTTATTTAAAGGAATGAGGGAACAAACTTATTTCAGGCTAGAATTTTTTTATCTATACCACATACAGTTCATACAGTTCAAAAATATCTGTTACCTTTGTTAGTACTGGAAGGGAGTTTGTCATCAGTCTGTATGCATCCCTCTTCTCTCTGATGATGTGATGAGCTGGGTGAGGTAGTTGCTTATCATCATAGCTCTGAGGAAAATTCTAACTCTGATACCTGTTTAGCTTACTTATACATTCTGTGATGCCTTGTATCTGTCTCAAGAAACTTAGATGAATCCTTTAACTGAAATTAAAAACATATATACAATAGGTATACAATGAGAAATTACATGAAGGCTAGTAAAGATTTAACAGAACTGAAGCTCTTGGAGGTTTTTTTTTTTGTTCTGTTCTTCTGTCTGCTTTCTCACCATTCATGTACTAGGAATTTTTCAGTTCCCGCCTTTTCAACTAAGGTAATACATTTTACCTAACAGCATAAAAAATGACAAAGCAAAACACAAGCCCTATTAACTCAAATGCAGGATTAGCTCTGGTTTAATACTTTTTCTTACCAGTAGTATCAGTCAAATAAAGGCACTCTTTTTCTCTAGACTTCTACTTTTCCATACTTCTATTACATCAAGTTGCTCCCCTTGTCTCCCTTTGTGTATTATTTTTCTCTCAATTTGCAATAGACGCCTCTTTTTGTCTTTTACTTGGAAAGCATTGAAATCCTGCTGAGGGAAAGGAAGAGAAGAATCAGGCTGCAACCTCTTGGCTGCCCATCTTTACAGCATACAGTAAAGCAGCTAATTCATGTCATGTGCTGACTGGGTGAGATCACATGTTAACAAAGTGTGATGGCTGAAAAAGTGCTCTGCTGCAGGCTGCACTATAGGCTATCTTAGGCTAGACTGACAAAGGAGATACTTTTGATATTACAGTTCCAGGTTTTGCACATTTTGTTCTATTCCTTACTGAATGCCCTGAAAGAAAACCAGCTAAGAATTGTATTTCTTCCAGGAGTGTATTAAAAAGCAGTCAAGGCTAATCACAAGAAATGCTGAGAGAAGGGCCATGATTTTAAGTCCTTCTCTTCTCCAGGATTTCTATGCCAAATGTCATCTCCTGAATTCAGATATCTAAGCATTGCTTTCTTTTTGTTCTCTGTCTCATAGACATACACCTGTAACAGTAGTCCCATTTACCTGTTAGTCTTACTACATGACAGAAAATCTAAAGTTCAAATTTTTTCTGCTGTATCGTCTGCCAAAATGATGCTTCCTGAGGTGGTAAAGTATTCTGGACTGGGGCTTTCAGTTCAAGTTTTTAATGTGAAGAATCCAGGTATTTCCACCACCATTACTGAGTTTATTAGTAATGTGCTGAGGAATGACTATTTTTGAATTACCTAACTCATAGCTATTAGTACACAGAAGTGCTTCATCATTTAAAAGTGGCAAATGAAAACCTTTAGACCAGCTGTCTGGTGATAACAGCTTTCTTGCTATGTTTCAGTCCTTTGAGTAATGAATTGACTTAGACCTGTGTACCCATCATCAACAATGCTACGAGATAAAGTGGATGAGGGGCACCACCCACTCCTCAAAGTAGTTTGAGCCTTGTATATGTGTTTGTGTAATACGGGCCAGATGAAGGCAGGAAAAGAAGGCCACATCACTTCTGAATATCCTTCTGGCGTGAACAATACAAATCTAGCTTGTCCACATTACCAGTGAGGTAGCTCTGCATATACTCATCAGAATACATTTAGGGCATTTAAGAACTTTTCAGATGCAAAAATTTGTTTTTTACTTGTTACTTGAACAGGAACCTCACATTGGAGGAGAAGGCATGAAGGGAGCTGGACTGTCACTTGATCAGCTGAAGTTGCTGCAGAGGTTTGATCCATCTGCTGTGACGTTGCGAAAAATGGATATTAATTCTTTGCAAGATTCCAGAGAAGATGACCTGATTTCATTGGCAAATAAGGACTGTATAGGATTTTTCATTGCAAAATTTATTAAATCAAACAGTGAATAAGAATTTGAGAATGCAACCTGAGAAAATACCTGAGTCCAAGAACAGTTCAGACGTGAAGTGCATTTCTTCCTGCTGCAGTGTTACCAAGCCAACGGACTGATGGCAGGGTTGCCATGGCAGCACTAAAATCTGCCAGCTGTTCTGTTGGGAAAGAGCCACAGGTTGCAGCATGAAAGTCATGGTTGGGGGAAGGGTGGTATTTTTAAGTCTCCCTTTGCTTTTGTATTTACAGCAGGTCAGTGCCTGAATGACAAGTATGTTCAGTCATACTGCTGTTGTTTATATGGTGCAGCAAGGATAGGAAGGGGATGGAAGCTAATTTATGAAAAGCAACATAAATAAAATATATGGGAACTATTATAATGAATTTTTTAAAAAGAAGTTCCTATGGAGGTTTACGGATAATGTTTCATTAACTAGTGCTTCACAAAACACTGCACGTTACAAAGAACTGTTTTATAAATTGATACTTAGAACCTCGTTTCTCTTTTATTTTAATACAAGCAAGATTCTCTGTACACATAGTATATACACAAAATACGATTAGGCTTTGTAGCATGTCTTTTATAGCAGCATGAATATATTAAACCATCTCACTCTGGGAATGTAAGTAAATATTGTTTCAACATCAAACTTCCCATGCATAAACTGTATTGGTTCTGAAATAGCCTATTGGACTGGCTGACAAGTGACAATTTTAAAATCAAACATTGGCAACAGAAGAGGCTACAGTTGTGATTAATATATCAAAAGACAAGAAACAATGCATAATACCATTGGAAGTGTTGCAAATCACCTTTCAAACAACTAAGAATATTAACTCTACTGGTTAGAAATTATCACCAGCTAAAATCATATGAAAATTGAAACTGGGGAAGCATGCTAATGAGAACTGCCTTACTACGTTGCTCAAAGTTTTAATAATCTAAACTTCTTAAACATGTTAGATATATTTGAAAATTCTGCTTCAGTTCCAGTTTGAACAGTGTTCTCTTTTCTCAGTCCTGCTGGAACTGACATTAGCACTAAAATTAGAAGGAAAGGTACGAATAATTCAAAAACGTAAACTGACATCTGTGTGTTTGTTTTTTTCCTCTCATCAATTTCCAGTTTTAAAAAGCATTATCTGAAAAATGTCTTTTTTCAGACATAATGACATGGTTGGATTAGAAAGAGAGATAGTTCTTTCATTCTTTGTCTTTCTACTGTCAGAAGTGCTTTTGTATTTGCTCGCAATCAAAACAATCTATACAATTGTTTCTCAGTAGTCTGGTTGTCTACTTCCATTTTCTATAGATGTTTTGATACTATATGTTTTCTACTGTTCTGAAATAAAAAACGTCTCCTTCTGTTCTGCCAGGGTTGACTAGTACATCCTCTGTAAGTCCTATCCTAGAAGGACAGGAGGATGGACTTCTTGGCTCCTCTACTTTTGTGGGTCACTCCTTGCCATTAAACACATGTCTAAAGAAGATTTAAAGTAATTTTGTTTCATCAGTAGTAGGTAAGATATCCTATTTAGAATCATGAAAGCTCATCCTATAAATTACAGTCATTTTGGTCTAAACATGGCTAATTACCTGGTAATAAAAGGAATTAGTCTTTTATTCTAAATATGTGCTGAAATCTTTAATTCAGTGCTAGTAAAAAAGTGTTTTCTTTTTCGGAGAATATATAACTTTTGTAAACAACCAGCACACATAGACTAGATACTGAAGTTTGTGTATTCATATAAAGTAAGGAACTTTACCTCCAGTTTCAGTAGCAGGATTTGTGTGATGCAGAATTTGAAAGAATTACAATTGCTGAATTTTTAAGGGAAGATTTAGTGAGACTTTCCAGGATTTCTTTAGTGTTGGATGATAAACAGGCTTGTCAAGAAGGTGGCCTCACTTGATTTTATATGAGCAGCTTTCTGGGGGTGAGGAGTGGGAAGAAAAAGTAAGTAACCTGTATTTGATTCCAGTGTAATTGTAGACCAGACTTCACCTGAAAAAAATGACTGATATATGAACTTTAAGTACTAGGTTTATTTCTGCAAAAGCTAACTGCTAGACTTACAAGAGCACTCAGCATATTAAAGGAATAAGCCTCAGTCTTTCCCCTTGGCCCCTCTCTCGGTTGCAACTGGGGAGCAGGGAGCTGTGGGGGAGAGGACTTCTCCATCAGGCAGTTCAGAACAGAAAATTAAGATGCTGCAAATCAGCCCCTGAAGGAGCCAGCATCCTTTCTCTGACTACAAGTTTAGCTAAGTTAGATGACTAAAGTAGGATAAATGCCCTTCTTTTTTTCCCCTCTTCCAATTATTCTGTGACTTTAACTACAAGTGTAGGAATGCTTTCTCATGGACACAAAGTATAGTGTGCACATATGTTTTAAATACATAATAGGATTACTTTCCTGATAAGAATCTTTATACACTCAATCATTATACTTCAGTGGTTGGTGCTGAAGCACAATTGAATACATATATATATATATATGCTTTTTTAGATATATATATACTATATATATTAAATTTTAAAACTTACTGTAATGAAAGATTGACTCTACAAAATAGATTAGGCATGCAATCAGATCCTGTCTGTAAGAAAGTCTGAAAAGTAGTTTTCTCTATTTGCAGAAATAGTGATTAGTAATAGTGCCAAATCTAAATATTTATCTTGGTCAATATAAAGATACTAAAATAGGCAGCCTCATATATTATGAAATTATTATACAGCTTTTTCCTGCTTCGGTGTCTTGGAATACACCATTTTTTCAGGATTTCATATACATTTTAAGTAAAAGGGAGTGTTTTAGTAAGAAACAGCCTGGTGATGGTGTTCAAGAAATTAGGAGTGGGTAGTTTTAAATATAAAGAACCTTCTTTTTATATTTGATTGTTCATTACTAAAAAGTTTATGAGCAAATCCAATTTTGTACTTCTAGAATTCATTGCAGAGAGGTAAGCATGATAGATAAAAGTTGCAAGAATAAAGTAAGATATGAGAACATGGATGAGTTAGAAGAACCAGCTTAATCTCTATTATATCTGATATAAATATTTTTTGGGGCTGCGTAGGAACACATTTCTAGGGTGGTAAGTTATAAAAAGAAACTGTCTATAAAACTACTGTAAGCTCATATGTAACAGTTTGTTATATAAAAGTGGGGAAATAAATTACAGACAAATTGCTAAGCAATAAATTTGATTAATATTTCATTAAAAACATTCACAGTAAAATGGCATCCACATATTTTACAGATGATAGAAGAACTAAGATTTTGGTGAAAGATCTGCCGTAAAGTAATAAATATAAGTAAATGTACACCAGAAATGGTGTATTACACTCTGAAAAATAATTTGTTTTTTCTTTAGACTGTGTAATCAAGGTTTTTGCAATGTGTTTGATTTTCATGCATGGATAAGAATTTAAGTCAGAAACATTTGGGAAATAGCTTTCATCCTGATGTGTTAAAGCAATCTGAGGCCAAGTGTGACCACAAACCAAAATAAATATAGGAAGAGACTTGAGTAACCAACGAACACAGGAGGTGATTTACACCAACTTTTTTACTTTGAACAGACATTGATTAAAGCACTCGGACCACTCCATTCCAGCTGAGGGAATCATAGTGGACCCCATTAAAACCTTTGCAGGTATCACAGAACAAAAGCATGACTTTATAAACCAACAGAGCTTAAAAAATATAATTACTAACAATTCAAGAGAGAAGGTATTAAGGGGCAGGGTATTAGACCTGGGCAGGAACTGCAGGTCTAGGATGAGTGACCAGCTATGCAGGGAGAAGTAAGAATGGGTCTCTAACATTATTCAGGGTTTGGTGAGCGGAATTTTATTTCCTTATCCTCAATTTATAGTAAGGACTATTGGTTAAGAGTTTACAGATTCATGTGAAGAGAGGTGCTCCACTGAAACTCTTTGTGGCTTGAAACTGATCTTCATTAAATAGGCCAAAGCTTTGGGAAAAACTATGATTTTACACATTGAGAAGCAAAAATTACCAAACTCTTTTCAAATTCTGAACTCCTGATGCCAGATGCAGAATACAAATTCATGAGCATTCTAGAAGAATTCTCTAAATTCTAGACAGTAATTTATGGACTGATTTAATAAAAGTTTCTTTCAGCTCTTAACTCCTATTGATGCTGCCTTTGTGCACAAACCTGTTTGCTTATTCTTTCCCACTGTCCTGTCCCTTAACTGGTCTGGAGACTATTACTGTCAAATCCTTCCAGTCCCTCCTCAAGAATTCTTTTTGCCATGATGTCTGTGTGACATTAAACAACTCAGGCCACTCAGCACTGATGCATATTGATTTGAAAAAAAACCACAAAAATAAGGTTAAAATCTAACATATATACATGCAGATTTGGAAATGCATCACTTTTCTTCCATATACTGAAATTCTTTAGAAAAAATATAGAGTAGAGC
Organism: Formicarius rufipectus; assembly: GCA_013399695.1. NCBI lineage: Eukaryota > Metazoa > Chordata > Aves > Passeriformes > Formicariidae > Formicarius > Formicarius rufipectus. The sequence goes on along the minus strand of VXAU01000073.1, from coordinate 291,388 downwards.
TGCTAAGACTTAGTTACCACTTAACTATTTTATTTTCCTCCCCTTTCCTTCTGTTTCACTGATTTTATCATCTTTTTAGCTCATTTGAATAGAAATTTTACAGAGTGTTTCATACCACACATACATAAGACTCTGGAGCTCACTGGGACCTCTACCATTTTTCAGATTCAAAAGCCCTAAAACCAGATACAGAAATACAAACTCATTAGTATCCTAATGCAAACAGCAATATGAAACTTTCTATTGGCAAAACTTTGCAAAGACATTTCATCACAATAACTTTTGATATGTCCTCCAGTTGGAGTATATTTAAAGCTTCTTATTGACATAACTCTGTTAAAGTGCTTTTCAAAGTAGTGCTCAGTAGGCAGGTGGTATTGTGCAATACGTGTAATACAAGCTCACGTTAAAAATGATTTGTCACTCTTAAAACAGTAACTGAAGGAAAGTATCTTAGCAAGGCTAATAAAAACCTATTAAGTGAGTCTGCCTAAGAAATACATGTTTTTGTTAGTATGTTGTCTATACATAGCAGCACTGTACAAAACATGATTCTATGACTAGTTGGATTGAGACTTGTTTTTTTTGTGATAAGATGTTTATACTCCATAAATCACTATATAAGCCCTACTTTAATATTGGACTATGCTCTTTGTCATTATTTGTCTATACATGGCTACCTACTCCATAGTTTTCAGATACTACTCAGTGCTTTGAAATTCTACCAAATGTTCCTTAAAAAATACTTTAAGAAAGGTGAAAAATAAATACTCTCTGGAGCAAAAGTAAAAAACAAACAAAAACCCCAAACCAAACCAAACACTCAACAAAAAAAGAACAAAATATTCAAGAAGTGGAATCACTTCTTAGAGGACATAGCTGTCACAAGTTGTAGGGAGCAACAGCATTTACTGCAGCTGGTAAATGAGCTAAAGCCAGGCTATATAGAGCAAGACAATATAACTTCTCTTTCCACTTACATATGATCTGATATGATTAAAACAACAGAGTCTTTCAATGTAATTTTTGACAGATACTCTGAAAATTCTCATTTCAAAAGCCACTGTTTAGGTACTCTTATATGTCCATTTATTAATACAACAGATCTACTTACCTATTCTTCCTTTGTCTACAAAGTCATTTAGTGATGTTTAGAAAAATGATGAGAATTTTATTCCTAGAAAAATAATCACCTTGTGTTTCCCATAGTTCATGCTTTGAGCCAAAACCTACCCTTGAATAACCACAAAAATCAGCAGCACTGGGAGGAATGGCCAGATATCTGAAAGCAGAATTTCTCGCTCTTAGGTTGTTGCAAAAAATGCTTATAAAGCATCAGGGAGAGGGGTGGGAGAGGGGGAGGAAGGACAGAGTATGTTTAAGGGAGTTAAACCGAATTATTTGGATGCTGAGATAGGAAATTGGAGAAAACATGCACCTGCCATATGTTTTATCCATTTCACTAAAATGATATTCAAAATCAGGCAATTCTGATATTCCCAGAATTTAAATAATAAATAAGAATAACTTCCAGCTAAATTAATTATTAGCACACTACAGTCTTTAGATAACGTGCTATTTACAGGGAAATACAAAAAGTATTTCATTCATACAAGTACTACAAAGACTAAATGTGATGCAGAACAACTTTTACACTAGGCAAGGGTATGGAACCTGGAGTCAAAAATAATAGTGAATTTCCCCCCCACTTACCAGTGCAACAGGTGTTCAATGCAAAACAAACTGTGTTCACTCCCTTTGATTTCAATGCATGTTCTCTAGAAAGTTCCTAACAAAGTACTTTGTCACAGTAACTTTTCTATGCTCTCACCAGCAGCTCCACAGCTTAGGTGAAGGAAAAGCAGTCAGCTGGCTGCAGAGTGGGAATGCAGAGGAACTGGCAAGTGTAGAAAAAGTGGAGAAGCTACAAAAATTTATTTTCCAACAAAACAACTCTCCACAAGCTGTGTAAACTTTTCTTGCTAAAACAAATACTCTAAAACACAAAGATTTAACATTTCCAGTAAAATGCACAGTAACATTTGCCTGGTTTTACTCTCCTGAAGTCTCAACAAAGAGTCAGCAGATTGATGCTTTCCCAATTACCTTGGTCAGTAAACTCCCTCATGTTCCCTGACTGCATTTTGGATTTTTAAATTAATAGACAGAATGAAGAAACAGACTTTTTGGGCTCTTGAGTAGTCTTTGTTTTCTTCAGTAGATTCTCACACTTTGCTGCCTAACGTGCACACACACACGTACGCCCATCCAGCACCCACCCACTCACATACACACTTCCAACATGTGTGCTCTATTATACTGACAATAGAACAAAAATTAAGCTGTGCCCATTACAATTTTGTGACCTGAAAAGAGAAGAATTAATTTATAGTGGTAAGTCATTATCTTTACCGTAACTTTGAAATGCAAAATTGGATTTGCAAGGACAGCATAAGGTAAAAGAGTTACACCCTTTATCTCAAGCACTCATCTGTATTTACAATAAGTATAAGCTTTCTGCTACAGAAGAAGTAGTATTTAGATTGAACACTGTTACAGATTTCCTAAGTGAGGCTAGTTCCAGTTGCCAGTAATTCAAAAGCAAATCTGCTGACTTGGCATTAGGACTCTAAAACAGTGTGATCAAACTTAGATAGTAAGAAGGTGTCTGCAGAAATAACATTTATAAACTGTATATACAGTACACAGTACCAGTACATAGAAAATAGATTTTGACTCCATGATCCCCGGTGTGTAAGGCAAGACTGAATTGTCTTCATATGGAGACCACCAGAGGTACAAGCAACAGAGTGGTGCTTAAATCAATATGCAAATCAAGTGCATACAAATTAAAAATCAGAGCAGACAAAAAGTTTTAGATTCTTTTATGTGCTGATCCTGGCTTGCTGAATACACGGGAAGTTATTAAACATCAAATGTAACTTTTTTTTAAAAAACACTATAACAACACCTTGATGGCAACAGATACTGTTCAAGTGGCAGCTACCAAAAACAGCTTGAAAAATGTCATAGTACAACATCAGGAACTCTTCAGTTGTACTACACTAATTCATATAGCACTAACCAAAAAAATAAGTATATGAATATTCTATTTCATGCTATTGCTATGCAAGCAACAGCAATACAAATCAGCATACAGAAGGATACCATATGTTCTGCAATGAAGAACCCAAAGATATTTTCAAGGGGCATTGTTACAAGACTTCAAAGAAACACAAGACTGCCAGAGGCAAAAGTTACTGACGGATGTAAACATCCCTGTTCCATTCTCCTGCATCATTACGTTTTTTTGATATCACTTCCCCATCCTTGTCACAATATTGGTCCCTTGATTTATGACGACTACGCTGTTTGTTGCATTCATTGTGGTCCTGCTCGCGGTCCCTCTCCTTTGAGCGATGCCTTGATTCTCTATGTCTGTGATCACTGCTCCCATGGGATTCGTCTCTGTGATTATGATCCCTGTGAGAATCATAGTGGTCACCATGCTCATGTGAGTAGTCCTCCTTTGGCTCTACATAAGCTGAATCTCTGCTGTCTTGTGTTTCTGAGTCAAAAGTTTCTTGCCTATGAAGGGCTCTAACACCACTGCGATGGTTGTGGTGTTGGCTTGAAGAAGAGCGGTGCTGGGATTTCTTGATGGGTTCAACCCGTGCTTCCTCCTCAATTTGTGAACCACTGCGTTCAGGGACTGAATGGTCATTCCTCTGGTCTCCTTGAGATCCCTGCTATTAGAACCAGCTGTGAGTTCAGGTACATAAGGTACACACTGAAAAACTTTCTCCATTATCAAATTCAACTGGAAAGTATTATGAAACCAATGAAATTCAAGTACACAACAAACCACTTTGAATCTAAACTAGAAAAAAAATTAGAATTCAACTTTTACTGAAAATTCAGTATTATAATACAAACAATTCCTTTCATCAGAATGGAGGGTGGCACTTGGATTATTCTGAGACACTTTCTTGTCTCTTGTGATGTTTCTGACTATTTTAGTTAGCAATAAATGCCACCACCCTCCAAACAAAAAGAGAGCAAGCAGAAACAAGACAAACTGCAAAGCAATCAAAGAGGACATATCTTGCCAAGAGAGGGCAGATACCAGTTGAGAGTTTACAGATGTCTGCTTGGAAACAGCTGCGAAGAGAAAGTGATTTTAGAGGACTGAGCAGGTCTATTCCAGCAAAGAACCAAAGTACAAAACCTTGGCTCTCTTAGAGAAACTTTTTTTTTGGGGAATAAAAAATGCATTTGAATCTGGTATGAATAAAGTTTGTATTATGATACTAATAGTATCACTGACCTTTTTTTTTTCTCAGCAATAATTTCATTTCTTCATAGTAATAAAAAATTAAACTTTGACCTTATAATTTTAAGAACTCAAGAATATAGACCATTGCCAAGAAAAGCACAAGGAGAGTGATATTATCATATACAGAATTTCCTAACACACCACTGCTATTAAAAGACTGAAATAAAAATTACCAGGTAATAAACCTACTGTTCACCCGCATAATGCTTTGAAATCACTGCAAAACGAACAAGTGGCATTATTTAATTCATTTACGGGTTTCATTACATTAACCTGCTTTTATTACCAAACTACAGCTGAAGACTTTTCAAGCTTAATTGCAACAATTTTAAGAAATAGTTTATGATGAAATTGAATTATCCTTCTCACATGAGGCGAAGAACCCCAAGACAAAAACGTCTCTGCTGGCACAAAATTGAAGTAGGTTTTGACAGTTATATAGACATTTGTTTCTGAGACTGTTCTGAATTTACCAAAGTTAGGCTTAAGTGTGCCCTTCTATGTTCAGAACTGTCTAAAAATAAAGATTGCCTCCCAGGCAGTTCATGGATGTATCTTCTTTATGTCTTTTTTATTTTGTGGAAAAGAGCTAGGAAACTCTGTCCTTCAGACACAGATCCCAGCAGGTGTGTTTTCTAGCAACTCAAAAAGTAAAATGACAGGAAACTGGACAGGAAAAAAATCTGTATTTCATCAGAAACTTATAAAACTCAACATATTTCAAATCAGCAGTTTGAAAAATTTGACAAATCTTAATTTTCTAAGACATTTTGTTCTATAACCTTACAGACTATCCGGCTTGCTCCATGTGTTCCTAATTCAAAACAAAGGTATAGATGAGAACAAGGTAACAGGAACAGCAGTCAAAATTCGTGTTTGTTCTTGTTTTTATGATTCTCAAGATGATTCTGGTTTGCCAGAAAGGAATGTATATAAACATGAATAGATGTTTTCAAGGTGAAATGAAATTACTCAACAGAGGTGAACTGTAAACAAAATCAAGTGAAAAGTGAAAGAGTCCAAAGCAGTGCCTGCTTTGGATGTGTAACCACCATTTTTGTCAGTCCATCACCATGACTGTTTTTAAGGCACATAAACTTGGTATACATATGAAACCCTTTAATTCTCATATGGTCAAATGCCACATATGTATGTACCTGTATATAATCCTGACTAATAAAACCCATCATTGCTGTGGTTTGAGAACAAATGCAAAATGTGAACCTGCTTTGAACACAGTGCTACTTTTACAAGCTGAGATGCACCTTCTCTGCTGTGACGAGTACGTGTGAAGTAGCATAGTGAATAAATTCAGAACCAGTATCTGGAAATTCAGAATAGTGTTAGGGCTGTTGGGATTTATGGGCCAATTCATTTGCCCATAAATATTACAGGGATACTGAACAGGTATGGCTTTGTGGCTCATAACCAAATTAGGGATCTGATTTGGATTAGATTCTGCAGGGTAGAAATTTTATGGCCCAATCTTATAAGGCTTTTTGTCTAAAATGGAGAAAGTTTCAGATAGACCTATTTCATTACTTAGGCTGTAATTTCAAAGTAGCAGCACTTCTTAGAAGTTTAAGCAATGTTAAAAGAGGAGAAAGAAGTCTGTGTTTACTGAGTGAATTTGCCCTGCTCCTTATTTTCATGCAGTGGTCCCCCTATTTGCACTATATGTGTGTGAGGTTGCTCCAGTCTTTTTGGAATTAGCCAACAATACAAGTTTGCTCCAAAGCTCTCCATCAGATGGACAGGTGGTGTACAGTCTTTGCTGATTTAATATGAAACAGTTCCAGGAGGCCTCACACTTTAAAGCACCTCGTGCTGTGCAATGCACACAGTCAGCATCATGCCATAAAAATGCCACTCTGACAGCTGACAACACAAATCCCTCCTTAGGATGTACACTCAGGACTGAAAAATCACAAAACCCAAGTGTGTTTCATGGCAAAGGGGCACTGCATTGGACCCTGGAGAGGATGACTCCAATGCTTTGCAGTGCAGATGTGACTCCTCCAGGCCAAACAGCTGGTGGCTTGGCTTTTCCCTGTAGGGCACTCCACAGAAATGGCACAGGCATAGACTTTAAATTCCCTAAAGAGAGGGTCTTAACACTGTAGGGAGAATGGGTTATGCCATCAGGATCAGAAAATAAACTCACTCCGTGCCAAGGCACTAGCAGGCTCGGGTTTAGAAGTCAGCTAAAGATGTATCATAGGAAAATAAAACTGAAAGCATGTAAAAGTTCTGTGTTGCATAAGTGATCCCCCTTAATTCACACTTCAGTATTAGTAGACCTACAAACAAACTGTGAAACTGCAAATACACTCTTGTTTTTAGTCCTTAAAATGAAAATCTGTTAGTTTGTAAGAATATAGCACAACATTCAGAGAAGTGTTATTAAAACTCTTGTAATAGTTCCTCCAGAGAGTGTGGTTAATAAAATGCGTAAGTGAACTATAAATCTACACCCAAAAGGCATTAAAAAACTTGAATAAAATAATTAAAAAGTTTACACAGCAAAAGAAAAAATTTCTAGCAAGTCTGCATACAACAAGACCGAATTTCATACTCAGAAATTCTTCCAGCTCATAATTTTTTCATGGTGTTTCAGCTCTGAGGACAGAAAAAAGGCAGAAATGAGCTAGAGCTTACAGTCTCTTTTCCTGCAACTGCTTTTGAAAACAAGAGAAAGAGGTACCCTGCAAGGAAGATAAAGAATTTTTTCTTGCTAAATGAAAAATCCATCAAGTCTGTGTTTTTCTAAAGGGAAACAAATCCTTTGATAAGAAAAATTGTTTTGCAAGTCCATAGCAAAAAAAAAGCACAGATGTTTTTGAATTTTAATTGGGGTGCTGATATTTTTTTTCTTTGATTTTCTAAATGGAAGCATTTTTCTTAGCAAAATTATTAATTTTAACTTGCATGTATATATAACTTATGGATATATATGGAACTCAGGTAGAAATTTAGATTAGTAAGCCATTATCTGATCTGAGACAGACATATTTTAACCTCCAGTGTGATCTCAGCCTCAAGGCAACACTCACTATTTAAAATGAAGTATCATCTTTAAAGATCTTATTTCATGCCATGAAACAAACATCTGAAGGACAGCATCTCCTTATGCTGAGCACCTTAATACAATTGCACAAACCAAAAGTTGAAGGAGAATAGATGGGACATAATATGCCCATATCAACAGGCACATCAGTGTGGAGGTGGGAATAATGCCTGTTTTTCCCAGCTCACTAGACAGTGTCCTTGCTGTTCAGGACATACTGCCTCTCAAGGTCTTTTTCTGCACAACATGCAGTGCACTGGGACTCAAGTTTTACATAAGTGTTTGGCTTGAAGGAAGTATGTACTTTTCACAGCCATGGCCTATGAATAAAAGAACAAAGGAAACACTGGAAGGGCTATTTTGACCTTGAAACTTTACTAATACAGTCAATCATTCTCAACCCCTAAAACTCCTATTGTAAGATTGGAACAGATTTCCCTCCAAAATCTGTGGATCTGCTCTATACATAACTCAATTTGTCATGCATGGCCTTTGGGGCTGGGATTTGCTTATTAGCAATAGTCTGCCCATCAGACAAAGATTTAGTAGAGGCTGTAATGTGCATGGTATTAGCCCAGTTTTATTTCTCTGATTGAATTACATATGGCCAGCTATAAAAATGCTTGTGGCTGGTACACATATTACTGGCACAGCGGTGTCCTGGCACAATAAAACCTGAAGTATTCCACTTCACATCAACATATGTTTTCAGTCAAGCCAGCTAAATCCTTGGAATCAAAACCAGCCCCCCAGTCAGTACACAAACACATGCTATTGTGAATACAATAGCAATAACATGCCTGTGTTTGCCTTTTATACTGAAAATGGTTGAATGTCTATTCTATCAACAACAGTAAAACATATTCAGCATATTCTAGTATCAGCCTACCACTGTTCATTGGAAGAGGAAGAAGCTGACAGAAGAAAAAGAAGAGATAGCATAAAAAATTGTACCTGTAAATTAATATTTGGACCTGGGCTAATAGGAAGAGTGGCTGTTGCAAGTGCGCGAGTAAGAAGCTGGTTAGGAGGATTGCTGCTAGGTGGATGCGTGGCCTTCCAGTAGGCTTCCAGATAGTCAGCAAGGTGCTCACAAGCATCTTCAAGCTGGTTCTCATCAAGAATTACATCGAACATTTCCTAATAAAGAAAAGATTTTAGTGAGAATAATCACCAGCTAAAGGGAGATCAGCTAGACATATTGACCACACCTTCCAGTCATCAAAAATGAACCACATTTCTAGTACTTGTATGAAGATATTTCACTCTTTTTGATTTTTCTTTAGTTTTGTTTGTTTTGGTTTGGTTTTGTTTGTTTGTTTTGGTTTTAATTTTTCTTTTTAACGTTGTTCTTTGGATTTTGTTTTTCTGAATGCAATGGATACAAAAGACACCAATCATAACTAGTACTAATGTTGCTAAAGCAAGTTCTCATGACTTCCACTTAGTAATGCACAGTCAAGGAAGACACAAAGAAACAGAACAAATTTTAAAATTCAAATATACAAAGACATGGCTTAAATGTTGAAGTGTTTAGCTATTGGAATAAAAAATGGCACGGCATGAAAGGGATTCACTCCTCTATCTAAAATAAGAGAAAACTAAGACAAACTCAGACCAATAACAACTGTAAGAAACACAAGTAATACAGATCATTCTGTTTCCAAGTGTCGTACTAATATTAAGTAAGAGATTAGTCACACAGTCTAATTTTAAGCTTCTGGAGTTAGGAGGTGAGTTTTCTCCATCTCCTCTTCCTGGGTGGTGAGACAGAGTCAGCTTGAGGGCCTATGCAGGTCTCTAGCACTCTTCATTGACTTCTTGGGGACCTGAGGCAATTAGTCTCGTAACTGAGATGCTTAAACTAAAATGACGAAGGCATTCCGTTCATTCAGTTCCATAAGTATGGCCAATTATATCTGCAACTGAACTGAACCTTCATCTTCTGGTCTCTTACCTATACTCTTGACAGTTGAGTATGCAGGTAGCAATGCATCCATGTGTAAAACACAGTTGGGGTCTCACCACCTCTGATTTATAGATGGAAACTCAGAGAATTTACTTCAGTGCACATCAAGAGAAGAACAACAGAGCTCTCAGGTACTCCTCAGCTCTTTGACAAAACCGTGACCAAGAACATTGACAGCAGTGGGCTGTAGTGACATACTCCCCAGGGGAACTACTCAAACCACTGGCCTTACCCTCAACTACCAGAGATAAAACACAGTCACTAAGAAGGTCCATTTTTAGACTGAAAATTCCGTAGACAATATCAAGTAAAACAAATGTTCAGTTTATTGAAGCACTGCACATATCAGCACGCATTCTAGTAACTGCTTGTGACTAGGACTTTTTTTCCCCCCGTACCCTTGTGATTAGCCCCAAGACCTCAGAAGGCATTCTGCATAAAAGCAATAGTGAAGTGTGGCCAGAAAAGAGCAAACATTCCTGAAAATTATGTAATTGACCTCGTGCTTGAAAACAAAGATACCTTTCAAAGACAAGACATAAATTAACAGAAACTCACCGGAGGACACTGTGCCAGTTTATCAGCTGCCACCATCTGAACATTAAGGTGTTTGGCCTGAGATTTCCCTCGAGATTTTATCAACCTCTGTAAAACCTGTGAAAAGTAAGACATTAATAAAAGTGACCAGGCTCAGACTTAATGTACATATATAGCCACCTGAAGTGTTTACATGTAAAACTGCTCACTTGAGCAGAGCAAGTTCTTCATTTGCAGGCTTCAGGAACGTTTCCCATGCTCTTTAATCCAGAATAAGCTAATTTTCATTTACTTTCTGACATTTACTTTTTGTTACAGGCACTAAGAAGTTCCCCTCCTACTTTCCTCTACTGCTTCTCATTTTTCCTAAGTTCAATTTTTTCAGCAGATCTCTTCTCTTCCCACAAACTCATTGTTCTGTTTCAAATCCTCTTCACAAGGTCTGTGCATGGTATTCTCAAGGAATTAAAGAGTATACTATAAGGAGATGTTACAGTTTGGTTATTAGTCCGTGGAAATTTTTTCTTAAATTTCTGTATTATTTTGATTTAACAAATTATGAGCATTACTTATGTGATTGGTACTAAAAGTGCAATCCCAATTAAACCCACTGATGTTATAGCATCTTTTCCAAAATAGGCTTTAGTAACACTAGAGCTGAGATACTTTTTTAATAACACTTCATCATCCAAAGGAAAGCAATAATAAGCCTCTGAAATATAGCCTCTGAACTTGAATGAGGACATGTGATTATCTGCACTTTAGCCTGAAAGAGCATGAAGGTGACTAAAATATTTACCTTAGGAGAAGAAATCTTTACATATACTATAATGGGAGCCAGAGAGGTTTTGCTTAGTTGAGCTGGGTGGTTAATGGTATCAGCGTCAAGCACTACCAACTGCAGTGTCCTTGCTAATTCAAAAATCCGCTCAATTTCACTTTGCACTTCAGCTGCAGGGAAATAGAAAATTAGAGTTACGAAAATGCTAAGAGATGATTAGTTTTCAGAAATGTAAAAAAACGTTGTAGACTGGTGTGTTGCTCCTCCTCTGGTTGCAGGAGTTGGTATCCGCGCACCTCCCTGGCACACTATGGTAATGAATGCAACAATAGTGAGAGCATTTCACCTGATTTGTTGCCTTTGCAGGCAGCACTGTCTGCCTCTCTCACCTCACCCATTCCTGCCATTCCAGGCTGGAGAGATACTGTTAACACCTTCTTACAAGATCCCAGACCACACAGGTAAGGACAAAAAGAGGAATGAGTGACTGTTGCATCAAATGGTAAGCTTACTATGTCATTAATTTCCTACATGTAAATAATTTCAGCTCAGACTTTAATCCTACACAGTAACCAGTTTGCTTAAACTTGAGTGCCTGAGAAAGACATTAGGAAGGTGCCTGTATAAGCAGAAATTCACAATTTTCCATTTACTTCAATTTATCAAAGCTCTGGAAAAGAGAGCATCCTTCATAAACTAGCCTCAGTATGGTACCATGTAAAAAAAATTGATTATCATGTGAAAACACTTTATTAGGAGAAATAACCCCATAAAATCCAAAAAATGTTATGGTATCCTCCTCACAATCCCAGAAGTTCTGGAAAGGTGATTTTCCCAGAGAAAAATCATCTTTTCTTCTGGTAGTCATGCTCTCAGCTCCTCAGCACCCTGCCTGATTGGCAGTACTTTCCAGGGCAAACCTTTCCAAGACAGATGGGCTGCATCTGCTTTCACAAGTGGTGTAGAAACTGTCTTCATTCCCCAATGAAATAAAACTAAATCTTATAATAGTAAAATCAGCCTTGAAATGGAATCACGTTTTCCTGCTCAAATCTTGCTATAGGCTGAGAAATCAGAAGCTAGGTGATTTGTGCAAGTCTACAAAGAAAGTCATCAGGCCAGACTAGACAGTAATTCATACAGGTTTCCCTTTAAAGGCTGTGCACACTTCATGAACCAAAACCAGATTAGATATCTAGCCCACTCAAAAGAAATATCAGAAAACAACCAACAAAAACTTGAAGGTTAACAAGAGGTACCAAAAACTTAATAGAGAGTTTCTTGAAATTACACTATCGGCCTTTTCTATTATACTGGCAAAAGCTTTAGTTTTGCTTGGAAGCACAGCCTATCTAATCTGGTTAGAGAAAATTTTCTGTATTAAATAGTCTCTTTCAGGAGATGTGAAGAGATTGATTTTTGCTATCTTAGAATAGCAACCAAACAAACCAGATACCATAATAAGGTTGCAAAATTTCCAAGAATGGGCCATCCCAGCTAGTTTAGCTCTAAGTGTTTTGATACCAGATCAAGAGATTATTGCTACAGTCATTTTATAAATGAAGTAATATCTAAGTGGTCATCAGAAAATCTATATATGGCATCCTTTACTGAAGGAGGTTGACATTGTTTTGGATCTCTTAGAGATCAGTTCCAGATTCAGTTTGAGCGAGTACATGCCAATTAGTCTTTTACAGCAGCAAACATTGTGAGATATTGTGAGATGGGCACAGGGTGGTATGGAAAGCATTGGTTCATGCTTTCCTGCTGGTCAATGAAAGCACTGTGGCCCTGTTGCTATCTGAATTAGAAGCACATTTTTTAAGTCAGAGCTGATGGTTCTTGGCACATTCATGATCAAATTTTCTGCAGCTTCACTGAATACCATTGTCTCAGAGTTTTAGTACAAGATAGCCAATAATCTATCCTTAATTTAAGTCCAAATGACAACTAGAATAAACATATCAGATGTAATTTGTCATGCTGTTCTGATGATGAATTTGAATTGCTTTCCTGCAATTTCAAACCAGTCTCAATACTTTAGTCAGTGTAACAATATCAGTTAATGTATCATTTTAGGACCATTCCAGACTGCTAAAAAGCCCTTGTTCAAGACAGTTTATAACCAGCACAATCTGTCTCGATGCCACTGTATCATAATTTTGTCTGGGGAAGCAATATTTGCTACAATATTTGTTGGAAGCACTTTTCTGACAGTATAGAACACATCTCTGTGGACTACATTTCATGCTATACTTTATGGAACAGCCTTTGCCAGAGCAGAGTATGCCTCAGGGTATGTTCTATTGTGAAACATACCCAGGGCAATAACTGCAGGTAACTACGGTTTTATGAACCAGTAGTTTCCCCTTGAGTCTGAAAATGGAGAGATACCTTTTTCATCAATTAAAAAGTATTTCAGAACTTATTTTTTTTAACTTCAGTACAGGAGAAAAGGTCAAGGAACCACTCCGCATGCTTGTTGAATTAATATATTTACCTCTACGTCTCCAGTCAAGAATGCATAGGAAAAATGACAGATTGCTGAAGAGATCCTTATTGCCTGTTCCTTAGAGTACTTCTTGAGCTTCTGGAAAAGTTTTAGTTTTGCTTGAAATCTTCTTTGAATACTAACTTTACAGATAAGGTTGTGGCCATTACATATTAGTAGTTTCTCTTTATAGATGACAAAGGCTTTATTCACTGCTACAGCTTTGGTTTTTATCTTTCTTTAGCAATATCTCTCAAAAAACAAATTCTATACCCATAGATTCCTTCACAAGACACTCAACATGAATCTTCTCTCAGACTTTTGCCCAAAGTAAGCAAAGAACTCAAAATGTCATCTGGGGATAGTAACATAAATGTCAGCGGTAGTTAAAATAGGGAGCTGAGAACAGTGACAGTGGGTATCTTCAGAGCAGCACAGTAATAGTTTTTCAATCTTCCCACCTCCATGAATACCATCTATTTATAATAATGTCCCTTCTTATGTACTGGAGAGGTACAACTGGAGTGAACTTATAACATTAAACTCCAATAAATTGTATTTGCCAATCATAGTGAGCAGCATAAAAATAATTAGATCTTCATGACAATCATCATGAAATGCTAGCAGCCCAGCTTCAACACTCAAACCCAGAAATTAGCTATCAAATTTTAAATGGACTCTTATGGTCTATTTCATAGGGCCTCCTTAGTAACCAGAGAGCACACATTTTAAATGACAAGAACATGTAACTATTTGTTCCATACAATAAAGGGTCAACTCTAAGAAACAGCAAGTACATATCTCCCAGACAACTTTAAATATAGCACATTTAAACTTACTTCCAAATATTAATTCTCAATATCCCAACTGCACCTTGAAATGAACAGAAATTCAGTGCAATGAGAGCTTATCCCATTATGGGGGCAGACAAATATTCTTTACACCAGTTGAACCTTACAAGTGAATTTCAAGCACAAATCTTTAACAGTTCATTACAATAATCTCCCCTAAAGTAAAGGCAACAACACTGCATTTTATCTGTGTCAATTCACTAATAACATGATGAACTGTGGTGGAATTTAGGGTCCCTTATATAATGCCATGGTAAAAGAACACTGGCTGTGCTACACAGTAGGAGAAACACAGCCCTCCTTCAAACCTGGGCTAAAAGCATCCACAGCTGCTGGGAGTCACTGAGACACTCAATGTGACAGAGCAGTGGCTACATCAGCATTTTGCTTCAGGAAGACCCTGATGAGATGGCAGTTCCATGACAGGGATGAGATGCAAAATGGACATGCTTCTAGCCTGTAAAGGCCAAATTAGAACAACAAAATACTACTTTAATGCAGCAAAGAGATTTTGATCTTCACATGGAGCAGTGAAGCTCACATACTGTCAACTGAGCACTTTTATATTCTGTGAATTTTATATCCTATTTAATTTGACCTTGTCTACTGTCCATAGTATCAGTAGCTCTGTTTTATTCATAGAAACAGACACATAAGTATCTGGACTGCAACAGCTATACAGACAAAGTAACCTAATTTTTTAAACAGGGCCTCCTGATAATACAGACATACAGCATGAAAAAAACACACCTATGTCAGTGCATGACATATAAAATGATTAGCATCACTTTGTACAAAAGACTTACAAATAATTCTATAAATTAAGGAGAACAGCCATCAGTAGTTATAATTTTTCTTATACTAAGTCTTTTATACAAAGACAGTTACTTAAATTAATTACTAAATTCCATGATTATAATTAAAGTAATGAGAGGTTTAAGGCAACTTCATGAATTTCACAACAAAGGTGAAAGATGCAAATGTGAGTTTTATCCCCAGTGCCTTAAAAGCATGTAGAATGCCTTGCACCAAAAAACCTGTTGAGAAATGAATAAAGGTCATGGTCATATCTGAAATATAAGAAAAAGTCTCAGTTAAGAGACTGACAAAATTCAAATTTTAAATTTTAATTTGTGTGCATGTGTGTGTATACATGGGTTTATACTGAGTGAAAAATACCCAGGGTGCTTACATTGGGCAGTGCTGTAACCAGAATGCAGGTACCTGCCCACAGCAGGACTGCACTAGGTATCTGTGCTCACTGTGCACAAACTGAGGAGGCCAAGATGCTACTGAGGGTGACCCAGTAAGCTGCATGGTGTTTGAGCAGACTAGAGCAAGCTAATAACAAACCCCACACCTATGTAAGTGTTTGGCCTCTTCATCTTCCTCCTTCCTCCCTTAAGCACCAATGCTGCTCTAGGCAGGCAGGGAGCTAACAGAGGGGTCATGCTGAGTAGGGGACATAGGGCTCCATTCCTTCCCCAGCCAGGGAAGTTCCATCCCGCGGTCTCCAGGCAGGACCATGTGTCACACCTCACACTGTGGGGATCTCTCAGTGCTGGGGAGCAGGAGGCTTTGTGCCTCTGCTGCAGTGTACCCACCTTAGGAGGAAAAAGTCTTGGAGAACACAAGCAAGAGGGACTAAATGCTTTAGCTTAGTCCTCAGGCAATTGGTCAAAAGATACCTGGATTACAGGGGGTTTAATCAAATTTCTAAAATAAATTCAGTTTTCTGAATATAGTTACATTTCCCTGGTCTCCACCAAAAACCTTAGCCACTAGCTTGTTACGTAAAAACAGGAGGGTGGGAGTGGGAGGATGACAATATTTTCCAGGAAAAGAGGCTGCATGTGTTACTCATGCCTAACAGATGGGACTCCTGTGAGGGACAAGGCAGAAAGGAGAGAAACATGTCTACTGCTCTGCTTGGTGCTCCCGTCTGGGCTCTGATGAAGGGGAGATGTGGGGTGAGGGGCTGCAGGAAAACAGGGTTTTCCGCTTCCTGCCTGCTAAGGCTCAGTTGAGGCAGAATGCAGACGGCTTTTACTGCACACACATGTCCATGTGGCATTGACAAATACAATGTCATGTTTGGAAACCTCACCATAACCAAGATCTATTTATAATGGACTAACATCTCCTGAAATGCAATACTGTAATTATGTGAAATAATAAAACAGATAGTGTAATTTAAAAATACTAAATTGCACATAAAAATATCTACTTTCTCCCCTATTTCTCTGGGCTAGCAAAACAATAGCATTCACGGAATGATGCTTCTCATGACAGGTTTAAACTGGAAGTAAATTTTAATGGCCTGTGAATGGAAAAGATTGAAATTAGCAGATTGCAGCAGAAACATGAGTGGATGGGGACTGCACAAGGGACAGCTCCACTGAGACGCCTGTGCCAGGCAGACCCAGAGCAGCTTCACAACGTGCCATGCAGTAGCACAGTGCTGCTCCCATCATTAAGCTCCCCTACAGTATGCTAAGGAGTATTTGGGATAGTTAAACTGGGCAAGGAAGCAGTCTAAGATTTATTTGCCCAGAAGACTGAGCAAGTGCCTCTGCATAGTTCAGAACAGATATCATCACGTCAGGCTGGCACTTACTTGGGTATTTCTGTACTGTGCCTCATTACTCACTGTGGTTCTAAAGAATTTTACAGTCCTGGTCCATACACAGGCACCAAGTAAGTGTTCCCTAGGTCTGTTGTTTTTTCAGAACAAACATAAATAAAAATGTTCAGCCTATCTCAGCTAGCATATGGAACCACTCCATCGCTGGCTATTCAATCCCTCCTGCTGATGGTGTGCCACTCTCAAAACATGTGCATATTCACTGAGTGGGAGAAATACTGACTCTGCAGCCTGATGCTTAGAGTGGGAGGCAAAACACACAGATTCCAATTCCTTCTCCAGGGAAAGTTTAATTATTTTGCAAAGTGCGTAAGACTCAGCAGGCCCAACCAGCAACCATCCCAAAGGTGATCATAGCCCTGTCATGGCAATGGAAATTATGAGCTCATGACAGAGAACAGAAGTGAACTCAGCCTTTTTTGCATCCTGGTTAAACAACTCAGGCCCTTAGTCTTGGATAAAATGAGGACACAGACACCAACTTTTAATCAGTTCCATAAGTGCCAGAGAAAGAAGAAAACCCTGTATCAGTTCAACTTACAGTGTGAGTAGTTTTAAGGCAAGCAAACTGTACTCTGATTTTAAGCGAACAGCTAACTGGCTAAAAATATTCACCTATCCAACTATCTCAGTTATTATAGAGATATTCTTAACAGTAAAAATTATTCTAACACATTGCTATATTCCTTTGTGTCTAGCACATGTTTTGTTCCAATCCAATTACCAATAACACATATTTCTGTGAAGTATCATGAGAAAATATAGGGACATGTTGCTGAGAGTTATCTCTAATTTACCAAAATTAAGATTTTTTTTCTTCTCCCATATATCCTTTGAAAATACTCAGGAAATTCCATTAAAATGCTTTGCTAATACTGTATCAAAAATTTATTTTCAAGTTAGAATATTGGAAAATTATTACAAAACTTCTAATCAAGAACTATCTAAAGAATTTTTTAAGGAAACTCTGACCTTAGATGTTAAGAAAATCAAGGCCGGCCCAGCAGGATAAAATAGCATTTTGGGACATGTGAGATTGATAAATTATAACTGGTTTGGGAACTTCATGCTACTCTTTCCCCACTTGCATGCAAAAAGTGTAGCTACACACTCATGAAAACCCAAAAGCTCTTGGTTGCTACAATAATTACAGCCTTCTGATTCAAGGCAGGTTCAGGTTTAGCAGATTAAGACATCTGAAGATTTAATGCCTGGAAGTGAGAGTTATGGACTTTTGTCCCAACTACCTTGAAGATAAAATTACAAAGGGACAACCAGGATTTTCCATAGCAAATTGGACAACTTTGTTCTTTTCTTTGGACTATATTAGATCCTTGAGACTTTGGAAAGGGAACATACTCTTGGTTAAATCCCAGGTTTTCATCCCTGCTACATAGTCTCTGTAAGTAAGTAAGGATTTTTATGAGGCCTAGCTAGCACTCTTTTAAGTTCATCTTGGATTTACAGTTGAGGAAGTATCTACTTGAAACCTATATGCAACAGCTGTCATTAAATTACCAAATATGGAGAGTGCACATAACATTATCATATATGTATATAATATGTATTCATACATACAGATATATAAATAAAACAAATAAGTCGCTACCATAGTTTCAAGCATTCAACTGGCTTTTCACACAAATATCAAGAAAATAAAAACATGAGGTTAAAACTTGCATAGGTAATCCATTACTATTTCTTCAAGCATTTATGTTTCATTTTCAGAAGATAAAACTTTGGGATATCAGCCTAATGATGTGACTGGGAGCTCTACACTCTGTTTTCTAGAGACAGCTTTCCAAAGGTTGGCACTCAATTGCTCATGCAAACTGGGTGCATTTAATGCCTGACAGGTGCACATAGAAAGCAAAGAAACAGATTCCCAGGCATGTGAGCACAGCTGATTTAACATATATACACTATGACATATTTTAAAACATCAACATTCACACATCTGTGTTAGAATATGCAGATTAGGTGCACATATCTTAGAAATATACAGTGGAATACCTAATCTTTAGCATTTATTTGTCAATGCCAACTTTATTTTTAGAATTACTTGAAAAATAAAGGAAACCAGCAAGTTTTTTTTTAAAAAAAAGACTTAGCAACACAGTTCAGGATCAGCTTTTGTCTATCAGTGAGCCAGATGCGAGAAACACACGGTGGTTCTGTGAGGTACAATAAGCACTGAACACAAAACAGCAGGAAAAGTAATTTGCAAGCTTGTATACATACCTAAAACATCTGGAAAAGGAGAGCATTAATGAAGCAAAGAATGGAAAAAGCCAAGACAATCAGGTTTTGTACAAAGCATACAGCATGAGGTAAGGTTATAACAAGTGTAACATACACTTTGGGTTCTTTTGATGAAGAAATGTAGCAAAAGCACAAAGCTGGTTCACCAGTTTCTGCAAATGGCATATATCCATATAAAAATTTAACTAAGCCAATTTGAGCTGATTTCAGGTGAATGAGATTTAACCACACTGTACCTTCTTGGAGAAAAAAGTTTGTTCAAAATTACAGATCTCTTCTAGGTTTTTAAGGAAATTAAACATTTACCCTTTCCTTAAATTTAGTTTGAGCATCTCACATGTTAAACATGTAACAGTATTGACAAGAAAACATTTCTGTACATACACAAAACAGTCTTTCATATAGGAGAGGAGTAAGACTGTACTGTCCTCCTAAATCTTTACAGGTCAAACACTACTTAAAAAAAAATCTTGAGAACATCAATTTTATAGTAGATATGCAGTGGTAGCATTGGTTTCCAATGAGTCAAATCTCAAGTCTATTTTTAACTGATTCCATTACAAAAGCAAACTGTCAGTCGATAGGTGTGTGTGTAGCATTAAGCTGACTGAGACTCCCCTATAATCCTGTAAATCCAGTTCCTCGTGGCGATTCCTACTCCTGATTATCACATTGTTTGTCTCTGCCTCTTTGAAATTAATTCTGGGTTATCCATTAAATCAGTTGCAAATAATGATGCTTGCTTCACTGTTTTCTGTGGTATGCACAACTATGAATAATATACACAATACTGCAGATCTATATTGGGTGGTAAGGTAAGAGTTCTCAAAAAGAGGTTCATTTACTTCCCAGAAAAAAAGTGTTTGGTATTAATATATCAAACCCATTGCCTTTGTACTATATTAACTCATTGACAGAACACTTATTAAAATAATACTTAAAAACCAACAGCATATTGTCAAAAGTCTAAGAAATAGCCTTCTCTGCTGCAGTTATACTGTTGCTCACAAATGTGAGCATAACTGAGGGATAAAACAGTGGCCTTGGCTAACTGCATGAGGTACCACTTCACAAAGGCAGGTGTGTAAAGGAATACTTTACCATTGAATCTGAAAGAAGAGAGGGATTTAAATTAACATAAAGCAGTTCTGGGGAGCTATATTTGCTATAATAAAAAGCCATTTTTAAAGGATACCAGATATAGGAATAAACACATGGGTCTCTATCCACGTGCCACTGACTGCGAGCAGGACCGAGACACAGAGTAGCTCATCTCCCCACATCCAACATCTACACAGTCAGGAGATTCGATGAAAGCAAACCAAAACAAACTCTGTTTTTCCTTAGCAAGATCAAATTTCCATTGTGATATATGCCAGTTTTAAAAACCTAGGCTAGAACTATATTATGGTAGATAGTCTGGACAAAAAAAAAGAAACACAGCACAAATGCAGTGTTTGCTGAAATATTTTTAAGTTATTTGGAGAAAGGGTCCTATTATTTTTTATTTATAGAAGGGAAAATACAGGTAGAGAAAAAATTCATTTCCCAAGACCCCTAGCAGACCTGCCGCAGATACTAGAAAAGTACTAATGCCATCTGAGTCCCAACTTGGTGATTTATCCATGGCTGAAACTTGTATGAGTAGAGAATATTATAGGCTGCAAAGCTAACACTAATAAAGAACGAAATGCCAAAATAGCTCTCTTAAATCAAACCTGTTGTGAACTGTATTGTAAGACAGCACAATCAGGAACCTACAATAAAGTTGTTCCTGTAGGGCTGCCGTCTCATTCAGTATGGAACTCCATACACTCTCAAGAAGCCATTGAGTCATTTAATTTCTCTCCATTGTCAAAGACTTGTTTCACATCTCATTTAGAACACATGGCTCTAATCTTTCTCTGAAAACAGAATGAATAAATTATTTATGGGCTATTTTGTGGAACTTACTGTGGTGGTATTTCACTGATGCAATAAAACAATTTTTCACTTTGAAACATCCTGGTTAGGTGAAAAGCTGGAATTATTCGTATTTTCTAGATAGAAAACTGAATTACAAAGAATAATCACAAGTTATGAATACTTCGTGGGAATTCAATTTCAGAAATGTAGTGTCTGATTCTTCAGAGTAATTACCACAATAAAAATTACATTCAGACTGGAAATACGGAACCTGTCCAACAGGAAATCCTGATTTCTGGGGATTCTTTCTTCCAAAAATGGAACATAACCTTGAAGCTTCTTTTAGCAGTCACTACTAAGACACAGGACATTCCTGATGCTGCTCTGCATTGTCAGCACAGGATATGAGTAGTGATCTGAGAGAAGGGAAGATGTTTTTGAGCTCGGCTTGGAATGACAAGAATACCTCCCCAGTTAAATGTCTGCAGAGAGCAGAGCCTAAACTAAGAGGATTTCTGGGGAATGGGGAGATACATAGGGCTGGTACCCAACAGGAGCTCCAGTAGTCCATAGGACTGCTCCGTTTCCATCTGTCTTTTCCAATTCAGTGCATTACCATGCAACAAGCTGATTTTAATAGCATACACTATTTTTTGACAGGTTCAAAGCTTGAAGCTCTGTTTCAGCGACAATACTTAGTATTTCTACAAAACATGCTTGAAGCATGCAGAAAACTCTACAGGAAAACAGCCATCTTTATAAAGTCTGTAAATTACTCTAATACAATACAGCAGTTCTGTATCAGACACAGCAAGAGCCACTATTGCATTGGCATCTTCACTTAGTTCAGTGAAAAGATACTGTCCCTTTGCACCCTTCAGCGCTCCACCTCACCTCTGACTTGGTGAGCCAGGGTGGGAGGCAGCGTGGAGGGGCCCAACAGGAACGGAAGTAGGGGGATGCTCCTTCCCTTTGTGCCTCCAGCCTCTGCTGGCACCAAACGCTGCCTCCAGGCACAGGCAATCACCACAGCACATAGCACACTCTCGGTGAACTCTACAGGTGCCGAGCCTCCAGTGGTGCCCAGGGGTACTAGTTGGCCCTGGGTGAGTGGGCGGGTTGCTGGGATTCAGAGGAGAGACCCATGGCACACCACGCTGCAGTGCTGCAGTCTGCAGGCCATGGGATACAGCAGATCCCTCTCCCACGGGGGTCATCCCATTTTTCAATAGAGTTAACATCTGTGGAACCACAGAGATAAACCAGTGGTCAGTACACTTAAGACTGACATTCAGACCCCTGTTCCAAAACAGAAACATAAATTGAAAATGCCCTATTGTGCTTTTAGAGCATTTCATTTTCTTTCCTGACGCTTCTTGCCCCATATGTGTTATGTATATAAATGTTAATATAGTGAAGTAAGTGAAATAGAAATTCACTGAAAAATTCCAATTCCCCACATTAGTTTGCATATTTTTTCATGAAAACTAAGGCAGAGGACTGGTGGACAAGTAGTCTGCAAACACTTAACCAAGGAATGAATCACAGCATACATAAACCTAAAGATATTAAGAAGCTGCACAGTTAGCTTTCTTACTATCCTGGCCTTTATTTTGCACAACTTGAATTTGTAAACCTAATAATATTCTTTTAATAGGATTTTTAGTTGGCTTACAGCAAAGTCATCACACAAAATGAAAAATAAAAATTCCACTATATGATGTGATATTGCCACTCATCTCTTCTACTTCAGACAAGTAAATACCCACAGCAGTGGTATATTGTCACCTTCTTTGTGAACCACTGCTAGGAGAGGCCACATCACCGCAGACTACAATGATATTTTCTGATTCCGACTCATTCCTACCTTGAGGTGCATTGCAGGTAGGCACGGGAACAGGCTGTAACACTCCTTGTACTTTTTTAGTTTTGTCTTGTGCAAGGGTTTTCTTGCTGTCTTACAAAAACAGTTACCTTTGCTGACTCCAGCTCATTTCATTTTATCTCAGTTTTCCTCCCAACACACTGTTGCCACATCATTTCCCTCCCTGAATTCCTTCCTGGCTGGTTTTTGTCCTCTCATGGCTTACTCCATGTCTAGAGCACAGACCCTGGAGGTTCTGTATATCAGTAGATTCAACTATCCAAACTCCATCTCCATAACTCCAACCTTTTCCATAATGGATTTTCACTACCTGCTTTCTCCCTTAGCCTGGTCAGCCACCTGTTCCTCCAGGTAAACATCTTTAAAGTAAAAGACTTCTTACTCCATATTTCATGCTGCATAGCAAAGTAGGGATTGAAAATTGAAAGATGAGATCTTTCCACTTCAGTTCTGCTTGGCTGCCCTGATTCAATCTGTTGGGAGCAGGTTCTCCTCAGCGTCATTGCTGGACCTTGCTCAAGGAAAACTGAGTCTTTTAGCAATTCAGATGCAAAGCTTGGCATGTGTTAATGGCAGCTTCTAATAATTTGGTAAAGTTTTCTCATTATTTTCATTAAAAATGCCCATAAACATGTAACCGAAATTTCGTTCAATTCACTACCAAATTTCAAAAGCCTGCTAGATTACTACAACTATGGAAGTATTACAGCTTCTGAAAGGAAAAGTTTTGAGAATATTTTAGCTTAAGTAAAATTAATTTTTGTCTGACATTCATGGTTAAAATTACTCAGTTGCTCTATCTAATATTTCCCAAGATACTTCAAAATTATTTTATAAATCAGCCAAGTTCTAGAACAATTATAAGGAACTGAAGACCTGATATGTAGCAGGAAATCTTATCAATAATAACAGGCCTGTTAAAAAACTAGAGAGACTTATCTATTCACATATTTACATATATACATAATCCCTGTCATCTTTTGGGTGTTTCCAACTGAGGTTCTGTCAGAACATTTGTTTTAAATAACTCTATCTCAAAAAGCGCCTTGACACAAAGAAAAGATGTTGATGCTCTCAAGGGCAAGGTTCTACCTGAAAGAAAAGTGTACATTATTGGGCAGCATTTAATTTTTTATAATTTCCCCCCCCCCGTATACATTTTTGTGATAGCTCTTTTACATATATGAGAATATTTTAGCATTAGGACAAGATGATATGATTTTTACTGCTGCATATACTTGTGCAGTATTGCAAAATTGCAGACACTTTGATGATCAGGTTGGGAACTTATCATCATGATTCTGTTTGTTCCATGACTGGATGACCTCCATCCTTATGACCAATTTTCAGTTCTATTCTAAACAAGTGACACTTTATCTTTTTATTATATTATTAAACTGACAAGACTGAAATTCACATAAAAGAATATTCTTGTGTGAAACGATGTTAATTATGTTGTTATAGTACACTGTATTTTGATATTTGAAAACACTTAAAATAAGACACACTTGGAAGCTATCAGACAACTTGTAAGCAAATATTCACAGACCACACATATATGAGAGCAAATATTTTAAGAAGCAAATTTTCAAGAAAGGAGAGTCAAACTTTTTAAGGCAGAGCAGCTTATTTTAAGAAGGACAACTATATCAGGCAAGGGTTAAATATTCAGTCATGGTACAGGTAGAGTCAGAAATTTTTTGTAACAAAACTGTTAAAGAACACTAGAGGAAAGCCCAAGGTCAGCCATGAATTAGGACTCCACCTTTTCCTCTTCATTCTAAGCTACCTGTACCATAGATGGTGACATTTAGTTACAACTTCCCAGCTAAGCATGTTTTAATTTCTGGCTAATAAATAATTATTTACACAACTGGACAAACTTCAGTACAAAATAAGTCAGTAAGATGAAAGATATGAACAGAGCTATATAGGTTTTTTAAAAACATCTCTTCTTTTGCCTTCCTTTTTTGAATCAACCTCACAATTAGTTTAAACTGATACAAAAATTCATAAAATGTGTACTTCAGTAATTTTTTTTCAGGCTTCATATCAGTAGCTGTCACTTCTAGTAATCTTATCAAAGACAATGCATACTATCAATAATATCCATATAATTTCAAGTATTTGAAAACTGTCACTTCAACTGGAAAAATATGTCTTCAGATTTTATATGGATGGCTGCTTCTCCCCATTGAGGCAAACAGAAAAACATAAAAACTGAGTGTAAGCAGAATAATCCAAAATCAGCATGTTATGAAGTTTATTTAGTAGTGATTTTAAAATGATATCTAGTGCCAGGATTTCTGGATTATGGGAATTGTGATTTTCTCACAGCAGAGAGAAGGCTATTTTTAGCTTACATATATGAATGGAGAGGAAAACACTTTACAGGAATTTGTA
Organism: Formicarius rufipectus; assembly: GCA_013399695.1. Lineage (NCBI taxonomy): Eukaryota > Metazoa > Chordata > Aves > Passeriformes > Formicariidae > Formicarius > Formicarius rufipectus. The sequence goes on along the minus strand of VXAU01000073.1, from coordinate 266,257 downwards.
GATAGCATTATTACAAGTACTTACCTAAGCTTGATCTTGTGTTCGATCGCTCTATTATCGCGTGCTTACTGGGATTGTTTAATACTGAGCGTTTGGCAAGCGAGATGTCTGCTGTGACTCGTGTAATTGATATACTGCAAAAATAAATACAGTCAAATAGTACAGAATGTTATTTACCTTTCCAGGATGCAAGAAGAATTCTTGTTTTACTAGAAGAGGGCTAACACTACAGGAAAATTAGTTCTTTGCAGCAGCACAGTATGCTTCCCACAATGTGAGCAAAGAAAAAACTTTATCTAACTAATACTGCTCCAAGAACTACTGTAAGCCATCATCCTTCCGTACAGTCCTGAAATGCATTATCACCACTGCCTGCAAAGCTACATGTCCCTGAGCAGACGGGAAGCAGGAGAAGGTCAGAGATGTGCCACAGAAGATGGGACTTCCGTGGGGTGTCCAGGTCTGAGAAAGGTCTGACTTTGCACCAGTACGCCCAGTATGAAAAGGCTGGTTTCTCCTTTCCTCAATTCACTGAATGGTACTGAATGCCAACCTGGCTTATTTTAGCCACACATACCAGACATATAGGAATATGCAGAATTAAATGTTAAAGGTAAGGTTTAGCAGGGAAACTAATACAGCAATATAATTTTTTTTAAATTTTTTAATTGTTCAGTTTACTGGTGTGTGATTTTTAACAGAGTGCAAGAGTTACCTACAATTTTCCAGAAAGATCCAGCAATATGCTGGCCACCTAAAAATTGGGAACTGTAACATGGAGAAGAATGTACTTGAAAACTGGCAGGTTCAGTTTTGTGTTTATGAGAAAAGATGGGCCAAGAAAGAAGCAGTTACTTTCAGTTGCTTGCACTGACCTACTACATAACCTTCTGCATTTTCTTCTTCCTAGGAAAACAGTTCCTTTGATTTGTTTTGCTTTACAGGGTCAAAATGCACCCTTAAGTTCCCTTTCAAACTCTCCGGTCTAATGAGGTTTAGAGGTCACATTTTTCCAGTGCTGAGAGTTAAATCAGACAGATGATATTCCTCTGTTCTTCCTTGTAGGATTTTACTTGCAATTTAAAAGGAGGAAATGGATTTACTGAGAACCAGGAGGGGTCCTCTCTAGCAAGCACTGTCAGATGCTGTTTGTTCATCTGAAATGTAATCCAACAGGTCATTTCTCAATGAGCTCAACACGTCCATGCCCTTATCTAAAACTCTCAAAAATGTAACAAGGCCAGAAGTTAATGTGGAAAAATGGAATTATTTGCACAATATTGATTAGTAATATAATGTTGGAAATTTAGACATGATTTAACTTAAGCTAAAAACATAACCAAAGATAGTGATTTCTGGCACAGCCTCTTACAGATAATGCCATTTGTCTTAAAATAAAATCCAACATGTATATTGGGGTACTCATCAGTTATCTTTACTTGCTAATGGATGGACACTACAAACTTTTACACCTTTCTGGATTTTTGTTTTGATTTGGATTTTTTTCCTGCCAGTCTTCCTTCCTTTTTTAAATGCAACTATGTTATATAGAACAAAGCTAGATTTATCAGTCTATTTGTCTATTTTTCATTTTAGCATCTTTTGACATCTTTCTAAGGTCATTTTAATGTCTTTTGGGATACATCACACCAGGAAGACCAAGTTTGCTTTCAAAACAAAGGGCACGTATGTGCATATTATGAAACAATTGCATTGAGAGTGGGAACAGCAGTGTGGCAGCAGAAAGCACCAGCATGAATCTAAGAACCTTCTGTCAGATCTGTTCAGGACCTTGAGTACCAATTCAGATTGCTACTGAAGTTTGAGAAGCTTCAAATCTGCTATTATAGACATCAATTGTATTCAGAGTATTTGTCATTTCACCCTGCCACAATTAGATCTACAACTGAAAATCAGACATACTAAAAAATACTTAAAGATAGAAACATGCAATAATTTTTTTGTGCTTGCAACAACCACTGTTTCGTTAACTTCCAGTTCTGAAGGTATGTATCTAAGATTTGACAACCCTGAATAATACAAAGAGGGACTTCTAAGTGGTTAGGTATTGATATCATTCTGACTGAGAAAATCCAACAGCTTAAAACACAACACCTGGTATTTTAAAGAGCTGAAGCTAATGACAAAAAACCTCAAGTTTCCCCTTGGAAGTTTTGACTGCATCAGGACAGACAGAATAGTCTTCCAAACTAAACAGAACATTCCTTGAAGTTACAGATATTATAAGACTTTCTTATTTTCTCAATTTGACCACAGCAATGTCAATCCATTAGCACATATTAATCTGGAGGTTGATCCAGTCACAATATAATCACATGTGGAGAATGCATCTGATGTCTCTGGTCCATGGGTCTGTGATGTTTGAGCTACAGATCACGCCCCTGCTTTCAGAGACAGATTATCATTTGACATCTGTACTACAGAAATGTCCAAAGGCTCAAATACAAATCAGAGTGGATTTTGCCTAGTCCGCTGTAACAGTACCAGAGCCCAGAGAGTGCAGCTCATCTGCTACCAAGAGTGACCATATTTCAGCAAGGTGGGGGACTGCCCCACCCCTGCACCCCAGTCCTTTTGAAACTTCCCACTACAGAGCCCAAAACTACTGTCAAACCAAGATCTGTCTTGAGTGAGCCATCAAATTTGGATTATACAACCCCATACATTAGACAGTCTGAATCTCATAACACCCTTTCCAAGTTGGATGCCATGTAAGTAATTAGAGCTGAGGAGGAATGGTGGCTCATCATTATGCTCAGAACCTGGGAAGAACCGATGAGATATCAGTTGAAAAATACTTTAAACCACTTTTTAATTTGTAGATAAGTATCTCAGAATTTGGAGTGTGAATGTCGGAGTCATCAAGAAGGTGACATCCTTTTTTCAACTCTCAGCAAATATACACCCCTGAACACTTCCCACCACAACACAACCTCTGTGTGATCTGCCAAAAAAACTTCCAATCCACAGTACAGTCCACTCAGCAAAGAATTTGCTGTCATTCCTAATTTTCTACAGTGTCATTATTTCTTAAAATCCTGATAGCACCTAAACAGAACCTGAATTGAAGTATATTTGCATTGCAAAGTACTTACCGCCCTTCGAATCTATGTTTTAAAAAATCAAATAATGCTTTTTGCATCATATCTGTTACCTAGAAGCAAACAAACAACAAATTAGTAATCACATAGGAAATTCATGATACTTGATGCTAATAATATCATATAATAAAGCTGACAGTAAATCTTGTATCTGAACAACAGAATTGGAATGCAATTTATTCTTAATCTTGATTCTGACAGGAAGTAAAATACAAATAAGCAGCTATTTACTAGAAGTAAAAACTGTCTAGATATTTGTCCATTACATAAATTATCAAACACAAATGAAGCACAGTATTTTGGCAAATAAAACACAACAATCAATTACCTCGTATCCCTTCAGGGAAGGCCCCACTAAAACTACCGGTCGCATAGAAGGCACTACATCATAGGGAGGGATGTGCTCTGTCTGCAAAACAGATGAAGTTTTCAGTGTCACAACACCTAGAGAAAGTGTTTATACACTGTTTACAATGTTAGGAACCATGAATTTCCAGCGATGTCATAAACACAGGAATCTCTGATTCCTTAACTTTTACCAAAAACACAAGATAAGGACACAAGAGATTCAGGGATTTGTTTTGAAAAAGCTTTTTTTTTTTTTTTTTTTAGGACTTTAGTGTTTTCTACTGTTTTCATGTTAGCTCTGGATAGTTACAAAACTCTTATTCTGGTAAATTCACATGCCCCACTGCATAATTCCTAACTGGAAAATTGAAAAGGTTCTTTCCAACAGCTAATGATTTGAAATGATTGACTCTAGAGCTGTGACATCTGTTTCTGAGAAAAATATTATGTAGGAAAATTATGGAAGAGAAAAATAAAAAGGGATAGGAAAAGCATAATATGTCTTTTTTTTTTTTAATGTTCAGCTCTACCCACTGCTTGACAAAACATTGTGACATCACTGCAAATTCTCATGGCAGCACTCAGTCTGACATTCAAATTTGCATTTGCAATTCAATTGCAAATGAAATCAAAATAATGACTGATCAAGTTAATATTCCTAGAAAATTATCATAAACAGAGCTTGGGATAGCAATTTCTTCCACTTTGGGAAGTTCTGGTCACCACCCAAGAATGGATTATGTTAATACAATATTTATTAAAGTACTTACTGATGTATCATGCACAATTTCTAAAAAGTATTTTAAAATAAAAAGATATAAAGATTGCCTCCTTCCAAAGATTGCAAAAATTTTATACTGCCAGCACAATACAATATAGACAAATTATACTGTTGGATTGTTTTTTTTTTCTTTAATGAATGGCTATTCACTACATATCACCAAGAATGGGTTTTATCAGAAAGGGTTTTTGTTCATAAGGGAGGTTTTGGGTTATCTTTGGGAAAACATGATTGAAAACCAAATCCAGAAGCATGTGGGTAATACGGAAAAAGGAATGCTGGATCTATTTTTCTAATGATTACATAGTACAAATACATCAGTCAAGATCACAGAATACAGACATTGTTCATTGTTCCAGTACTTAACGTATCCCAAGGTGTTTCACAATAACATTAAAATAAGCATATACATTCCAAAACACAAACCCACAAAGACAGTAATACAGTGACAACACAATGCTACAAAAGCAGGAGTTTAAAGCAGTCTAAAACATAGAAAACACTTTTGTAAATGTTCTTCATTGTAATTTATTTTATTTCTTGTTACCTCTAGTTTCACCAGATAATTAGTAACGTAAGAATGAATACCAGTGCCCAAGGCATCATAAGCATACAAAATGAATTTACTTTACACAGTACAAACACTGACTCATCACATTTCAAAACAAAACTCTGCAAATTAGGCTGTGCCAGTATCAAAATGCAGTCCTCCACTGTTCTTGCTAATGTTATTAATAATCTGATAAGTGTATTAGAGGTAGAATCAAAGAAAAATTCATTACAGTTGTGCAAGTGCTTATAGCATCAGTATCCTGATGCAACAGATCTTTGTATAAATGTGGCTGACTCAACTGAAGGCATTCATGCTAAAAGTTAACCAGTTACTTAAAATTAGGGCAAGCACAGAAATTACCGTATTTGATGGAATATATTTCTTAAAAACTGTTCTGTCAAGATGGGCATTTTTTTTCTCCAATCTTTACAGCTTGAAATAATGAAGCTGTCATCAGAAAACTGAGTAAAAGTTATCTAATGGAAGCATTAAAGTTCTTTAATTTAGTGTTTGAGAATCTGACATTTTCTAAGAGTCTGGACTGAGCTATGCAGCTTTCATTGCAGATTCAAGTTCAAATATGAACTCAGACTAAAAACTAGCAGTTTTGACAATATGGCTTTTGCTCAGTGGTTTAGGTAGATTAGTTTGGCGTGCCCATCCAGTACTTACTGTAAGTGTCAGTATTACAAACTCCACTATAATCAGTAATGATGAAGCAAAGAGGCATCACAGAGTGGAAAAAAGAGTTGGGACTAACCATCATCCAAGGTCTAAGGCGGTTCATGTAGAAGCCACACCACTGAAATGCTGCAGACAGCATCCAATACAAGTAAACGTACTATTCTTCCTTATCATTTTTATCTGGTTATAAATATGATTAAGTAAGAAACTAGTCAGAAGCAAGAAACTGTTGTTGATTTTTACACCAGGCTTAACAGACCCTACTGAAACCAAGAGTTGTGACTTTGGAAATCAGAAGGATTTAATATCATTTAAAAGAATTCAAGAAGAGAAGAGAGACAAAGTTCTGTTTACTAAACATGAAAGCATCCACAGCAGGGACAACAACGTCACCTGGCACTAGTGATAAGCACTGTAACAGTCTGTTATTACCTGTAGATCTCGGTGAGTGGTTAAAAACAAATAAATAAGAGCTATGAAGTCTAAAGATTCTAAAACAAAGTAAGTAGAAATGTGGTATTTCACCACATTAGTTTGGCTACTACCTAATGTCTTCCCAACTTATTCCAGCAAAGTTCCTAGAAATGTATTGCAGCTTGTTGTAACATGATATGATGCCAATTGTATACTTCTTTAGTTATCTGGGTTATCTATGGAGAGACACTGACTCTTCTGGGAACGACCAGTGCCATTTCCCATGAGATACTAAAAAGTCTGACTGATGGGTGGCAAGAACATTTAGCTGATAATTTATACATGACAACAGGAAAAACTCGAAGTAAACTGTCAAAACAAGTTTGAGGTTTTCCACTGGTCCTGTGAACCTGCAGATTTTGCACTTAGTGAATTGGAAGCTTAAATATGGACTAAATTTAAAATATAAAAAGCTTGACCATTTGTTTTCTTAGTACAAATTGAGTAGATTCCAATAAGGATTTCAATAGACTAAGTAATTAAATAAAAATTGAAAGAGATACAGAAACAATAAGCAAGCACTAGAGAGGTGCATTATATGGATTTTATAGAAATAATTTTCTCAAACTTTCAGATGGTCTTTTAAATGTGCCTTATTATTCCATCAAAAAGGATAAGTACTGTAGTAAAGTTTCACAGATGCACTGAACCTTTGCCTGTTTTCTTGTACTGAATCCATTAACAGCTCAATACATCTCTTCCTCCTTAATTCTAGAATAGCTGCATTGGTAATCTGGAGTAACAATGCTAATGATGCCAGTGGCAGGATAAACACAGGCAATGTCAATATAAACTTACCGATTTCTGCTTCTGCTTAGCTACAGCAGCATGGAAAAGAAACAAAGAACAACAAAGCATGCATGTTATTGGCTTGTCAAAGGACGCAGACAGTTAACAGGACTAGAAATGTGACGCAGTGCAGGTGAGCAGGTGGACAGATGGGAGCTTGGAAGTCGGTGTTACCTTCTTAAAGAAGGGCATTCTTTTCTCTTTGGAGTGGGGTGATGTTACACTGTTTGCACTGGGTTTGGGGGAGCGATGGTTTGCTGGAATATCATTTTCTTCTGCATCTAAGCCAGTGGCATCTATGTCTATAGCTATATACAGACAAACAATTCAGAATTATCAGATGACAGAGAAAGTAAAGATAGGTTTAAATAGGAAATCATGGGTAAAGAGAAATAAAACTGTCCATAATAATAAATAAATAAAAATTAAAAATCAACCATGAGAATGAAACATATTAAAACAAAGGGAAAAATTTAAAGATGCAGTACATTAGAAGACAGAAGGTGATTGTAACAGCTACTGTAATATCTACAAAACAGACCAGTGGCCAAGTTCATTCTTGTTACACTAGTGTAAATCCGACATAGTTCACTGGAATAGTTAAGACTTTCACCAATGTAAACAACAGAATTTGGTCAACAACATTTGGATTATTTTATAGCAATGAACACTAATTCAAAATGGGCATCATCAACTGAAATTTGAAATGTCACTGGGATGTCTTTAGGAAATGAAGAAAAATCACTTTTGAAGACAAAATCAGCCTGTAATTGGTACAACTGTACCTGCATTTATCACAGGGTGGACTACTATTGACATTTTTAAGCCCTTTAAAAATGCATAGTACTCATAAGATATATTTATCAGGGAAAAAACCCCCATATCTACTAACAGGGAAAACTAAAGAGTGTGTAGCAGAAGAGAGGACATTTATCCCAGCTTGACTCTGACATGAATCCTGTTGTAAAGAGTGAGGATGTAGGCAGGGCGAAATGGAAGTGAATACAATAAACCACCTCTACTCCAAAAGAATATATGGCAAACAATACTTGTACCATAACTATAAATTATTTTCCCTCTTTAGCAACTAAAACAGTTTAAAAAAAATAATCTCAGGCTCAGTAATAAATACATTTTTGAAATGCAAAGCCATATTATCTTGAAAGTGGAGTCCAACAGATACCTGCCAGCTAAAGGTTAAACAAAACCAAATCAAACAAAAGGTTTCTTGTTTCTATGGTCCATCCTGATCTGAAGAAGTAATATAAATTTGTCTTCAGAAAAACAGTAAATTCACAAAAATGAACCACAAGCGAATCACACACGTTTGAAGATCTTACCCACCTTTTAATGCACTGGTAACACAGCTTATCTTGTTGTGCCATTATGTTCAACTGAATCTAACACTAAATAGATCTGTAAGCAGACTGGTTTGTATTGACTTTATCCAAACTCTTAATTAATCACTGCAAACTATTATGAAACCATCTTAGTGACCTGCTTTCATCTGCTTGATGAGTGGGGCATCAACTAATACAGTGGCATGTGCTATTAAATTATGCAACAAAGAAATATTCAGTCAAGCCTATGAGCAGCTACTGATTTAAGAGACACTTGGGACAGTTATTTCTTTTGTTTGCATAAAGTATATTTCCCATTTCAATTATCCACAGATCCCTGAGTCACTGTGCCTTTGAGCCTGCCCTTCCCAAGAAAGCTGGTGAGTAGATCTGCATCTTGTTTCTATAATCCTGCTCCTAAAAACAGCCACAGAAATCATGTAACATTTTCTTCTAGCAACACTGGTCCCTCATCCTCTTCATAAGTATAAAAAGAACATATTATCTTTTCTTGAATATGGGCCAGCACAGATGCTGTAAAGCACTCATAATATGGGATATTAAAATTCCTTCTATGTTCAACTAAAATTGTCAGTAAAGAAAAATCAGGGTTGTTAAGCTTTTCCTGTTAAAAAAAAAAAAAAAAGCAGAATTTGATCAGCTAGATATCAATATCCTTGTTTTACAATCTCAGTCTTCACACTTCTATGACAGTTCTTTTACTGTTAATTATCTTTAGTTTACTGAAGTTTTTACAAAGTCATTTTCACCGTTATCCTCACTCAGTTTGGTGACCCACAAAGACTGTATGAATTGATTACTATATCAATACAATATTGATTATTTAAATGAATATGAGTCTTCCTTTTATTTGTTTTTCACTGAGTCTTTGTCTTCTTTGTTTGATTTTTTTTTTTTGTGGCACTGTTTTATACTGAAAAAACCCATCCCTGACTCGATATTAAAAAATGAAATTAACTTATTCAGTTAATATTCTTCAACTCAGTAAATAAACTATGTATTTGGAATTAATTATACTTTCAAAAAGAGGTAGTCTCAATAATAATTGAATTGTACTTCAAAGTCACTTCAGTTCTTCTATTAGTCATAAACTATGCCTCTTTCACCTTTCTTAGAATGTCTTAAGATAAGCAAAAAAAATATTGTTGACTCACAATCCTACAATCACAGAATCACCTAATGTGCACTATTTGTACATATTTTCTAAATCTTCAATGTTACTGAATAAATTTTACCAGATTTCCTTCTTTCTCCAGAAAACCATGTTTCTGATAACTACTGTTTGAAGAAACAGTTCAATGCAATGAAAATTACACGATGGTTAGCAATCAGTCAGCTGGTCACTTAGGTATGCCAGCTGTTCTCTTACCTCTAAATTCTGTGCAACATTCTGGAAATATATGTACTGATCTTCAAATGGGTTTTGAATAGAAAATAACATTATAGCATTTCAGATGTTCTAACTATAAAATGACAACATAAGCCCACAGATAGTTTTACTATAAAAATGCAGTTGTTGAAAACATTGGCCTTAACAGTAAACATGACAATTTAAAGCCACCATAAAATAGACCACTTGTGATGGACACATATAAGTAAATTAAAAAAAGATTAAGAAAAAAAAAAGAGAACTTAAGTAAAACTGGAGTTTTGATAAACAAAATACAATTGTAATAAAGTTGGTTGTCACAAACATATTCATAATTTCACAAGAAGACAGATAAATTTTTCAATTAATTTAATCAAATGAAGCTACTACCATAACAGGATTGAATTCCTCTCTCTCTAAGGCCCATGTAAATGCTTTAAAAACTTCAGCCTCATTTTAGGATGCCTGCTCTGTAGACCAGGTTCAATATAAATGAATGTGACTGGAAAAGACTTGCCCCAGCAGACAGGGCACTAGCAACATTCATTAATATTTTCTGCTTTCAGGTATTCAAAATGTACATGAGAAAATAACACATTCAGCAAAGCACCAACTCAATTCAATAGAATATTTTTTCTTTTGTGAACTTCTGCTATGCTTTTATCAAGGAGCTAATGACAGCTTTTTTCACCAACTTGCCATGTGTTTCCCTCATACCTCTTGAATCCAAGCTAACTAAAGTGATATCTATCTGTTGATGCTCTAAATACAAAACACTATTTCCAAAAAAATCTGTCAAAGAATGAAAAAAATATCCAGTATCCTAGTATTATGTGAAGCACATCCTCAGAATTGTGAAACTAAAAGTTCCTGATGTTTTAAGATAATGCCTTTCCAGAGGTTACTGCAGAAATCTCTCAGGAACTTTTATTTTCATTGCTGCTTTTTCTCCTGTGCCAGAAGGTATTTATTATTCAGTGGGAGTACTCAGAGCAGAACAAACCTTTAACTATCCTGCTGTAATGTAGTCTCACCAATTTATTATGTCTTTGCTATAAAACTCTATGGTAAAAGCAAAGAGGGAATTTTGTGCCTATCATTGCCAGCACTTGCTGGCATTGACTCCATTACTTCAAGCCTACCCAAACTGGCCTTATATGACAATACAACACCAAGGTTCTACCTACGAAATATAGGGAATAAGAAAAATAGAAATAAACATATATCAGTTTTAACAGATTAGGATGCTGAGTCTGTAAACCATAGGGTTTACAACCTACTCACCAGATGATGGAGGCGTCGATTTTCTGGAACTAGGAACGATGTCACCCAAACTGGATGAAGAGTTTCCTCCTGATTTACTGGAGTAAAGTAATAAATTACTTTGAAATTCTGTATCTTTCTCAGTATTTATTCTAGTTTATTTATTACTTGCCTACTAATGAGGTGCTATCTGTGAGACAAACAGCATTTTTGGCAGTGGTATAAAATATACATCTCACACGAAATGTGCTTATGTTTTGAGGTCTGAGGAACTGCAAACATCAATCATGCTCCATGTGCTGCCGCGCAATTCATTTCGTTGCTCTCACTACTTCATGGTCTTAATGTAATCCAGCTATTAATACGGTTACTGGTATGTATTTATTAATATTACTACTCATTACTATGACTAATTCTTAAGCCAGTAAGTGTATCTGTTGCCTTTAATTGAAGAGTTATTGATAAAACGCTTAGGAAGACGGGATTGTGTTTGTCTGTATTTTTTTCAATTTAATTGAAATACAAATTCTTTTTGTTTTCTCAATACAAGGTAACGCTTAGGAAAAAAAGTCTCTCAAACAAAGTTAGAGCAGTCTAGAGTTTTTTCCAAGTTCTGCTTTTTGAAAATCTATCCAAGTTGTGAAAAATCTAACAATACATTGTCATTTTATTTCAGTTACCAGAATGGTAAAAGCCCTGAAAAGAATGTAAGAAAAGCTATTTCACTCTTCAAATAATTCATGTAACAGTACTAATTCCCACTTTATCTTAAAATATTAAGCTCTAAGTTAATGCATTTGTGGTGTAGGACAATGTTATCCTCAGTGAGATGTTCTGAAGAATGGAAGCCTTTACAATTTGGAAAGGGACCCAATCACTGGGACAGATCTGGGTGTATCAGAAGTGTCCCAAGAGGAATAAGGAACTGTCCTTCTGCTGAGGACAGCACACTCATGGGAAAGGCATTCCACAGCTGATGAAAGCAGCGGAGCGCTGCAGAATCTGTCCTCCTACCACAGACACGCTCTTCAAACACTGCTGCCCTTTCTATTGAGGGAGGAAAGCATTTTTAGCTTCCCAAATGGTTCCCAGCTCAATGCCAGGTCCATCCCTCTCCCTTGGAAATATTTGTTTCCTATATACCCAAGGGTTAACAAGTGGTATTTACTTCCACATGTTACTGGAAAACTATTTTATTAAGATATTCTACAATAAAGATGGCATTATTAGAATCTTGAGGTATTGTTCGATACATAGATACTGACTCATTTTTCTTACTCCATGATGGCTGCAGTCAGAGATAACAAGTGACTTGACATGAAAGTTCCACCATAAAATGTAGTATTTTTAAAAGCAGTACTTGTAGGCAATGAATTTGACAAGACCATTTTTTTCTCTATGAGGTAACTAACAGGCTTTTTGAGCTTTGGCTCACAAATAAATTAATCTTACATTTTCTGTTATTTCTAAAATGAGCTTTAAATGTGTTTAGAAATAGCAAGATCATGAAAACAAGTAACAAATCCTACACTATTTAGATAAATCAATTTTTAAGTCAAAAATTGTGAGTGCACATAGTAAATGTACTAACTGCAAAGTAAATTATGAATTATTGTATGAAAAAAATTGATCAATTTCCACTGTAGGCCAGTACCGATCACCAATCTAAATATCTACTTTTTCTCTCAAATAGCAATGTGTTATAATTTTAGAACCTGGTGGAATTTTTCTTTCGCCTACCACGAAACGACGTGTTAATAGCCCTTATCTTTATCCACTGCTTCTAACAAAAAGGACAGATGATGAGTGAAGGTGTTACTTAGCAATGGTAAATCACTGGGGCGTGGTAAGGGAAGGGGGCACTTGGGTTTTTTTTTAGACTTGCTGGGGGGAGGAAGAGGACTGCTGGAGAGAGAGAGAAGGAGAGAGATGCTTCTTGGGGAAACCACTGCCCTACACGTTTGATCTCCATCCTTTTCCCTCCTGTTTTCCAGTCCCTGGATTTTCGGAGTTCCCGGACCTCGAGAGAGACTTGCTACCTGGGGCCTTTTGCATCGGGCTTCCTGAGAGGGCCAGTGGCTGGTGGCCCGGGCACAAGGAGGCCCTGCGGCATTGGCGACAGCCTCCAGCTCAGAGCACCATCCCTCCTCCAGCCACGGACTAAGAGAGAGTTCTTGCCCACGGCAAAAAAGGATCCCAGCTCTTTTCCCTCTCTGCGTGGCTTTTCTCCCAACTGACTCGATACCGACATCTCTCCACCCACCCCCGGGGGGCAGCTCAGCACTGGCCAAGGAGCAACATCACCACCTGCTGTCCGTAAATATTGCCGCGCCCAACGGGAGCAGAGACTGCAGGAGGTTCAAGGGGACATCATCCCACAAATTGGTCCTTTAGTTGTGGTTGCTTTGTTTCTCTTGAATAGATATATATAGATGTACAGATATATTGTAGTTAAGAAGTGTTATCATTTCCATTATCACACCTTAATTAAATTTTGTTGAATTTAAAGGAAGTTTGTCTCCTTTTTTGGTTCCTAGTCCAACAAATTCCCAAATTTCCTCTAAACTAAGACACAATGACATTGTCTTGTTTATCAATAATATGTAAAATAATGGTATATATTCTATAATAATATGTAACCAATTATATATTAATTCCTTCATTGATTTAAAGTGTTTGCAGCTACCATTTACAAAAGTGAAGCATGCATGAGTGATACACAGCATTAATTTCCAAGTTGCATCACAGACAATGCTACTATTTTTAATGATTTCTTGTTATTACCTGGAGTAGAATTTTCCTTGTTTTGCCTTTTGTTCATGCTGCAGCCTCATGTTTTCTAGTTTGACTGGGCTTGGTATGAATCCTATTTCACAGCCTTCTTTTACCAATCGTCCTATCCACCAGTCATTATTAAATTTCTATAGGTTAAAGAAAAGAAAGAAAAAGGAAAAAGTAACATACTAAGAAATTACTGGATGTGGAATAATTTTGTTATTAGTTTTAATTTGTAACTATGCCATTTTTTTTAATTCTTCCCTGCAGTTAATCACTGTGCTATGTTATTATGGCAATAAAGCATTGTGGTAACATTCAGAAATACAATAATTATACCTTTTAAATTATTAAAATACATAGTGCTTAAGCAGAAACATTCCTTCACAGACTTCATGTTTCTTTCTGGTTTTTATTTCCACCCATTTCGCCATCTTTATTTTTTCTTGCTTCCCAGTCATTTCCCCCCATCCATGAGAGCTGCTTTTGTTCTCCCTTGATGGTTCTCCTTGGAGGACATCAGAGCCTCTTTCTGATCTACTCTTACCTACTGCTACAGTTTATATGGTTTTGTATTATTATTGTTATTGTTGTTCCATTATATTCCGTTCCATATTTAAATTAAAAATTACTACTTCTCAAACTCCCCCAGTTCTCCAAAGTCACTAAAATCTTTTGAAATATGACCAATTCTGCTGCTGATATATGCTCCACTGCATGTGATCTACATCTTGAACTATGATAGACCCACCAGGAATGGATATCTTCGGATAACTAAAAAAGCCTTATAATAATACAAATCCACAAGATAGTTCAATTAACTGCATTCCAGCTTTATTAAATATGAGACAATGACTGCACTAATTCAATACATTTATTCATACACACACATGGGAGCTGGGGAGGAAGTTGCTTGTTTTGCAGAGGTCTATAGAGCAGAACTATTTGCTTTTTCCATTATTATTTATTCATCATTTTTGGATGAGATTAGGTCCATGTGCAATACTCTCAGTGTTCCATGAGAATAATTACCACCAAATATGAATTTTGGATAGTTTAGATTATTATGAAACGGTAAGAGAACACCTGAATATGAAGAAAAGTTGCCTTCTTGAATCTGATGCTATTAATGTAGATATTATAGTGCATATTTAATTATTTAATAAGTAGCTTGAACAAGTGTAGAGTTAGGAATAAAACATGTAAAATGTGTGGGCTCCCATTAAAAGGAATTAATTTCACCATGAAAACATTGTTGGTGTATCACTGATACACAACCTAAACTGCAGTATTATCTTTCATTTTGGCAACTACAGAAATCTTATGATGCTTGAAACCAACAGTAAGATATTTAGCTAACAAAAAATAGAGATTAAAATAAAAGCACTTTTAAGCTCATAAAATACAATGAGATCTACAATATTCATCAAATGGGATGCCTTTATGAGTAAGAATGCCGGCAATTAATGGGGAGCTAATCTCGAAAAGCAGTTTCTAAAAGCGGTATTAGACTGAAACTTATTATTAAAATTACAACCTTTCATTGAAAAATGCTAACTAAATTATTAACTTGGTAAAAGGAGGAGACAGATAATTAAAAACCACCATTAAATTACAATCTGAACAGCTGCTATTTTTTATGCTGTCCTACAGTATAACAGATTACTACACAATAACATTAATTTTATTCAAAGTTATAGAAATGCTAAATACATAGGGATCTTTTCATACAAAAATAAGAGCATGTGGAATTCACTTCTGCAAAACCTCAAAGCTAAATGCTGTGTCAAAATATGAAAAGGAATGTAAGACACTTTTATAAGTTGATAATAATATACATAATACTTTCTCATTTTAAAAAGCAATAGTGGAAATCTTCATAGTGAGATGTCCAGCTCTCAAAGTGCTGGCTGGGGTGAGTGATTCTCTGTAATTCACCTGTGTTTGTAATGCCAAGGGAAACACAAAACATGAATCAAATGCAAAGCAAAATTATGACCATGAATTAAGCCTCAAAAGACTCAGAAGTATAATGCAGCACACATTTATTCATGTAGGAAGGAATCTTTCATGTCTATGTGTACTGAGTTTTAATAAATTTGACCCAATAATGAAAATATATTTTCCTCACACTTAATCACTGCAGTACTTTTCACCATTGTCCATGTACATTTTGAGCCAAGGTTTTTCTTGTTTGAGTCCTCCCAGAAGCACAAACTGGTGAACAGTCCTCACAGACAAGAAGTGGATAGCATTTGTCCAGCATGGCATCATTACGCAGGAAAAACTTATTGGAAATCAACTTAGGTTTCTTTATTTTTAGTGACCAGTTAGGTATAAAGTAAAAAAAAGCAACACTTTATCATATTGTCAAATATCTGGGGTTTTGTTTGTTTGTGGCTTTTGTTTCTTTGTTTTTGGGGTTTGTTTTGTTTAGTTTTTTGGTTTGGTTTTGGTTTGCTTTTTTGTTTGTTTAATTTTTAATCTGCATAAGTAATTAAAGTTTGGACATTTCAATTCTTCCAGCACTAACTATAGGGAGCTTCAAAACTACTGAAAGAGCAGTATCTGGTGGGATACAGAGCACTGAAGAGAGAGCGGGGCACAGCCATGGATGATGGAGGGAAAGGATGGAGCTGTGTAGGGAAGGGGCTGCTGCTCAGGAAACCCTCAGTGCACTCAGACACAACAGCTGCTGCCAAACACAGGACCAGAGTCCAAGCACAACTCTTTGCAGATCTCTTTGCACCCTTTCATTCCAGTGGTACATCTGGGCCCAGTTACAGGATCCTACCCCAATCCATCTCTGGCATAGCACTGCTAGGCAGACAACTTTCTTTGACAGCTGAGAGAGAAAAGCAGGCAGGTTTAAAGGCAATTAGAACAGAGTGCCTCTTCTATTACTCCTGAGGCCACAAGAACACTTAAATCTATTTTTCCTCAGTACTACATGTAGCCACAGATACAACAACTCATCTGAGCTAAGCTTCCTTTCAAGGCATTTCGGGAGATCCTGGAAAGTTCAGAGAACTTTTTCTTCCTGATTTTCTCCTATGTATATGTACACCTGAGACTAAGTTGTGCTGGGAGGAAAAAAGGCATAAACTTTAACAGAAAACTGCCAACGCTGTGCTTCTGGTCCCTATGGAAACAGGGAAAACACTTGATGTAAACTCTGAGATTAGCACCTCATTTGAAGTGCAGATGGAATTGATGACCACACAAAATCATTTGATCTAACCTAACTGAGCCATATTTTCCAGTGCTTCAAGACTCACTGGAGAATGATGATGGTTTTCTTTTGTCATGACTCTGTGACCGCTCATCTCTACTTTTGTCACAAGACAGAACAGAACAATTCTTTTACACTACCATCAGATAGAAAACATATTTCCTTCACTATATACTGTTCAAATTAAAAGTATCTCCTTTTTGTGTGTTTAATATATATGAAAAATTATGATCATTAGTCCTCGATATGAAAGCACTAAAAGTCCATTTCTTGTGTTTCTGTAGTCTCTGTCCACCTGTATTTCTATCTCTATATTAGGAACGTTTTTTGCTTCTGCAAAGCACTTGCACTAACAGAATTATTGTGCATCATTGATCATAACTGTTGAGGGATTTTTTGACAGTCTAATAGGGGGCAAACACAAAATTTCAAATTCACGGCTAGGCTGCTTTCAACCTTGAGCTAACTTTCTAGTTCCTTTCCTATATATTTCCATTTCCAGATGGATCATTTTGATTAAAATCTCCAATGGAATATGCAAAGAAGCCGTTAACCTTGGAAAATGAGGGAATCATTCAGAAGGGAGCAGCAGGCTACAGAGGAAAGCATGCATAGCAAAGTTATCAAGTTATTTGCTTGGGATTGTCTTGCAAGGAGTAGAGCAATAAAATGACTTGAGGTGTTTGCAAATGTAAAAATTGAAAATTTTCAAAGCCAAATTACAGGAAAAAAAAAACAATGCAGCAAATGCAAAGCAACTTTCCAACAATTGCTATAGTCTTGAAACATCCTACCAGTTCTTCAGCATGTAACTGTCAACAAAATATTGTCTGTGCTAGGTAGGTAACTTCAGTGAGGAAAAAGAAAGAAGACTTGAGGATTTGGGGGTTAATTGAGATGCAGTCGCACAAACAAAAGAGAAGCAACCCTTGGCTGCTGAATTGCAATGAATCCTCACAGTACTAGATTAGGAAAAAAACACAAATATTTTATCTTTGAACAGTCAGAAGTAGACTCTTAAGGCTATAAATAAGTGATTTTTACAAGACAAGTACTTGCTTTCTGAACTTCATTAACTTGATTTTAAGAAATTGTCATTGCTTCTACAAGGACAGCACTGAAAAGAACATTCAATTCCTTACACACTGGTACCTTTAAATAACACTTGAAAAGTGCTCTGACAACGTGAAGTGTTTCCAACATTGTGAAATAGTAGCACTGTTACTGAAATACACCCTTAAAGAAAGATTCACTTACTACTCCAGTTTTACTTACTTCTTTAACATGAAGAAAATCTTTAGCCTCAAATGAGATGGCCATGCCTGGCACTGGAACATCGTCATCATGGGCGGCACTGTACCCAACATTCGTCCGAACTGCAAATGCAACAGGTTTTGACTGCAAAACAAAAGACAAACAGCATGGAACATTTTCCTTGCAATCACATAGATATGTACAAATTTATACACAGAAGATGATTTGGAAACTATCCTTTAAAAATCGTAAAAATTACAGAGAACTCTCATAAGCACTCATGGAAAACATAATGAAGAATCACATTTAGTAACAATATTTAATATCAACATATTTCATAGAATACAGAATTTTAGCAAGTAATAAGTGTTCTGAATTAATCTGAGATAAGTCAAATGAGTAATCAGAACTCACAATCCAGTTGGCACTCCATATAATATGCTCAGCCTGCAGGTCTGCTACAAGTTCTGCACTTGGGGCCACCATAAGAGAGAAGGTTCCAAGAGCTACAAAGCCTACAGCCCCACGGACAGTGGAGCTGCAAAAGGCATGCCAAGGGAAGCACAGCACTGCATCAACATTGCTCCCTCCACACATTCCTCATCCAGGTCCTGGGCTTCTCAGCCTCAACCTCATGCTGCCCTTAGGGTTAGGATTAGGTTCAGGATCCAGCCAGTCACAAAGCCTACAGCCCCAAGGACACAAAAAGGAATGCAAAGGGGGAGTACAGTACTGCACCATATTGTTCTCTCCACACCTTTCTTACTGGGGCCCCCATGTGGTGGTCACCTTAGCCTCATAAGGCTGCCATTAGTGAAGCTCTCATCCTCAGCCCCCAAAAAGTGTTGAGGGAAATTACAAATTTGGAGAAGAGGTGCCAGCAGCTGTCAGTGACCCCTAAGCAAGTCATCTCACTGTTCGCCATTTTTAGAGAGCAGCAATGTGCTCCAAGATCATCATGTTGTAACCAAATATCAGTCACAGAAAGATCTGTTCATTCCCATAATTCTTTTATGAGTTATATTGCTAGCTGACATCAGTGAGTTTAGAGGATTTTTCACAAGTTTTATTTTTAAAAAACAGTTGCCAGAAGAGTCACTGACCCCTCTGGCCCCACACCTGCCTTCCAGTCTCCTGCACAGCTTCTCCATTCAACACCACTGGTGCTGACCACCTTTCTGCACAGGTATGGTAATAAAAGCTGCCATCCAGCCCAGCCTAGAATATAGCTACCAAGGACTTCCTCTTCTCAAAGGTACAATCTGAATACAGAAGAACTTACTCTGCTTTATTCTATGTTAAAGAACACCTTGAGCGTGCTCTCCCAGCAGAGGATATCACACAGTATCCCTAGGACTCACCATTGTCCTACCCCAGGCTAAACTTTTGGCCTGCCCTAGAACCCTCCACACTGCTCTTATTATCTAGCCTGAAGTCTCCGTACATCAAAGCTCATAAAATATTTTTTTAAAACATTAAAATAAGTCTCAGAGATGTTCTCAAGTGATTGAGGAAGGCATGACATAACTCATCTTAAAATATACTAAAACTTCTACTAGATCACAATTTCAGCTTTATTAGTTGCCATCCATCACCACTTCAGCTTGGCTAAAAATACGGTATATTATGCTGAACTGACAAGCAAAAAAAATATATTTCATTTCCTATGTAAGGAATTGCTTCCCTTTTTTCTCAGAATAGAGGTTATGAAAATGCATGCCCCACTTCATGACACCAAACACAAATACTTGAGACCAAAAATCATTCTATATTTTTCTGATTACCAAAAATCCCTGCCTGCTCTATCCATGACTACTCTGACAACTTGCACATTGCCAGAGGACAGAGACCTGTCACATCAAAATACATGATAAAATAATGAGGGAGATATATAAATAATTCTAAAGGCAGGATGATACCACCTAGTCTGGAAGAGACAATTGAAAATAAATGGAGAAAAGGGTCCCTATAGCTTAATTTAGACTAGTGTGCTGTAAAAGTCACAGGGTCCCAATAAAACGGACTTTAAAACTCCTTAAATAGACCTGTATTTAAATGAACTACCACAATCAAACAACGTATATGTAAGTGCACATTCTAGGAAGGCTTTCTAATTTAGAAGGAGAAAAATAAGCTCTTTAGTAACAGTGGGGTCAAGAGAGTCTCTGTGTCCAGAAGTGAAACTAGCAGTTTCAACAGGATTAAATTTTATAAGGGGTCTGAAGAATTGGCTTCATGTTTATGTGGTATTCTGGATCTAAATACACATTTGTAGAAAGGGATGATCAGTAAATTACTGGAGAAGGACTTTATTCTGTTCTTTCCTCTGAAATTAGTGAAAAAGTCTTAAGAATCTTAAGAAATGTTCGGTTAGAAGGGCTCCAAAGACTGAAAGTGCTACCATCACATTAATGGCTCAACTCAATGATCATGGAGGTTTTCTCCATCCTTAATGATTCTGTGATTTAAACAGATACTTATTTAAACTAGAAAGCCTATTGCAGACTAAAAATTTAAATACAGCTGAATATATTTGCAGGTTGAAATAACACATCCCAAGAGTTGAATGTCTCTCCTGCTGCTTAGCCACAATTAGAACACTGCAAATAGTCAATTGCTTTTCTTTCCAGGTAAGCTGTCCTAGAAAAAAAATTAATAAATTAACAAATTAGAGTAATACATGAAATACAATAATAAAACAAACAGACAATAATTTTTAAAGTGCTTGTTTTCTTCCATTGAGGAAAATTTTATTGCTGTTGAAACGTGCTTTGGATGTTATTCAATGGATCTAGGTTATATAAACAACTTGATTATATTTGTGCCATGCAAGAGAAAAAAAGTTCAAATCAGAAGTAATATTAAAAAAACTACACTGATACAACTGACAGGCTGATCAGATTTATCCATTAATGGGAAAAAATATTGTAGAAAAACATGTATTACAAAAGAGAACTGGTTTGGATTAGTTTAGTAGATGTTCTTTTCAGCTAACATACTATGTTAGAAGATGATAGCCACAACTTACTTATACATATAATACAATAAAAACCTAAGAGCTGACTTAGTTCATTGTGTTGGGCATCTTTCCCATATCCTGACCTTTTCTAGTGTGTTGCAAAAGGCATTTAGACACCTAACACAAATTTCTGGACTCCAGTATGAAAGGTATATAAACAATAATCCCACATGATCCTTAATAAGACCTTAGTTAGTTAACCTTGTTGCAACCAGATAAACTGTTAGAAGAGTATCATGATAAGATTAGGCATTCATGATAGTGAGAATTTATTAGTGTTAATCCAAAACCAAATTTTGGTGATTTCTCCACATTGATTAAAACATCTTGCAGTGTTGATGCAATAGGTATGTCCACTTCCTATCAGCTCAAATTTGCATCTTATTCATCTCCTCTTCATTTCTCTCAGTATTACTACCACTCAATTACCCTACCTAAAAGATACCAAACTATTACAGAACTAGGCATACCACAAAGAAAAGTAGTAGTCACACGGGCACACAACACTGAATTCAGTGATACCATGTATATTCCTTAAAAATAAAAAATAGCATAAATTACTGTGTTTTAATGTTCATACAAAGCCCAAAATCTTCCCTGAATGTAAAAATTACAGACTAACAGTGTTGATGATTTCCATGCTACTACAATTTCAACACTGAAAATACAGATATGAATAAGCATTAAACTATCAACACTCCTAAACACTACTTACCATCAACTAGTACACCGTCAAATAAATCATTCACTGTTACTAACAATGATCATTTTGTAAAGCATAGTAAACTCTCACTGTATAATATATCTCAGAACAAGAATAGAATTGTTAACTAACAATCTGTCCGAAACACTAATAGGAGAGATAGTATGTTTCCTTGTCCGTTCTCACAATTGCTATATCCTCTAACAAATACAAAAAAATTACTCAACTATTGTGACTTACTCCTAGTAGTATCAGTGGATGAAAGACTTTAGGCTGACTAAAGACTTTAAAAATCTCTGCAGCATTGCAACAAACAGACATCTTCAGCAAGTTAATGCCCTTGACATACTTCTTAGAAATGATCTAAAATTTCCCATCAGAAAACACCCAAGAAAAAGAATAAAATGGAAACTACTCTAGAACTATCTTAACATGAAAGAAAAGTAACACGCAAAAGTCCCCTGTCATTTTCTGCCATAAAAAAAATTAATGTAAAACTCTGAGTAGAAAAACAAAACAGAACACTGAGCTACAGATATTCACAGATACAGTATGTCCCATTTTAGATATCTGTCATACTTGTAGAAAGGGAGACTAAATTATCATGGGATTAGACTACAATAAGTCATCTAATTGAATATTTAAAACTAATTAATTTATAAAAGTTAAATGCTAGCCTTTCTACATAAATAATTCTGGAGGCTTCCTAGAACTGTCAAATTAACTACTTTGCCTGCACTACATTGGCTTGAACTAAAAAAATCCAGTTTTTATGTAATTAGGGTCTTATTTAAAAAAAACATATTTTTTTTTTTACATATGCATATGTATATTTTAAAATATATCTAGCAGTTGGTTATGGATCCTACAGTCTAAAATTAGACTGGGTCAAAACAGTTAAGCACTTTCTGTTCATTCTTTAAATCTCTTTGAAAACGGGATGGCAGTTTAGCACTCATTTAATCCACAGGCTGGACTACAAGGACAGATGCTTCCCGATGTTAAACAATTTAACATTTCAGGTCTCTCTAGACAAACAAAGTAGCCTGGAAAAGTTCATTTCTCTTCAGAATTAACACTTCCACCTTGTTTTTCTTTTATTCTTCTCTAGAAACACAACATTCAACAGACTGAATAAACCCACAAGGAGAACCACCAAAGCATGAACTTACCATCATCTGTACCACCAGGGTACTTCATGAACCAATTTCAGCTTCTGATTTAAACTCTGAATATAAATCAACAAAACCTTATTTGTTGCAGAATGCAGAAAATTGGATATTCTGTGAATATTCTGTGAACAATTCATTGTGCAGTTCCCAGGAGAAGCAGGCCTGTGTTTACAGATTTCAAGAGAGCAGTTCGCAGCCTTGGAGTGAGAACTTATCTATAAGAAGAACATCTGCTGTTACTCCCCAAATTCCTTCAGAGAGCCATCATGGGATGAGTTCTTCGGGAGGAGTTAATTAACATTAAAACCTATGAACTGCGGACTTTAGGTGGCCTGAGAATGAACAGTTCTAAGCTGACCAATCATTTGATATAATGATGTAACTGAAAAGCATAGATTATAAATACAGTGTGTGATATGTTAATAAAGCTTTTTCCTTTCGGATGGACTCACGGCATGGAGTGGGTGTGAGTGTGTGAGCCTTAAGGGGCCCGTGCTGCCCTGAATTGGCTCTGGGTGAGCTCTCATGTGAGCTCTTATATTTCTATATAGAGATATATTTTTTATTTTATTTTACTTTACTTATTCACCAACTGTTAAACTGACTTTGACTGTACACTTTCGGTGTAACGCACATAAATTAACGTGAGTCTAGAGTTACCTCAGTCAATTTTATATTTTTCTATCTGGATCTCACATCTTCCTTTACAAGCTATATTTACTTAATACATCTTCGTACCAACCCTCATTATTAAGTCCATACTATTTCCAGTATTAGACTCTACTACTCATATTTCCTCAGTCTTGTGTTATGACTAACTTTTTCTGAATACATACACGAGCATTTGCACATTGGATCTGTCTCAGTCAATTTGTTAGTTTAAACAACTTTGCACCTGTTTGGCTGAATTTGTATTTGAGAAATATTTCACTCAATAGCATAGCAAAATAATACAATCTTTTTTCTAGTAATGTACTTAAAACATGACAGGACCCTTTTTTCCTATAACTCATTGCAGATTTTTTTATGCTGTGCCATAAACCCAGTGGAGGCAGGCCCTGGGGATCCCAGCTAAGAAAGCAAATTTTTTGACACAGAATTTGCTCACAGAACAGGTCATCTCCCTCATGGCCACTAATTTGGGGAATGTTGCCTGATAATTGAGGTATCTCTATTCCCCATATACTACCAATATGTAGAAAAATTTACAAGAGCATTTTCCAAACTATTTTCATACACCTGGGCTTGATCTACGATCTCTGATCAGTCTCACTTGTTAATTTATTACACAATTCCACAGTAAAAGCCCCTCTGTATTTACACCAGTTTATGTGAAATCAGAATGTATGAAGGCAATGCCAGCTAAGAATTGACTCAGAAAACTACTACAGTTACCATTTTGACAAAACGCTTGTCAAAGTTGGCATCTGCATCCAGGTTCAGAAAATGAGTCACCAAACAAAACAAAACTCCTTCCTTAATTCTACATTAATTCTACATAAAGCTACTAACTCTTCATCCTATCCACTCTTCACAGATGCATGTAACCTTATTCTGAAAGCAAAGAATGAGTTTTCCCTTGGGTAATAAATATAATGGATCTCTCTCAAATCACTAGCAGGTTTGAACTCATGAAAACTGAAAATGCCACACGATTTCTTTCAGCTGAGGAAAGGTGACTACTGCTATGGAACTTTTCATTAGTAGTCTTGATAGGGAGCAAATATGACAGATGATGTCCTACGTTTGGCACTATTTCCACAGAGTAGACCTGTGCATAGTATTTGGGCCATAAACAATATTATTCGTCCACACAGGACAAGGATCAATAGCGCTGTGTTGACCTAACAACTGTTGTGTTAAAAACACGTAACTTTATTTTTCCCTGCTAATGACTGAGAGTCAAAAATATGAAGCAGAAATAGTTCAAAACCTGTATGCTTTACAAAGGTACATGATTTTCATTACTAAACAAAATTACAATATAAAGAAATGTACACTGTCACAAAAGTAGCTCGAGAATGTGAAAGCAAAAATAATAGAAGAATTTTCCTATTTTACCCTTATTTTATTTTGTACACTAATCTACACAGCCGTTACACATTTAAAAAAAAAAAAAAATCAAACCCACCTGGGGATAAAAAAATTCACAGGAAATTTTTGTCTCAAATGCTGATTACTGCTGTAGCCTCATTACAGTTAAGTAATTGTCCAATCCCTAACAATAGAATCTGCTCAGCAATTTCACTGCTGAGGAAGCAATGACAATTTGTGGATGCCCAAACTGAAAACTAGAGCATACGCAGCTGCTGTCGCTAAAAGCAGGGATCAATAATTTGACTTCCCAGGAAAGATCAGGCTTTCTTTTACTGGTGTGGGTGTATGTATCAAGCAAGTCTGATAGCAAGCCAGAATCACAGAATAACTGAGAGAGGAAGGGGCCTCTGGTGTCTCCTAGTACAGCCCCTGCCCAGAACAGGTCTGGTTAGATCAGGCTGCTCAGAGTCGAGTCCAAGTGAGTTCTGAGCACCTCCAGGGACAGAAAGCACAAACTCTGTGAATCCTGCTCCAGTATCTGAACACTGTGATGGTGAAAAAACTCACAGGAACTATGGTTCTCTCATGTATCAGTGAGTTAGGAACATAAAAATCTCTAATTGACAATAAATAATTGATTTTATACTCCAGTACAAGCAAAATCAAGTGTTAGAAGAAATCACCAAATTCCAGTTCTAATTATAAGTGTGATGCCTAAGGATTTTAGTGTGTATTTTGTAGATTTCTATAGAGTTATATAGGTTGAATAAGTTTTCCTGAGTTCATCACATTTTAGATGGTATTTAGAAGTCACTAAGTATTTTCTCACACATTTCTGAACTTTATTATCACATTACCAAGGACACGTTGTTTTGAAGAACACCTGCAAGAACTCCAGCTGAGACAGTAAGACAGCTTGTAGTGAAAACAGGAGAGTCAGCTCAGTGTCCTTGGAGGGGCTACAATGGGTAGTCCAGAGGAGTTCTGAGGGTGGGCACAAGGGGAAAATGGTACCACGAGTTGCCTGTAGATATCACATATGTTAATTACTGGAAGTTATAAAAACTGTAACATCCAGCTGACATGTGTGCATGTTCTTTTGTCGTGCACCTTAAAAGCTTTCAATAAAAGGGCTATTTTATCTATTTTCACTAATGTTGTTTTGAGAGTCTTTTGCAGGAATTCAGGCATCAAGCGGTCTAGAAAGATGGTTTGTGTTCTACTCAGGACTTCCAACAAAGCTAAAAAGAACAGTGGGAGAACTTAGCACAGTACAAGTGTAGCTAATAAGTAACAGCCTAAGCACAACAATGGTAGAATGACATTCAAGACACAAAATTATTTGATCTGAGTACATTTTCCCATCTATTTCCAAAATTAGGACAAGATGAACTAAACCCAGCCATTGCCAGTGCTTGCACTGCTACCTTAAAAAGGATTGACTCACTGAATTCTTGTCTAGGACACATCACAACCGCTGCTTTCTGAAGCCTGACAGGAACGTGCGTTCTACTCAAGACCAGAGAGCAAGGAGATGTGACCATTACACAACCCACCACAACGATCAGCTTTCCTCTTGGACTCTAAGCAGGCTGTGTCACTGCATGGAAACTCAGCTATTAAAGTGTGATTGTCCTAAGGATCAAGGCCCATTAGTGAAATTTTCTGAGAAAATCTCTGAATCCTTCTAGCTCCTTGGCATCCCTCCTACAGCAAAGCCCGGTCTCAACGCTAAAGAGAAAGAAAATTCAACACATCCAGCTGGTACAAAAGAGAGTCTGCCAGATCCATTTTTTTCTTAACAATAGGTAGACTTCAGAGAAATTGGGTTTTGTCCTCTAGTACTCTCTAAGATACTTTTGTTACTATTTTAGCTCATCTTCACACACAGCTTGAAAGTTAAGTTTCCTACTTCCTTTTGCGAAATTGTATTTTAATAGATTCACCGATGTCGGTTTACATTCGGCTCAGGAGGCAGCAAAGCCTGAAATAGCTTTACTGACGCACACCAAGCTTTCTCATATGAGCAGGGCCTTTTTTTATTAGAGCATAATGCCAGAACTCGATGGTGGCCATGTGCTGTCTGCATGCAAGCGTGCCAGAAAGGTGGCTCTGCGGTACCACCCACTTGGGGAGTTAACAGGAACCACTGGAAACAGGCACAGCTGAAAAACTCTGTGCTTACTGGAAACATGATGCTTCTGGCAGCAAAAGCCAGCAGATGAAAACTGTCATTTGCAATAAAAATACTGTGCTGGGATTTCACGTTCTTTTTTCAAAGTCACAATGAGGATATTTCATGCTTATGAGACAGCATTTTAGTAGATCTTAGTTTTTTGGTTAAACTGAGGTTCACATAGATAAAAGATCTGCAGTTACATTTTTAGGCTATTCACAAACAAAAATTCTCCAGGAAAAACATAAATCTGTGGCACAGTAAGCTAAAGTAAACAGTAAATAAATGAGCAATGCAATGATCGGTTTAAAATGTAGATACTATTATCAAAAGCTCTTGAAAAAATGCTGCATCACTGAAAAGGTTTCTTAATTCAGTATTATGCATGCAAGTTTTATTGTTGATTCCGATATTCAAACAATTTTGCCCTTAATTTTTTTCAATTGGATCAGAAAGTCTCTATGACTGCAAGAGCCAAAGGTTAATGTTTGTTACAATGTTTCACTTTTAGATAACATGTTAAGCATGTTTTTTTAAGAAACTATGCTGAAAAATTCTTTTTTTCTTCAAAACACACATTTTGTAGCTAGACTGCTCTATTTCCAGGAGTTATATGAATACATGTTCCAAGGATGATATTTCAGACTCTGAGAAGTCAAATATTCTATTAGCTCTTAATTCCTAAGCAGAACTAAAACTGAGAAGTTAAGTGAGGACATGATAAACACCACAGCTGATTCAATGCTCACTACCCCTTTTACATGGTTATATTTTATGGCCATAGCTTACATTATCCTTTTCCTCACCTGAGTTATCTATTGTTTGTGTAGGTCTTGCACTACCTGAGATATTTCTCATTTATAAACTCAAATGGAATCTCTTCTGCAAATCTGACAGCCTAGATACAGGTTACAGAAACAAAGAGCACAGAAACACAGAGCACAAATATTTAAAGCTGTGGTAAATGAGTATTTGTTAAACTTCAAAAGCTGAACATCTGAGACTTAGGAAAAGGGAAGATAGGACTCCCTTTAACTCATGGGAATGGTGGTGGAATCTTTACCTTAGCTCTCACTATGTACAGTATTATAGCTCAACCATTAACTTCACAATTCTGCTGCCTCTGTACTATAGAATCATAGAATC
The DNA here is from genome assembly GCA_013399695.1 of Formicarius rufipectus. Lineage (NCBI taxonomy): Eukaryota > Metazoa > Chordata > Aves > Passeriformes > Formicariidae > Formicarius > Formicarius rufipectus. Next base: position 237,999 of record VXAU01000073.1, on the reverse strand, counting down.
ATTAAGGTTGGAAAAGATGTCTGAGATCACCGAGTCCAACCTTTGACCAAAGACCACCTTGTCACTTAATCCACTAAGTGCCACATCCAGTCTTGAACACTTGCGGGGCGGTGACTCCACCACCTCCCTGGGAAGCCTGTTCCAAATCCTGACCACCATTCCAGTAAAAAAATCCTTCCTTATGTCCAACCTGATTGTCCCATGTCACACCTTGAGGTCATTTCCTCTTGTCCTGTCACTAGCTGCCTGGGAGAAAAGTCTGACTTCCTTTCAGGTAGTTGTAGAGACCAATATATACCGTATCTTGTTTGCATGATATGTAAGGTATCTCTCCTTGCAACAAACCCAGAATGTGCAAAACTCAAGGAGTTTTCTATAGTATCCTACGTCCCTCCAATAGATTATTTTTTGTCATTAAAGACTGAGGTTCACCCACATCAAAACAGAAAAGCAGATGGTCTCTAAGGCATGATTTATCTCTTTCTAAAATGGCATGAATAACCCTTTGCCTCTCTCTATCCACCAAGCAGGGAACTAATGCACCAATTCCTAGACAAGGAGAAACAATGTAATCAACAACTACTTGATAAATATACGAGACTCTACAGTAATGTCTACAGCATTACATATCTGCACAGGAACACTCAGCTAGCATAAACCACTTTACATCTGCCATTTTCTACCTTTGGTGCACCTGACATTGCGTACACAGTTTGTAGGTTTTCCTATGTAATTACGTATGTGCGATTTTCTACACTTATAAAAACAACAAAAAATTAGAAATATCAGGCAATACATTTTCAGTGTCACACCAACATTTTGAAGCTCCATCAGTATGACAGAAATCGTTATATCCACTGCCAAAACTTCACTGCAACTTCCAGCACAGAATTAACAGACTGCAAAAGGTTTAATATTCTGTAAGAGGCAGAGCACTAACTAGAGTTGAGGCACACTCTGGCTCTGCTCTTTAAATATTTGCTGAAAGCAGAACAACGGTGAGACTTGGGAATTAGAACTATTTAAAGAAAAACTAGTGTGAAATACAGTTTTATAAAAAAATTTCTTTTTTTAAAATGAAGTTTACATAAAGCTGATATGAAACATATAAAATATTAGGCCACATTTCATAATTTTTGCAGACTGACAAACACAAGAATAAATTCTATATCAGCAATGTCATCTATTATAATTCTTTTGTATCTGCTGTCAACCTCCTTTTTGGTTTGGGCAAAAGTGCAATTCTTGAGTCCTCAGCCTGGCCATCACTGAGCCTGTGCACATCTGGGAGACCACTGAGCACTTACTCCTTGTCTTTGCAGGGGAGAGTTCCCAGGAGGTTTAGCAGCAGCAGAAATGCTTTTGCACTGCAGTTCTCCTGCACCGGCACAGAAAGAATCATGGCCTTGCCCATGTGTTCTGGAGATTCATTTTGCTAGAAAAAAATCCTCCAAATATTTAGAATTAAGCTAGAGCAGTACTGGGCATTCTCTGACCTAAGCCAAGAACCACGAAGGGCAGAAGCCAACAAAAGGACAGCTAAAAGCCAGGCTCTGTGCCATTCTGCATGCGAACCCCACCAAAACCAACGCCATCAGCAGCATCTAAAGCTTTATGAGAGCTCTCATTTCATTCCTGTCCAAAAACATTCTCTCACAGTAACAAGATAAAAACAGAATTACTTTTCTTTAATATTTCCTAATATTCTTATTTACTTTTCCTTAAGATATCTCATTTGGATTCTGTGCTCAGAGCAAGAGATAAAATGTGTTTCCTGGTGGGTATATGAGATGCAAGAGTGAAGTGCTGCGATGATGATATCCTTACAGAATATATTATACAGCTGGTGCACAGCTAGTCATCTAGCCAGGAGATGAAACATTAGCTGGCAATAAACCTTACTCTTATTATAGATGTAGAACTGTTAAGGTTTAATTCCAGGCTGGATGCAGGAAGAGTTATTATAAAAACATAAAATAAAATGACACAGAATTGTAACAATTTCCTCTTTGTAAGAAAAAGAGACATGGCATTAAAATGTAAAGTGGCAGTAAGAATTCTAATTTTGGTTTCTAGATATTTTTAATTTACTTTCTTTGGCTGAGCAGACTGAATTTTCTGTGGGTATGCAGGGACATAGTTCCTCAGGCTGAACCAAAGTAAGTGGAGTTGTCCGTGCTCAGTCTTACCAGGGAATCCACCCTGTATGTTAGAGCTGCCTATCTGCACACAACTGTTTTATCCACAGACAACAGGTATTACACATGCTGGTGTCTTATTCATAAGCAGCTGCTGTTTACATATGCAGCATTACACAGGGTTTTACATGTCATCACCTCTTGCTGCAGCAGGTTCTCCTGGGAAGCAACTATCACCGGCCCGAGAATCACTCCTTCCCCCCTCCAACCCCTGAACTATTTCGCCCGTTGTTTTGTAGGGTCTAGTTTTTATTAGAGAAATCCAAAATTTAGTTTCTTTCTGATTGCCACATACTGTAGAGGGGAGAATGCCCAGAGAAGGAAGAGGACACTCAGCAGGAGATCTCATCACTTCTTACTCCAGATGGCCAATGTGAGTCTCCCCTTGCCTTTTTACCTCTTTCTCTACCCTATTTGTTTCTTGTTTTTCCCCCCAGAGTACATTTCCCTACAAAGAGTTGATGTGTATCATCACCTGTGTATGTGGTGATATAGCTCTATGTATGCCAGAGCACCCCAACACCGTCTGTGCATCAATACGATGTCATGCAACACAGAGAATCAGTGGACAGCAAATATGGCTTCCTAAAAAGCAATTAAAACTCTGCACATTTTAAAAGCTTCTAAAAGAACAATTTAAAAATCCTGTCTCTTTCATCTAGTATCAAAATTATATAAAATCCATGGCTAGAGTCCAAGGAGATGTTTAATCCTTTCTGAATGGCGGGTAGTCAACCAGAAGGTTGTAAATGGCAGTTATGACATAACCCATGTGCACAAAGTGGCACCAGGGATACAGGATAACAGATGGTAGAATTCTACTCCTTATTTTTGTTTTAAATTTAAATGAGTTTTATTAATAGACATATACTATTTCCATATTTACTTAAAGAAATTAGGAAACTGGAGTGAAGCTTAAGAGGTGAATATTAAGCTGCAATGAGGCTAAAACATTCTGCTTTTTGTGAATAAAAACTTCTTGGAAGATATGGAGAATGGAAAGACAATAAAGTCAGTAGTTACTATTTAAATAATACATTTTAAGTCCAAGTTTACAATATATTTAAGTAAAAATTTCTAGTATGAGTTTTCATAGCTGTGTCATTTTTTGAGTCAGGCACTGGAAGACAAACATGCTTTACCCATTTTCATCTAAAATGAATCCTTTTCTGCACAATGGGAAAATTACTTAAAATTAATAAATATAAACACAATATCAACTTCACACAGCCTTGTAATTTTTATATTACTTTAATGCAACATTAGCTTAAGTTTTCAAATATTCACTGTAAAATAACTTATTTAATAGTGTATGATATCATGATGGGTTTGTAAAGATTGGTTTCACATGAAACAATAGAGATGTTGTATCTAATTAGCCAGCATCCAGTTTAAAAAACAAAGACAATTCACCTGTTCATGTATCACTAACAAATTTACACAAACTTTTTGTTGTCACTTTTCATTCTCACCGATATAGTAACTAAAGGAAGTCCACTGCACAACAGAAATAATGACTTAATTAGCAAAACAGAGTGTGTGATAATTGCATAATCAGAATTTACATGAAAAAGATAAAATTTCCTGGATTGGAAAAGAAATACGCTTCCTAGCACAACAAATACATAGACCTTCTCTGCAGTTCAGAATGCACTGTGAGATAGACCACAGAAACTCTCTGATTTAAGGATGAAATGCGGCCTTAACGAAACAAACAAACAAGTCAAAGAAGAAACATGAAAGAGACACGTTATAAGCAATCAAACCTAAAGATGATGATAAGGGTTTTATTTGAATACTTACCAATTATATAAAGATAGTTCATTGTCTTAATGGTATATTTAAACTATGTAATTTATTTTCTGCAGCTTTGTATTCCTTGTCAATTACTATTCAGTATTTTCTTTACCTATTTGGATGATGTGAGACAGAATTTCCTTCTTAAATTTACAAATGATACTGACCTGGGAGAAATGAAAAGACCCTGAGATTAGTTCAGTTGGTTAGAGCATGGTGGATTCAATCCCTCTATGGGCCATTCACTTAGGAGTCAGACTCAATGGTCTTTGTGGGTCCCTTCTAATTCAGAATATTCTGTGATTCAGCTGTGGAAAAAAGTAGCTAGTCTGTAACAGTATCTTTCTAAACTGGACGAATAATCTAAACGACAAATTGAGCACAATTTAATTAGGAAAGCTACAGATGGCCAGGTACTCATCAACTTCAGAAGAAAGAAATGTTTAACTGACCAAACAGCTGTCTTAAGAATGGGACCACAATTAGAAGTGACTGTCATAAATGTGTGAAAGCCAGTGCTACACGGAAGATGACCAGGCAAGACGGTCAGTCTACATGGTCCAAAACAATCTTTCCACACAATTTGAGAGGGACTGGGGCTTCACACAGCACGTGCTGCACCGTCTCAGACACAGCGCTCCAAGAAGAGGTTTTAAGGAGAAGAGTAACAGTTTGGACAGGAGCAGTAATGATGAAAAGAGGTGTAGAAGACAGCAGGAAGAACACAGAAAATTACATGTTTTCTAACTGTCAAAGGTTTCAAGGAAAAGTTACACAAATACCTATGAGATTTGGAGAACAACAGACTTCTTGGGAATGCTTTGAAATCCTTCTAAGTCTTTACTTTTATTTTACTATATGAACTTTTCACATTTACATAAGTTTATTTTTAAAACCAAAATACGTCCATCTTACTAAACTATTTTACTTTTAGACTTTATGTCCAGCTATTTTGCCCACTATTATATCAAAAGAGTCATCACTTATTACTACTTAAATACTAAAGAGAGAAAGAAGGAAGAGGGAGGAGGGGGCAAGGAAACAGCTCTCCATCCATATATATATTGGGTTAGTTAATTGCCTTTTTCTGGTACTCTATGAACTTCTCATGTGTTTATTAATGTGGTATCTAAGCACTATATATCAAAATTCATAAAGGTATTCATAGTCGGCTCAGAGTGGTGATATGCAGGCAGAGACTGCATAAAAAAAAAAAAAGACTAAACCCACAGTGACATGAGGAGAGATTTCTTTTTCTTAGATCCTAAAAGAGACAAGGTAGGGGTTATTTAAACTGAAAAAAATAAGTTGCTGGGCAGAAAAAAAGCCCCAAAGAAAAGAATAACCCTATTCAGAGCAGGAGTTACCTCTAGTAGGTCAGATCAGCTAGCAATTTACTGAGACACAGAAAGTGCAGGAAAGTGGCCCATAAAGCCCTCCTTGATCCCTCACAATAAGGAGTCTGCCTGTGCTTGTAGATAAGATAAACAGATCAAGCCAACTACAAAACAGTGGCAGGCATATCTGTGAGCAGAAAGATCACAAAAAGACAGAAAGAAAGTGGGACGTGTGTCAGCAGATGGAAGCTCAGAGGAGTCAGAAAAATAGCCAAACATCCTGGACTGCTGAGCCTAAAGGACATTACCAAGAAGTTAATATGGGTGTCCAGACTTGCCCCCAGAGTCAACCCTCAAAACCTAAGGCCCAGAGAGAAAAGCATTTGGTATCTACTGCTCCCAGGCTGCTCCCAATCCTAAAGTCACCTGTCAGTGTAGAGAATTCAACATCCGTTCTTCCAAAAGATGGGCAGGGAAAACAACAAAAGATGTGAACAACATGGTACTCCAAAGGGCATTTTGTTCAGGATTATCAGCTTCACAAAAGCCAACACAGAGGGTTAGGTAGCCATGCCTTGGCCTCCACAGGCCAGACAGGGAAGAGCTAGAATTCACTCATACAAAGCTCTTTGCAACCACCAGAAATGTGACATTTAAAACACCCTGAAGACTGACAAAACTGTCACTGAGGAAAAACAAAGAAAAAAGGCAAAGATGAGAGAAGGAGTGAGACAGTTTAAAGTGTGAAAGAGAGTGTTAGGAGAGAAACTGATGGGATGCTGTTCTGTCACTTGTCTTGGAGCAGCAGCTGCCTGAGCTTGCTGGGCCACTGGAAGCAGCTCCAGCACATGAGCCAGTACCACCTTGCATCTCAGCACTACTCATGGCAAGAATGAGTACAAGGAGAGCTACATCTGTCCTTTAGCTTTACCTCTGATGTAATTACAACAGAGCTCTCCCCAGCTGACAAAAGCATAGCAGCCAACAAAGCAAGGATATTTGAGCAAGCCTACTGCTCAAAATCTATTTCAAAATTCATTCCCCCTCCTTTTTCAGCTGTACTTCCCACATCACCTTTAAGTGTTGTGCCAAACACTAAAGGAAGGTCACAAGCACATCCAAAGAGTAGAACTGCTCACTATCTGCTTGGTCTCTCTTGCTTGGCAGACCTTCTTGCCAAAATGTATATGTGATAGACACAGGGGCCACAGAGAGGAAGGAAAATATGGGAAGTGACCAGAATCTAAAAACAAAAAATTCAGTGTGGCAATGAAATGCAGCTACGAAAGCAGCTGAGGCAATTTGATGGAGAGTTGCCTGGCCTCAGTTTGACATTTTTGTCATACTTCTGTCCTCCTTGCCCATAGCACTGCAGCTAGGTGGCAGAAAACAATGGAACCCTGGCAAACACAGCCCTGGGTGGCAAGGCTGGACCTGGTTGTGCTGCCAGGCCAGAAGCAGGTAGCTGCTGCTCAGACAGCAAGTCCGTTACCCTGTGTATTGACTGGGGGGGAGGGGGGTGTTGTTGCATAAAATAAACAAACAAACAAAGTAAAATTCCAGTATAAGTTCTGTCTTTTCCAGCTGTTTGCACTTTTGTGATTGGAGGTACAAAACAAACACCAAGTAACTTTTCTCATCAGCTAAAATTGTAACTTGATTACTTTTATTTATTCTCATTTTATGTAAGATGTCAAAGGCAGAAGTTCAGAACAGATTTCAAGTTGGAAGTATTCCCCCTTTTTTTTTACAGTCCAGCTCAGTATAATGTGTTCTGGCCATGTAACTCAATGTTCTCATAAATCCCCCAAAGCCCAACCCCTTCTCATTTAACTGCACCAGTATTATTGACTCACATTTTTCCTTCTTTTTATTTTTTTCCTGCAGAGGATCAAATTGACCATTTCTGATTTCAGAAGGAATAAGAGGACGTTCGATTTACACTGGTCTTCATATTGAGACTGTATTTTTCTTTGGTCTGACCTTCAGAACCAGTAGAGTTATGGGAAAGAAATAAACCAAAAAAAAAGTGTTTCTGAGACTTTTACACTGGGTACCCAAGAGAATGAGGCTTATGACAATGTACTCTGAGGTGAGTGAGACTGCTCTGGTGCTTGTTTGGGCAACCATCCCACATACTATGACCTCTGCTCCTAGTAAGTTCTCAGTCTTTCACACAAATTTGATAAAGGGAGTAGAAGTCTCACACACAAGAAGTACTCAAGTTTTGTGATGAAAGGGGAGCAGGTAAAAGCAAAAAACCACGTGTAACCAGTGAAACCAAAACACAACCACACTTTGTGATCAATCAAAAGTCAAAGTCATAGAAAAAGAAAGTTTAATGCTAGCACTGGAGAACTCCTTTCTCTTGGTGATAATCCAGTAATATGACAGCCTCAACAAAGAGAAATTCAGTATGAAAAAGGATCTGGGGTCTACAAACTAGATTTAAGTATCAAATTCAGTTAAACTCCACAAAAAGTAACATTAAGACATGTGAAAAAGCTGTGTTTTTTCAAGTCACCTATGAGAGTGTTTCTCTGCCCTGTTCCAAGCAGTGAAAAACACACTTTCTTTCACCAGCTTAGTACATTATACCAGATTTGAATCACTAACATCAAAACCAACCAATGAATTCCTCAGGAAGCAGAAGCTGTAGCTGACCCACTAACCCTTGAGAGGCTTAGGAAAAGCTTAGAGCCTTTAAAAGCACAGTAGAGACAAGCACCCTGCAAATCCTTCATTATAAATACTGTTTCTTTTCTGGAAAGAGAAAATCCTACCACCCTAGTGAAAAGACCTTGGGAGACACATCCTTCTTCTCTGAGGGGGCTATTCGGTCAGACTGCTGAGAGAAGCAACATCCCATGGGATGCAGGAGGGCAGGGAACAGAGCGAGGGGACTTCCTGGGAAAATGCCTCAAGAGGTCAGGACATTACTGCTGATCCAGCCAAGAAAAGGGATGCAACTGTTCCCAGAAGGAAGAGGGAAGAAGCAAACAACATGAAACCTTTAACCTTTTTGTTCACCATATCAAAATGGTCAACCAAAGGGTAATAATAGCTGACTAGCTTTCACTTCCCATAACCTCAGAAACCACTAGACTCCCTGGCCTTGTCATTTCTCTCCCATCAGCATTTGACGAACTGTTTCAAGTATTGTAAAGATGGTACCTTTACTGTTTGTTTCCTTTTGTTTTTTATTCTGCTCTCCCACTTCACCCCAGTTGTAAATTATCTCTTTTATCACACCAGTCTGTTGACTTTTTTCCTTCTTCCTTTCCTTCTTACACATTAGTGACTGACTGAATGATGTTCAAGCTATTGATGTCTGACTTAAAAGTCAATTAAGCTCATTATACAAAAGCTTTTACCGGGTGCCAAGAAAAGAAAAAGGCCAAAAGGCCAGAAAAGTAAACTTCCATGTCAAGCCAGACCTAGCATTTCTATAAATAGGTAATGAATATGAAGGAAAGGTCTAAAATCTTCTGCGTCTTAGAAACTGCAACTCTTTCCTTTGCATACAGAGAAAAATGAGAACATCCACAAGTAGCTTGAGTCTCTGAGGTAGAGAATAAAGAGTACTCTCTGAACAGACAATATGACAATATCTTAACATTACAGCAAAAAACCTGTGACTTATTCTTTTTTTTTTTTTAACATATGCTACAGAGGATGTGTGCTTTTTCTGTCACCTTTACAAGCAAACTACATACAGGGTAACTGTGCTAACAGACAAAAGATATAAATGGAGATAGCCATGAAAACATAGCAGTCCAGATCTGCCACTCCTATACACTTCACTAGTTCTTGTCCTCAAAAAGAACACTGCAAGCCCTTCACACAAAATATCTTTCTTCTTCCCACAAGGACATCCAGGATCTCTCTAGCTTTATCTACAGGCATCCTCTTGGCCCTCACAGATCTTTCTGCAGCTTAGAGAAGTTCCAAAGGGCCTCCTGGATTTCACTGTCCTGACCCCTTTTCTCCAGCCTAGGGCAAAGAGGCAGCCAAAACCTCTGTTGCTTCCCTTGCTGAGAGGCTGCTTAGGGAAAGGACACAATCTCCCTGCACCACCCTATGCAGCTTCAGCCTTTCCAGCCTGGCTGTGCTCTGTGACAATGGCAGCCCCGTTCCTCAGAAATCTCACAGATACAGCGCTGTCACCGACTGTTGCTTTCCATTCAGTATCATATCCCTCCTTTCTCCTGGCTCCTTGGTTTCAGAGAGGATGGAAATTATTTGCAATTTTTGAGCTAAATTTTTGGTTGCAGTGTTAGGACATCCTGCCAACACTAAATCACCTTACTGAGCTCAGTTAGCTACCTTGGCAGGGAAGCAGAAGTTAATGTGATTCCCTCGTAAATTAAAATGAGCGGGACCAGTCTCGGTTTTACATCACTCTCTCAGCAAGGTAATACCTGACAAAACCTTCCTATTAAAGTAGACTGAAGCATGACCATCTTCCACATGCATGTCCAAGGAAGATGGAACAGCACAGCAAACCATGACTACAAATTTCTTAACTGAAAAAAGCAAGTATGAAGTGCAAAAAAAACCCCGAAGAAACACTGCATTTCTCTCAACAAGAACTCAGGTTATAAAATCCTTATTGATCTTGATGGAGTCCATCTATTGTGGACTGGCAAGGTGACAAAGGAGGAAGCCCAGAGCACAGCCAGCTGCTGCCCAAAGGAGCAGGGTGGAATGGCTGTCGCCTGGCACTGCTCTCCCAGCGAGCCCCCATGGCACTGGCCCCTGGAGGCTGCAGCTCAGTCTCCTGGGGGGCTCATGCCTCCACACAGGGCACAAAACACTTCTCACCCCCTTGTATAAAAAGGTTAAAATTCAAAATTGAACAGACAGTATGTGCATTTAATTAATTATGTAAATACTATACAGGATCTTAATTGATTAACAAGGCAGTTCAGTGCTAAGACTAAGCAGATATTTCCATTAAAACTGTTAAGAGAGATGCTGCCTCCCAGCCTTGGTTATGGCATGGGAAAGGCTGCTGTTGAAAACAAGCTAAAGGAGAGCAAATCACAACCTACTCTATAAACAGACCACAAATGACAGATCTGCAGCCTCTCTGCCCTGTCTTTGAACCAATTCTCTCTTTCTAAAATAAAAAGTGAAATTGTGTTACAAGCCGTAAATTTTTATTTCATTTATTTGTTCCAAATTATAACTAAGCTGTACTGATTAAGTTACAGACTTCTTGTCCTAAATGATGATTAAAAGTTGATTTGGATTAAGGAGTCATGGGTTTTCATCAAATTATTAACAAATCACTATTAGAAAAGTACTTAAGTTACCTAAGAATAAATAATAACAATCACTTTCCAGACGTTATTTTATTTCAGAGAAAGCTAATCTTCTCCTTCTATTGTAAGGAAAGGAAAAAAAAAAAAGTAGTTTTATCCAAACCCATAAGGAATTAAATGTCTAATTTTGCCTCTGACATATCCTGGCAAAAAACTTCTATATCCATCAGAAAATTACAGGAAAACTGGAAATACAACTCATTAAGATACAATAATCTAGATGGTAAAAGTCAATAGTAAAATATCCTCTAAGGTGCTATCAATACATGAGAACATAAATAACTGACTTTTCAAAGTGTGATAAATCAGCTGCTTTGAAAAAGTATCTATTGCCAATTAAAAATAAAAACATGTTTTATAAAGATGTGACAGAGTGCTCAAAAAAGAAAAGTTTTTTTTTTCCATTGTATTAATTCTTCAGCAACAATTTTGCATTTAATACAGGATTTTTGAATTTCAATTAGCTATCCAAGTATACAACTATATAATCAATTCCAATTTAGCAGGGTTACTGTCCTCCGTCCACTATTATCATTTCCATTAGTAACCTTTGCAACTAATATAATAAAACCTATCAATTGTGAAGGCCATCACTTTAATGCAATAATAATAAATTGCCTTTCATTTGACACTAGTCCTGGACAAAAAAAAAAATGACCAAGCATCACAAAGGGTAATTAAGAAATCACACATATCACTTCAAGTGTAAAGAATATCACATTGAAGAACCAGTCTGTAAGGGGAAGTTGGCGAGACAGAAATCCTGAATAACACATATTTAAGGAGGAAAAGCTGTCTCCTCTTCATAAATACAAAATTACTAACACAGCAAATTCTTACCAGAATAATGCAAAAATTTGCTAACTAGTGAGTATGCATAGACTAAGACTATGGCAAACAGTTTTTAATTTGTTCTTACTCTGATGTGTAACCAAATTAAAGAATGGGAGCGTTTTACCATGGAAAATGTTGCACAGGTCTAAAAGGCAACAATAAAGAAGCTTATATTGCTATTTGCATGCATTCATGATTGACTAAAACTTGAAGTTCACAGTAGAAACTCTGAAGTCACAGGTATTCAGATCTGTGATGTGCTCTAAATATGGATAATTTAGGTCATAACCATAAGAGATACAAACAGTCCTCTGAGATAACCCTCATGTGACACTGTTATTACTTTAAAAGGAGTATTTCTATAATAACTCTTGATTAAATATAGAAATATGACAGCAGTTACTAAATCTAGATGCTATATGGCTTTTCTGTAAGGTTCTTCACATGAAACTGGCTCTGCAGTCACTGAACAGAGAGCACTATGGCTGCTCACAACAAAACCTGTTTTCTTCTTGGTAAATGGAAGTCTCCTTTCCAGGCATTTGCGTCTTTTAAAGATGTATTCTAGAATGTTTTCAGAGATACAAACTGACTTTAGAAAGCAAGAAACCCAAAGTAAATCTAAACAACAAAACACATTAAAAGAACCCAACAACAAAAACAAATAAACAAACCAAACAAAACCCGAGCACACCGAGGCTGACTAGCTTTTGTCACAAAAAAAAAAAAAAAAAAGATACTAATCACTTCGTATTTTACCTATTGTTGGCACTGTCTCCATTAATTCCAAGAACCCTTGAACTTATGAAGGCAATAATATGATGGGGTATCTAAGTTACTTGCTGAAGTTTTTCAGATAAGAAGATTTGAAATACAGAAGAAGAGATGTACAGATGGTCACATGCATTAGGAGACAGTTTTGAAAGGTGAAACAACAAGGAATATTCACATTTCTTCCCTCTTAAGCAAGTAGTGTTGCCAATACACATAATTTAGATTATTTGGTTCTTATTCTAAAAGTCCATGGTCTTAGTTAAAATCCAAATTTTCATTACAATAAATTTTTTTAAAAGTGCTAATATTGTGGTGCTTAAAATTGCAAAAGAAAGCTTGAAAATATTGAAAATATTGCCTAAAGGCTCAAAATTTGGGAGCATACTTAATACATGACATTGGTTTTAGTATTAATTTTGCGACTTCTTAAGGTCTGCAACTGGGAAAATTGCATTTACTTCTCTGATCTTCCCCCCCCCCCCCCCCCCGCCCCGCCCTCCACCCCATTTATTCCCATCTCTTCACTGCCACTTCATCACAAGCTGTCCCTCTCAGATCTCAGAGATTTTGCTTTTTTTAAGTTCTTTGGGGTTTTCTCCTTTTTCTCTCTCTCTCAAAGAACTCACCCCACATCCTCTCTCCCTTCTCCCACTATCTCTCAGGATTAACTAAATGAAACTGCCCAGTCCATCAGACCTTGGTGCCACAATGATGCATGTCTGGTATCTGTGCAAATCTCCCTCCAAAGGCTCACTGGGGAAAATAGGAGAAATGTCACCTGTTGAGTGAAAGAGCATATAAACACCAAAATTCTACAGGTCTTGAAGACCAAGAAATACAGTGCTGCTGTCTCTTGTGACAGGCCACAAGCCTATTGTTAAATTAACACCACAGGTCTGAGGGTCTTGTCCTCTCCTGCCTCGAGATGCTCCTAACAGATAATTTCTGCTCCTAACAGAAACTATCTAAGTTCAGGTAGTTGCAATGCACTTTTCTTTACCTTTTGCTTAGCTCTGTATACCTGTGTGTGTAATACCCACTAGATATATTTTTGTAACTAACGAAGAGCAATAACAAACAATGAAACCATGTCGAATGCATGGTCTGTATCAATACAACAGAATGAAGCAAAGAGGATTCCAGGTGTGGGATAAGGCAGAGGCCCTGAATAACCCTGGGGGCCCAAGGGCTCAAAGCAACTTGCCTCCTGATCTATGACCGGCCATGAAACAAGTGCAACTTAGAGCACTGTGCGTAACCAACGGTAGGGGTAAAAGGAGAAGAACCCTTATCAGCACACACAAAGCACACCATCCACGGCAGGTTGTCATGCAGAGTTAACACCCAATGAAGCCGCAAAGAGTCATGACAAACAAGCAAGAACAACCCAAGATGGATCCTATACGGAGGTGTAAGAAACCACCAGTCACAGAACTGGGCTCCTCCCAGTAAAGGACACTGTGATGACTCACTGCACTCACTCTAACCACAACAGCTGACACTGACCAGGACCCAGTGGTGCAGAGGGGGAAAAAAAGGGAAGATATTAGAAACTTTGTGTGTTTATTCTTTTAACTGTATACAATTCTAAACTGTTGAAAGTGGAATAACAACAGTTCTTTGACTAAACTAACAATAAATTCCCAGATTTCTGTATTAAGAGCTTCCTTTTGTTCATTCCTTTTATGAGTCAAAACCCGGTAATAATTCAACCAACCTTTACCCAAAACATCAATCTCCTCCAAATCAAACATGCTGGTGTTGAGAAGTGAAACATAAAATTTGGCTTGTCTTTCCTACAGATTACAACACAGAAAGCTCAAAGTTCTTCCACCTTCTCAAAAAAATTTGCTAAGCTTAGTTGGATGAATGGACAGCATTAAATCATGATCTTTTTCACATCATTCAAATTTTTGCTTCAAAACTGTCCAAGGACTATCCAGACAAATCTTTTCAGCATCATATTTCTCATACCCTTATTCTACTCTTTTCAAGATTCAAGACTCACAAATTAATTCCTTTTTTATTATTTACTACAAATAATAAATAAACCAAAACCAAAGTTCACTGCAGTTATTCTTCCATTCTTTTCTGTTGTATAAAGAAAACGATTTGTAGAAATGTGGGCTAATTATTGAAAATAGACTTCTTATACTTTTTGAAACAAACAATAAATGTAAAGACACATCTAATGCACCAGGAACAAAAACAACCATTCCCATGTCTCTTAAGCTATACTTGTACTCTGTTTTCTTTTATAAAAAGTTTGAAATGCTGATTTTCTCAAGCATGTATGACATTACAGTTAGCCTTCTCCTTGGTCTTCTCAAATTTCAAACCAAGCAACATCATAAATATAAGGTAAAACTTGTAACAAATTTGGTCCATGCATGACCACAAATCAGATCTTCACTTTGAAGTTTTACTTACATCCATGCTCATATATCTGATAATTAAAAGAATAACAGAAATCTTTTGGGTGAAATATTGTTCAGTTTTACACTGACAACAGCTATTTTTAACCTTTGAAGGTACCAATTGTTCCTAAATAGAGGAATAAAGATAGAGCCACACTAAGAATTTAAGAGGCAAATACAGTCTCTGTCTTTATCATATTCCACATATAATGCTGAGGACTATAAAATCCTTCCTGAATTGCAAGCTATGACCATTAAATGAACATAGAGAATACGTTTGATGGTTAGAATGAAGGAAGGCAGTGCTTTTACAAACTCAGAGATCCAACCAATAAATAAACTTTTTCACACAGGACACCACACAGGCATAATCTGACAGCCTGCTATTTGGAATATGAGTGGCCACTATTTAAAGTTTTAAGACTTGATACTTGAAAGTAATCTAAGTTTATGTATATACAGACACACAATTTTAACTCTGGAGATATGTGTCCATTTTTTGAAATATAAACACTACTTTACACAGGTTAAAAACAGCCTTTGGGAAAAATAAAATAAAAATGCGGGTGATTGTTACAGAAAAGCAAATGGAATGAATTACATGCTTGATTCATGATAAGATTATTAAAAAAACCAACAAAGAACTGTAAGGAAATAATATTAGTGTGATTTGCAAAGAATTCACACATTTAGTGATGCATTTTCTCACCTCTGGTAAAAAAGAAGAAAATTCCTGCTCAGTCTCAAGTCACCTTAACTCATGTGTTGTGAATTTTACCCAACTTGCTAATTGATTGGCAAACGTGAATGAAGGCAGTTGAGAAATACTCCAGAAACTAGATTAGATAATGAAGGATAGATGATGTGTTCTGTCTACAGAGTTTTATTTCCACATCTGAGGAGCCAGCTACTGGAGATGAAGGAATTCTGCAGGGGAGGTCATAACTTTTCCCTCTTAATTTCCTCTTTCCTCTTCAAACTAGAGCCAGCTTTCAAGATAAGCATAAATGACATTTTCTTACTGCTCCCTCCTTCATTGGACAGAGAGCAACTCCCAGCCCCTCTTCACCCCCGGTATCACCACCTGTCTGCAGAGATGCTCCAGCCAGGCAGGAGGAAAGGACCTGGCTGCCCCAGGACTTGACACCTCATCACCATGACTGATGAGGAGAAATTGAGGAAAAAGGGGAAGGGAAATAATCAGAAATCTGGAGAGTAACATGCCAGGTAAAATAAAGAGAGAGATGGAGAAAATCAGGGTAAAACCACCACCAAACAGAGCTGTTGAAATCCTACAATCAGAATGCAATCCTCTGTTCTAATGAAATCTAGACAAACCTTGCATTTCAGAAATTAGGACTAGTCAATTTATGTCTAAATTACCTATCCACTGTAGAAAGTACCATTTGAGAAATACAGAGGTGAGATGAATGGCCCTGGATCAGATGTCATGTACTCATTTTTAACTAAGTCTTACAAAATGCACTTTTCAAGGACATTTTAAAAATGAAGTGGAACTCTAATTCATACTTACCTTCAGGCATGGCCTTAACCATATTTTCTATTCCTTTCAGCCAAAATCCTCGCCAAAATTAAATGCTGTCTTCCTATGACCCCTGACTTATTTTCTTCTACTACTGACAATAGCTTCTCTCCTGGTTCCAAACCATTACTTGGATGGCAGTGGGGTGACCAGGATCACAAAACTGATACTGCTTGTAGCTATTTTTACTCATTAGGTTACATTTAACTCTAATAGTTGTGTTTTATTTCACCATGCAGTCACATAAAAGCTGTTCCAGCACAAGAGCTGGATCATAGCATTAATCTGTAGAAAATACTGTATTAATTTTTACAGCATTAACTGATTGGTGTAGTCTAATAGAAACCAAAAATAACTGCAAATGAATTCTGCTTAGGAACAAGTTTAAATACAGTATATTTGGAATATGTTCCTTTTTCAAATGTAAACTTGCTTTGGTTGATGACTTCATGTCTTTCTTAAAGTATCTGTGAGATAAAAGCACTTAGCTTCATGGACTACATTTTGACTTGAAGTTGAAAGAATTTATTCCACTATTTAATGTGTAGAAATTTGCTGCAGCCTGGTAACAGACTTCTTTCACAGTCAGTGCAGGCTCATTTCTTTACTTGTATCTACTATTTGCATATATACATTATACATTTAATAAGTGCCTTCCTTGATAAACATTCTAAACTGATCAGAGTAATTTTAAAGAAGATTGCAAAAGCCTATCTGCTAACTTCTACTTTAACTAAGCTAAATATAATGACTAAGCCAAGGCTTGAATACAAAATTCATTTTGCAACTTAAGACATCCTACAGTAAACAGTATGTTACTCAAAACTGGCTTTCTGTATATGCAGCCTACCTTCTCATCCTAAGGGAAGTAGGAGTGATTTAGGGTCCATTTAATATATAACAGATTTTTTTTCTCTTTAGTTCTAGAATTACATTAAAATACACTTCTATTCCTCTGAATTTGATTCTGAGATGAATTAGTAGTTTAAACATAGTATATATGTTACTAAACACATCTATTAGATTTGCTTTGTAATTAAGTTGATCCAAGAAATTCACCCTTTAATGGGGCTGAAAATTCAGACCTCAAAGCAGATACTGGGAGCAAGAGAGTATCAGTGTGGGTCGCAGCATCATCCACTGGCTGTGGCTGGCTTCACACAGGCCAGTCCAAGTTGGCTTTTAGCAAGGATGTTACATCTTTGAGCTACTGGTCAGACAGTGGAACCAATTTAAAGTTTTTCTACCTCTGAAAGCAGACTGGAAGACTGGTGTTAAACCTACTCTTGGTCATCCCCAGAGTGGGAGAAACCAAGGAAGCATGTGGTGGGACTCAGAGGTGAACAAAAGTGAGAAAAAGATCAGAAACATCTGTAGAACATTAAAAGATTTGAGAGATTTAATCCCCTCTATCCACTTACAAAATGAAACAACTTTTTGCAAACACAGAGTGCCTCAGACATTGTGCTGTGAATCCCAAGCAGTGATTTATTATGATTATTTTAACTGTTTTCTGAAACACCACTGACCACCACAGGCAGCAGCCTCTTAAATATGATAGAGTAATAGATGCACTACAGCAGAGATGCTTACTGCTGTAATACAGTGTTTAGTACACATCAGTTGGCCTTTTACACCTAATTAGAGAAGCCTTACTCTCCACACATGAAATTTCTTTGGGTATTATTCAACTCACTGCTAAATTTGACAGTGTTATGCAAGAACATGTGCGTCCCACACCCCTGCACAAGGTTTCTCTCCTATGCATACTTGATACTGATTTCACACAGGGTCCATCATTCGCTAAAGCTGTTTCTGTCCTCAGCAGCTAAAGCAACATGCAGCAGCTGCTCAAGGTTGCTAAAAAACATCACATACTTAATATGCTGAGTCTTCAACAGTTTATCTTTCTTTAACTGTACTAAAGACCTTATATTTCACTAAAGATCACAAACTTTATATAAAATGTGAAGAATCAGTCACAAGAAATATTGAATGTACTGAAAATCTATTAGAAAATAAAAACCTTTTACTTGAGCAAAAATCTATTACAATAGTGACAAGTAAAAAGTATTCTTTTAAGGTTTAGAATTCTGCAAAGAATTGACAAAACTCTACAAAAACATGTATTTTGACTCTCAGGAAATGAATATGTGCGACCAGACTGAATGTTAAGTTTATATTCTTTGAACAACATAAATTTGTGTTCTTAGACTTTGATTAGCTGCTTAATTTACAAGTTAAATTCAAACAGTACGTTCTGAACTATTATAAATATTGAAAGACATTACCTTCCATATCTATTCAGAGTTCTTCCACTGAAAAAGGAGCATCAACAGATTTCAATGATTTGATAAGACCTCCTTTCACTTTTATTTCCACCTAAACTTTCAGAATGCTCCACTAGAAATCAAATAAAACCTGGGTCAAGAGAAAGCAACTTAACTCCTGGATATAAATCAAGAAAAATGGTATCCAGCTGAGGTCCCTCATGTTTCTCCTAAATGCTTAGATATTTTTTAGCCCTCAATTGGAGGAATCAAGACATGAACTTTTCTCCAGATGTATTAATGCCACATAAATCCTTACATGTACTTTGTCACTTGACATTTTTTACTTCTACTTACAATATTCAAAACAAAACAATTTTGACAGGGAAAAAAACTGTTTGTGGGTTTTGACATAGAATTAGCTGTGCTTTATAGGAGTTTCTGAAAAGAAATGAGTTTATTGATGATAATCAACACTTTTTCAGATATTTTAAAAAGAACCAGCATAGTGTTCTCTTATAATGTCTAGAGCTTGATGCTATGATTATATGGATAAACAGAACCTGAATAGACAGTATCATAGCAATACTCACACTGAATACTCTATACAAGCACCTAAATGAACCATCTCACAAAACAAACATAATCTTTATGCATCGTTTCAAATAAATGAATTCAAGACTTGAAGTTTGTTTTGTATATATGCATAAAAAACTTGACAGTATCAGTAAGACATAACGGTTTTTTACAGTTTTTCAAAAAAAGGAATGCTTCTTTTGACAATTAATAAAATTTATACTATCAATGCACAAATGATGAGTTTAAGCTTTGTACAAACATTTGAGAACAAGACACAAGTTATAGTGTATTTAGTGGCCTTTTCATCTCTGCAATCCCAGGCTCCCATAAAGGAATTTCCTTTAGTGGGTATGGTTTATTGCATGTAGTGTGGGTTTTTTTCCTGTCAAAAGATCACTGTGGTGAGAACTTGAAATCAGGATTAAAACGCACAAGGAGACTCTGTGGGAAGTCATGTACAAAAACAGACTAGAATTAATAATCACAGCTTCAAGAACCTAGTTGTGGAAAAAAACTCAGAAAAAGGTAACAAAAACTGTCTTTGTGATGACATGAAAGGCGTATGCAGGACGGTATCTCTATGTTCCAGCTCCCGAATCAGATTTGTCTTCATTCCTGTCCAACAGTCCTGCATAATGGGAGAGAGCCTATACCTCATGAATACAAGGAAATTGCTGCAACACACACTTAAGTTTAAGAAGAAAATGCAATTTTACTTCTGACTGTTCTGTCTGAACATAACTACTGACCAGATTGTACTGAGCAAAATTTCTAGCCTGGATTTGCCAGGGCCATTCAGGAAGAAACACTGAAACATGTCATTTTTGAAAGCATTATAAGATATTCTCCATTCATGACAGAATGAAGTAGGTAAAGCAGATACATTGCTTTATGCTTTGTTATGTCTTGCACATTTTCCTGGAATTAAGTAACAACTGTGTAGCCATGTCCCTGCTCACATCAGACAGCTTCTGAAGGAAGGTCCCAAAGAGCAATCAAATTCACTGGCAACAGGTGAACACCCAACAGCATGTGCATATGCTGTTGTATCAGAAGCTACAATTAGAGGGAGGTGAAGTGCAAGATCCCACTCCACAGAGGAGGAGGGAATTCTCAGCTGAAAATATACATTCACTTTTCCAGTCTTGTGATTTGGAGCTCCGACTTCATCCATGTCCCTGTATCATAGCATATCACTCCCTGTGAAGCTGCACTGCACATACTATGCCAAACTTCCTAAAGCAAAAGAACTGAGCAGCTGTGGATGGAAACTAATGTTCTAGAGCCAAAGCCACTGCCATGAAACTGTACTGCCAAAGAGACACAGCAGTCCGAAGGTGCACTGTTAAGTCTGAAAAACACAAGCTAAGAGCTGAGTCTTTCAAACCTGCTCAAAAACACCAATATTCAGCTTCTCATTTCCCCTTCCCTCCAGATTTTTTGCAACCTGAATCGCAGAACAAGTCTATGTCAATCAAGCCACATAGTGCCTGTTCCTTTCCCACTCTTTTGCCCCCATTACCCTTCCCTAACTTCTCCTCATCCTCAGGCCTGTACAGTAATCATGGGCTTCCAAGAGAAGTTCCTGGTTTCAGAGCTTCCATTGGAGATTTTACTGAGGACTGAGCCTAATGCCAAAACCAGCTCTTGCTCTGGAAGGCAAACAGCAAGGATGCAGATTATGACGGGTGATTTACTCCAGTGATTTTATGTTGAGTAGAGTTTAAATAAAGAATAAGGAACCTTTCCCTTTCTGAGGAACAATTAAGGGTTTCAAGTGCATTAGAGTTCACACGTATATAGTCACGTACACCAGCACAGTTCTGCATGTTTACCTCATGAGAGACAAACACCCATCTCCTTTGCCATAAGTCGCTGGACTTATCGGGGTCCCCAGGTCACTACCAGATAAATGGGCACAGAAACTCAAAACACTCCTCTTCCCCACCTTCCTGTCACATCCCTGTGCCCAGAGAAGGCAGTTCAAGTGCTGGAAGACAGCTGGAGAAGGCAGGCCCATGCTCAGCCCCAGCAGACCCAAGTCCAGTCTTGAACCCCAACACAGCAGGGCTACTATGAAGGCAGAACAATTGAGCACTTCCATAGTGGGTCTGTGTTAATTTGAATTAAACTACCAAGAAACACCAGGACAGAAGGCAAGGAAATGTGTGTTTTGTGGGTGAGTCATGTGCATCACTGCAAAACAGAAATAAAGGGCCAAAGTAAAGAGAGAGCTTCGATAAGCGTAGTACATTCCCTTACAGCTCCTCTGGGAAGGATACTTTCAGCTGTAATTTGACTGCTACTGAAAGTCAGAAATAAATCTGCCTTTCCAATTCCTGCCATTTACTACTGCTGATTATTAAAAGAAATGTGCACAGCTGATTTGCAGGATGGCAGGTACCCAGCACTTCTCATTTTCACTTCAGTGAGTGTTTCTCTTACGACAGACAGGAGGTGGCTGGGACACAAAGCAACCCCAGGTGATTTGTATTCATCTATTTCAGCCCAAGTAAAATACTAGAATCCAATAACTTTTTAAAACTCAATTTTCAAATAATTGGCAGAATGGATGGAGCCAAAAAGCAGCAGGCGCACCTCTTCTCTAGCTTTAACAATATGACACCTCCAGTCAAAATAATCAAAGCAGTTGAAGTTTGATCCTTCATCTTCCCTTTCAAGATGTTTTTCGCTTTGCTTTTCCTCCAGTCACTGCAGATCAATAACACAAGTATATTTGCACAACAAAACTCAAACCATGGGGTGCATCCCTGCTTTTCATACTTGTCAAATGCAGATGTCTTCAAAATGCTGAAAATAAGGCATCAATTTTCAAACGGGATTTTGGATTCTAGATGTAATAAACAACAAATCACCTTGAAAATACGTATCTTATCTGGTAAGATTCCCAAAAGAGAAGAAACAAAAGTCTCACTGACATGTATTTAAGTCATATGTTTACTTTGCAGTAAGCAAGATGGAGTCTCGCTTCTAAGAATAATCGAATGAGAAATTCATATTTTAATGTCAGTTATGGGAGGCAACCAAAAGAATAAACAAAAAAGTAATATAACAATTACAGTATGCCAAAATCACACAAATATGGACAGGGGAATACTAAGTAAAGCTGGAGATAGTAAAGAAAAATAAAATGGGAGAAACTCTTGAACTCTCTGCAATAATATTAATCTGATTTTTCTGCACAATGGTACCGCTTGACATTGATTCACTTTTTAAAACACCTATGATTTTCATATCTTGCTAACAATAAAATTGGATTTTTAGCCATTTAGTCTGGAGATGAAGGGGTTTTAAGAAAAATAACTCCAAGAAGTAATATTTCAGTGGGTATTATCTCATCTAAAGCTAGAAAATACCATCTGAAACTTACATGTTATTATTTCATATCAGATTCAATAAAAGTATTTGATTTCTTGCTTACCTATTATTAGGACTGAATTCATTCAATCAAGTAAGTAAAACTCAAACTAGGTAGTTGTAAAAGTTGTAGAACTAAAGCCCATTGGCAACACATCACAAAAATTAAAGGAGAAGGGAAAATAGTTATCCATACTTTCACAAAGGATGAATGTCTGTTTAATCTTTGATATTTTGTGGCAGCCTAAAATTTATCTCAGTAGATATATTTTACTTCAGGACTGATTATTTTAAAAGTATAAAATAGAGGGTTTATCGTATCTAATTTGGGAATACAACCCACGTGGCTCTGAAATGCTGAAGGAAAGTTTCAATGCAGGATTGAAGGTTTATATACAGAGGTAGTGTTCAGAGTTTTCTGTAGGATCCACAGGTGAATGTTATGGGAAGTTCATGCCATGCTTTTTGCTCTAGGACGTTCACTGGCTTTACAAAGAATATAGAGCAGAAGATGGCAGGAACAAGTCATACCATTACGCAAGATCCAGACACGCTTCATAGTTCAAGATGAGTTTTGCACTTAGAATGTTCTTACCTGGGAACGCAGAGTATCTTCCTTCCAGGTATCACAGGACTACTTTGGGCTTCTACTGATTTTTCTTTAATTTTATAGAATTAGTGACTAGTTTATGCAACTGATACTACATTTTTCAAAGGAAACACTTTTCAATTGCCATCTGATGTCAGCCTAATTTTGTACCAAAGCACTCTGCACTCTAATGCTACCTATAGTCAGCACTCACTGGTATCTTTTGTGTGATGTTATAAAACAAGTTGTAATTATGAAGAAAGAAAGATTATTTTTGAAGCTTCCTTCCTACTTTTTTTTTTTCTAATTACATATAAAACCAAAACTACAGATATCTGTGGTTTTATTTCTTTCATTCTTTCTTCCCATTTTTTGGGGGAAGGTGCCTTTGTTACAAGGGAAGGGATTCAGATCTTTGCCAAGGACTCAGGAACTGTGTCTGGAGGTTTGTTTTCATTGCAGATGAAATACTTCTCTGCATAATAACACACATCAGCTAGGTGTCTTCCTGAACAGAAATCAGGTTAGCTGCTCCAGCACAAGTAGAAAGTATAATGCTTTGTTGTCCAAACTAGTCTTTCTCCAAGGCACTGCACCACATCATGAGGATCAGTGTTAGCTGAGGCATCTCTGCAAGGCAAGCCACTTGTTGCTCACACTGGACTCCAACTCATTCCTGCTTCCCAAAGGCCCATGACAGTCCACTACCAGCTCTGATCACAGGATAACTTTATTCTCTGACAAAACCTTTATACTTTTTCCTAAGTTAATACTTTGTTACAACAGTCCTCTCTGTGTACAAAACAACCATTTTACAACAGGAAGTTACCAGCTGTAGAATATAAATGTCCAGTTCAAGTCACCAGTGACAGTTCTCCAATGCATGCAGATATATATACAAATGTATATGCATCTGTACCCAGGGATGTGTATATGGATATATATAATGTGTACATACATTTATAAGCACCACAGACATTTAAAATCAAACATTACAAACATTATAGATACCTTTAACAATGGCCTGTGCCCTGAAATATGGTTTTCCCTTCTATATTTGAACAAGTATTCTCTTTTAAGTAAAAAGACATACGCTAACCACTAAAAAAAACATGGCATGTACATAGCTGGAAGAGTTGCTTATAAAAGCGAAGCTCTGGATACAGTGTTCTGTCTTGGACATTGGCAAAAGTCAATCAGACCCTATAAACCTCAGGAACATTAATGAACCAGGTCATATCTGTCTTAAACAGAGATTACTTTGCTTACAGCAACCTCTATCCACATCAGCAAAAGTGTTCACCTTTGTACCAGCCTGAGCAGCTGCAAAGGCACATCTTAATTCCTACTTTCCCATGCCACATCCACTCCACACCAGTCACAGAGAACATCCCCAAGGCCATGTTTCATACTCTGGTATATTCCCATGACCCTCAGCAGCTTCTGTTGACCTCCACATCAGCATCTGGCCTGACACCCAGACCCTTCAGTCACCACCACGGAACCACAGGGAGGGCTAGCAGGAACACACTTTATCTGCAGCTTGTCTAAGCAGCCACAGGTAGCATGCAGGCACATCAGGGTTTGAGAGCCTCTGCTGTAACCTGTGCAGTGCCAGCCTGCAACAGAGGATGACAACTGGCTGGGTCTACCAGAGACCTAAGGGAGGAGGAGCACAAAAATTACGTGCAGATGTTTGCACCTGGCTTACAACACCTACTTTGGTTAAAACATTTATTTGAGAATTCTTTAAATAAGGAAGTTATTTACTTTTACAGAAAGTACCACTGGTATACCTTTATATGATAATTTAAGCACGCAGAACAAGTCAAAGCAGACATCTCATGAAGGGAGAAAGCAGGCTCATGTAAAAGCAGTAGCTGAGAGAAGACAAGAGCTGTGCTTATCCTCGTAACTCCATCTTAGTATTGCCTCTGTTCCTTGGAGAGAATTTTTCTCTTTTAGCTGTTATTTGAAGAATGTCAGGATAGTAAAATATCTATCTACAGTTAGGTATATAAATGTAGGCTGTGTTAATATCCCTCCATTCTTTTTCTTCTATTCACACCGAAGAAGCAGAAGTGGTAATATTATGATACTTAGTAAACAGATCTGATCACTGTGTAGCCACAGTATGAATGGGAGATGACAGATGTTTTTTAATTAGAGAGGGCATTTGATTCCAGGTTACATGAGATCCTGCTGGAAGAAAGAATTCCAGTGCCCAACAATGCACTCCAATGGTGAGAACAGATAAACAGTTCAGCAAAATAAATATAACAACAGACACTGGTGTAGAATAAGTTTATACACTTAAATTGAAGACAAAATAGATCATGCATAAAAACAAGAAAAAATATAGGTCACAGACAGTATAAAAGAAGTTGCTTTGCATCCCAATGTTGCAGTTCTAAGAAAAAGCAGCAGCAAATAATGAATAACATGAAGAAAAAAAAAGTATCTGTAATCCGATTCGAGCAGATCCAGCAATGCAGAACTCGCCTGCAGCTAAGCAACAACCAGATTTGCAACTATACATTGGGATTAACAACTAATTTTTTTTCAGCTACACCACTGTGCCAGCTCCCATGTAATCTCAGCAGCTCTGACACACAACATTAGTGATCTAAATGATAACATGCAGTGGAAGTATTTGAAAACAAAAGGGCAAATGAGAAGAAATCAATGAAAAAATATTACCATACAGAGCAGCTAACATAAAGTCCTCTACGGTATTGCTATACCTTTGAGTGCTGTTCAGCACCATTATGCTTTCATAAATGAGAGAAGATAGAAAGAGCCTCCATGATGGAACAAGCTGACATAATATAAGCATGCTAATCAAGGTGATGGGCAGTTCTGGCCTGTCAAAAATGCTACTGGAGCTTCAGTAGACATACCTCAACTAGCTTTGCAACTGCCTGCTAACAGCAGGTGGTCGTACTGACTCTGAAATCTGTCTGAGAGTGAATAAATACTCAAATAACTAG
Organism: Formicarius rufipectus; assembly: GCA_013399695.1. NCBI lineage: Eukaryota > Metazoa > Chordata > Aves > Passeriformes > Formicariidae > Formicarius > Formicarius rufipectus. Next base: position 211,966 of record VXAU01000073.1, on the reverse strand, counting down.
TCTTGGCACAGTGGACTGGATAATTACACCTGACAACCTTTCTCATGCCTTCATCCTTGCAGGGCATTAATCCCAGCTCACTACACCTTTCCACGCTGTGGTCCCCAACCCATGCATGGAGACACTTAGGACACTTCATTATTGCTCATAGTCACAAGCTATCACCACCACTACAGCACACACCAAAAAAGCAAAATGTGACAGCTTATATTATTGCCTAAGAGCCAGCAAAGGGATGTCTGGTATCAAAATTTCAGTGATGCACCATCTTAACATAAGAAGTATTTAAATGGCATTTTAAACTAGGATTATGGATATTTCAAATTTTTATAAACTCCTAAAAGGATGCTTAGCAGCCAAGCATTAGGTGGAGTGCAAACAAAGCAGAGCTGAGAGGAACTGAGATTTCCTGTTATGAACATAATTACTGACTTCAGAAAGGCCACAACCTGATTTTGACAGTCATTTAAGTTTCAGGAGCAAAGGATGTTGAGAACAATCCTTAGCAGAGAACAAAGAGCTGTCCCTTAGTCCCAGAGAAACAGATCTTGGATTATTAACTGGCACTTTCAGGACACAATCTACTAGAAATAACGGAAAATATTCTATAGAACTCAGTTGAAAACTGGCTCTGAATAAGGGGCTTTAAAGCCACAAGAGAAAAAAAGAGGTAAAATCTAAAAATCTGAAGAGACTGAAGAGAAGCTACATTTGTAGAAGAGAAAAAAGGCTTACAGACCAGCTGTCAGTCAAAAATTTCAGTCAAAAATTAGGTTCACAACATATGAAGTGCTTGAGGCAAAAGAAGTAAATGGAGTATTTTAATTGATTTTATCAGCATTGGAGAGGGCCAAAAATCATTCCTGAAGTCCCCTTTCTTACATACAAACGTTAGCTCAATTAGTACTGAATTTAAAGGTCTCATTAATACTTGTACTTCAGTTTCCCTTTGATTTCAACCCTCCCACTCTGCAATATTTTAAGGGATAATTAATTTAACACTTGAAAGGAATGGACAACCTCCCCCCACCTTTACTTACTATCATTTATTTTGAATCTTCATTTTTCAAGACTAAAAAGCTTTTCTTTTCTGTAGAAATTACAATTTTTTAACTATTAACACTAAACACAATGTCATTATTTTCTGGCTTGTGAGTGCTTAAGATTCATGTTTTTGTGAAAATAGGAAATTCACTAAAATACCAGTACAAGTCCTTGGATTTGGGTACTGTTACCATGCCCCACTCAGCCACAACTTGGGTCCTCTCTCTTTAGCCTAGATGCAGGCATATGCTATGGTCTATGAGGAGGATACCAAGGAATCCTCAGTGCCTTGAAATGCTTTGTTTTGTTTTTCTAATATGAAAACAAAGAAGTAAACAACAACAACAAAGAAAATCCCACCTAAAAAAAAAAAACCCACCCATGAAAAACAACCTTTCTGCATTTTTATTGCTAAACTGTTCTAATAAAGGGCATTTCATGCCAGCTTCAAGTTTAACAGCTTCATTTGAAGACCTGTTTCCCTCAGGAGTAGCTGCTGGCCTGCAGGTATCCTCATCAGTTGCCTCTTAATTTTGTCCCTGAACGACTCTGAATATTCGCCCGTGGCCCCACCTTCCTTACAGTAAGTCACATGCCAAAGTGAGTCAGCAAAATATGCTTAACCATTTTCCAGGGAAGCAACACTTGTATTAAATAAATGAATAAAAGTGTCCAGGATATGTATTTCCTTAAAAGCTTTTTTATTTTCCCTGTTTGGGAAAATGCAGAGATGCACGTTACATTCTGGTTTCAATTCACACAAATAATTAGACTATAAACATCCACATTTAAAAATCTTAACATTGTCCTAACAATTTGCCATTGTGTGCTTTATCACTATACTTTTCAATTTAAGGTGTCTTCCCTAACTGTAAGGAAGGAAAACGGATGTCATTAAACTGTTTTCATTAAACGCGTGACACAGTTCAATAGCTTTTTATCTACACCCTTAATTCACTATCACCTTTCCTCCACCACTGTGTTATTCATGTGGGTCACCCTCTTCTAATTCCTATGACAAATATCATTGTAATGATTTTATTTGGGATAACACTTCCACAATACACAAAGGCAAAAAGCTAAAGCAGCTGTGTCACTTGGCTCTGCCTGGAAGTCGGTCAGGGCGAAGGCGAGGCAGCTGTGGGGAGCAGGCAGCAAAACCTGCTGCCTGCAGGAAACAGGTCTGGGGGCTGACAAGAGCCAGGTAGCACCACCAGCAGCTACTGCTTCGTTCATTTTACAGTGTTTTAGGGAAGTGAAAGACTGAATCATCAATAAAGGCAGAAAAACAGATCCTGTCACATTTTAGATCTACTGGGTTAGGTTTAATTTAAACATACTTTTAAACACTTATTTCAAACATAAGCACCAATTGTACATAATATTTTATTTAATAGTATTAATTTAAATATTCCACTAGGCTAAATATTACACTCTTAGAGTCTCTATGTAAAATGATTTCCGTACGTTTCTATACAGCCTAGAATGACTTTTCACATTTGACTAGAGAAACAAAAATGCTAATGTAATTACAACTTTAATCCTTTTTAAAGCACAAATGATTTAAACAACTAATTTTGTGTTTTCTGTTTCTGTGACCTGGAATTCCTATTGTAACAGCAGGTTGATTTTGGCAGTGCCTTTACTACTTTGACTGTTCACAAGTTGTCTTACAGTTTCAAGCAGTGTCAGACCTAGAGACTACGTCTTATGCCAGTTGGAGCAGGGACATTGGCTTGATGTATAGAAATACAGTTTTTAAAAGTCAGGGTCTGATAGCAGTTTCTCTGCAAACTACAATGGCAGCTGTGCTAGAGGTCATGAATATTACATAAGGTCTGTCCATGCATTCAAGCCAGCATCAGTAAGCCAAATTCCCATAGCAACACTCACACAGATTTACTCATTGCTAAGAGATGCATCAGTTCAGCAGTGAGCATGCACTGCTACCCCAGTTAGTCTGCAAGATACTATTGCTTCAGCTCTTCCTTTAAGGATTGTGCATTTACTGACAAAATTCAAAACTTCATCTGAATTTCAGGGCAGCCTTTATCATCTTCCCTAGGAGCAAAGAAATCTCAAACCAGCAAAAAACAACCCTGATAAAACTGAAACTCCTGATTACAATCAGCAATGTTTCTAAGATACAAGACTGAAGGGAAGAAGCAGTCTGCTTCTCTTGAGTTTCTGCTACACTGATACCCGGACAGCAAGACCCAACTTCAAAGAGAGGATCAGCATCTCCTACAGTTGGCACATTTCATCAGCTCATTAAAAAGCTGCTTAAGAAGCTCTTACTAAATATCAGTTAACAATTACACTTTCAGAAAAAAAATTTGTGGATTCCCTATTCAGGTTTTCTGGCCCAGTGAAGATGTCTGCTTATGCATTATAGTACTGTATTATTTATGGAGCTGGTCCTTGCCATACGATCAACTGCACAGCTCAGTGATCTGGACTCACAGATTTCTGAAGAACCCCTGTAAAACAGGTGGCTTAAATGGAGAGAGGCAAAGCTCACAGTGGAAAATTAAATGGAATAGGAGATGGAAGGGAGTTAGAGAAATAAAAAATAAGGCAAAATGGAGGAGGGGAGTCAGAGAGAAAAATGCAGACCAGGTAGATCTGAGGAGGGATCTCAATTGTGTAATTAAATAAAAGGTATTAAAAAGAAAAACGGATTTTTGAAAACAGTAATACAGCAAAATCTGGCAGGTAGCATAAAAAAAAAAGAAAAACTGGAATGAAGTGATAAATGAATGATAACAAAGAAGATGAGCACAATTTTCACAGGTGTAGTAGTATTTAAAGATACTGAACAGATGAAAGAAAAACAAACCCATTTCACTCTCCCTACTAAAACATTCACAGTCCTAAATGCATCTCATGGAAAATACATAAACACAGAACAAGAACCTAAAGGTCATTTAGTGTTTTCCTACAAAATTGTCACTATCTGCCAGCAGTATGGAGGTAGGGGAAATCTTCAGAAAAGCTACAGCACATTACCCATAGGGTCATTTAACACACAAAGTGTAAAGAAAGTCATTTAAGTCTTCAGGAAAAAAACACCCTTATAACAGATTCTCCCAATTTACATATGATTTGTAGGGACTTATCCTTCATCAAAAGGAGATGAATACAATGTTTGTGGGCTGATTTTTGGAACTGCAAGCTTTGAGTGCCATAGCAATCCATGGGGAAACTTTCACAAACATCTTTGGTAGGAACTCATAGCTTTGACCCTATACACTGCAATAAATGGATATGCTTAATAAAACAGTAAATGCACACATTTAAATAAGGATGTTAAGAAATACACAAGTCAATCAGGTGCCTTTTATGGAAAACTAAGTCATTTTTCATGGAACATATATTTTCACCTGCTGTCTGGAATCTGTTTATAAGAGGTCTAATCCATATAATAACACATTAAAACACTTCATCCACAATGGATACAGTCAAAGAATCATAGAATGGTTTGGGTTCAAAGGGACTTGAAAGATCCTCTAGTTTCAACCCCTGCTTAAAAGTCAAGCATTTTATGAGTTTGTGACACAAAACACCACCTTACCTTTGCTTTTTCAAGCTGTGCCTGGGCCTGTCGCTCTGCCTCTCTCCGCACTGCTTCCCTATCTTCTTCCAGAGATACATCTGAATCAGATGGACGGCTGGTATAGGAGTCCGCCGAACCCTGCACAAGGAAAGGAAAAAAAAATGTCACAAGTTCCTTTGATGTTTTAAAAAACCGCAAACAAACAGAAGAAGAAAGAAAGAGACAAACAAAAAGTAGAAGTGTTTATACACTTTGGCTTTTTTCTTACTTTTGTATCCCTTAAAACAGAATAACTGCCCAAAAGGGAAAGTCACTTAGAGGAAATTATGCCTAGGTAAGTATTTACTTCTGGAAACTTTCCAAAAGTGCAGGTGTCTTCCCCAGTGCTTTATTTCCCACACTATTCCTGCACTCTTATCTGTGTGCTTTTCAGTAAGCAGAGCCAGTTGCTCTGTAGAGTTAGAGCACTGGTGCAGTGCAGGGCTGAAGGACACACAGCAGCTTCAAGGATGGTTCCATAGAAATGAAAACTCTAAACAGTGACAGAAATAGCAAGCTAACAGACTTTTTATAATCAAAATGCAAATTCAGTCTCAATAATTATCATTACACTATATCACAGCTAAGAGATTTAACCTCTGCAATGCATTTTTATTTTAGGGCAGCCTCTTTACCTGACACACTTTCCCCATTAGAACTGCAAATGGCTCATATCCATCTCTGCCCTTCAGCAAAACATGCAAATGACCACAAATCAACTTCCAACTAATAAAATCCGTCTGGACTCAACACATGTCCCCGTATCACCACAATGGAAGCAGCCACAATGCCAGAACAGCTCTATAAATAATGACAGCTCTGCTTTCCCTCTGCATCTCCCTGCATACAAAATAGAGTTCTGCTAATTCAATCAGAATGAAAACAACTGTCCTCTCCTCACTGCCTTTTTTCTCTCCCTCTCTGCAATACATACGATATAAGCTGATAAGGAAAACATAGGGCTTACACAGATATCAGAATTCTTCAGACGTCCTCCTTTGGCTCTTTTCAGAAGCCTGATCCAGGTGGCCTTCATTAGCCAGACAGCTCAGTTACTGTCCGCAGCTGCAGCGCCCGGCACTGATCTCATAAAACATGTGCACACTGAGCACTGCAGAATCACAGCTCCTTTCCTATCCATGCTCTGCTCTGAGAGCCTTCCTTCTCTTCCCTCTGTCTTTCAAGCTTCCAGTCTCACTGTTTCCAAGTATTCTACTGCAATTAAATTCTCAAATTTTCTCNATTGTACAGTTTTTATGATAGAAATATAATTATCACAAAAAAGGAAAAAAAAGAAAAAAAGAAAAAATTCCCCCCAAAACCCACACCACCACCAAAAATCTCAGCTTGAATGATAAAAACGTAAAATAAAATGAGCTTCAGGTAAATATTGTGAGAGATGCTTCAGTTGATCATAAACTGAGATCGATCACAGAAAAATACCTAGGGCTTTTTCCTTTCTGTTTTGGGGGGTGGATTTGGCTGTTAAAAATAGTGCTTGTAAGAGAACCTTTTAAAATCCTGTGCAAAATGTATTCAGTGACATTTGCAAGTGCAAAGTTCATTTCATCTCTTCCTAGATTGGCTGGGGGTGGGGTAACAGGCTGTTCATACCACTGGGCATGCTCCATATGTGCAGCCTTTTACGCAGATGCTCACATCACACCGGGCTGTGAGCCTATGCCAAATTGCCATTTTACATCTCAAGGGTAAACAGCTGGAAAACGTGAGGTCCCTGTGAAACTGGAAGAGCTGGTACAGTGTCTCGTTCTCGTCATATATGTCTGCTGCCAGCCACGTTTCCCTTGGACGCTTGGTTCTGTCACACAACGCTGCCCTCCGCTGAGCAAATCGCTGAGCTTCACTCACAGCTCCCTTACAAACGCCAAAAATATGCCTGTTGAGTGGGAATTTAACCCCCTTCTTACTGCATATATTTTTTCCTGACATCAGCAGAGCAAAGAAGCAAAAAATAACTGCAACACCTGCTGAACGCATAAATATTAGATACTAATATGGCAAAAGCCAAACAAAACATTAAATTTCTCTATTCTGCTTTTCAGAGCCATCCTCTACCCTTTAATAAACCGACACAAGAGTAACATGCTAAGTCATGTTGTCTTTGGGCATTTTTGATTTACTGATGGACATGCAACATTCCAGTTGAAAAAGATGACTGTAGCTGACTGCAGTGCCCACCTTTGATATAAATTCACAGTTACAAGAAAAATAGCAAATAGATATTGCAGCTAAGAACAGGGTCATACACATGGTGTAGTATGTCAGCATGTCCCAGGAAGGACTAAATCCTGCCATGGTTAGTGTCTATAACAATGAAATTGCCCATCACAAGTGATACAGCAGCCTACACTTCACCATTATTAAAGCAAACAACAGTTGCCACTAAACCCACAGTTGAAAATAAAGGTAATTTTTAGGTTTCAGAATGTTTTATGCTTTCCTGAAGTTACAGCATTGAGTTTAATAAGCTGTCTTTGAACTGACATAAAGTTATTCTCCAAGGAATACTTTTCTTTTCCAGAGTTCAGATACATCTGCTATGTTACAGTGGCTATTCAAAACTAAAATGCCTCCTGAGCCAAAGGAGCAGAAAAGAAGAGAAAATACACTCAAACTTTCTTGATTTTTTAAAAAATATCTTCTCCACTAAGAAAACACAGAGAGGCCCTGTAACCTTCCCAAATGCACACTATTTTGCTACTCCCTTTACCACAAAGACAAACCTGCCAATGGAAGTAGTGGGAAAAGATAAGCAGTGACAAGCAGACAGGAGTTCAGTGTAGAGTTTAAATCCTGTTATGGTTGACACAACAGCGGCCTGTGGACAAAACCACTGATGTTATCACGGCACTAATGAAAGCTGAGACTGTAATGAGCTCCCCCATAGAGCCCCAGCCCCCATGACACAATGCAGTGCCTCAGCACTCCCTCTGTGGAAAGGGCACTTCCAAGCCCTTCCCCACCGGTGCTGCAGATCCGTGGTGCCACTCTGCCGCCATGAGATACGGTGTCATAAACCAACCCCGATGCATCTCTTTAAGTAAGAGGAAAACAAAGCAGCCATTAGGCCTGACATGGCAATTTCATGACAGACAATGTGAGTGTTGGCTTTCTGCAGCACTGCCATGGTAAGCACATCATATTTGACATTGGCATAACATCACTTTTACTATCCTTCATTCTGTTATCCACAAGGGCTACTGCCTAACTGGTCCTCACGCTATAAAAAAATTCATCAAGCACAGTAACACAATTCTTATTTCCCCTAAGGGGGCAAAATGCCTTTTGGGTCAGGCCAGAATCACTAAAATTGGAATTTCAGCTTCCAGGCCACAGAGATCATTTACAGTGCTGGTCATGTCCTGTGTTGGCCACAGTCCCAACACACATCCAAAAAATCATACTTATTCCATTTCTTTTAATTATATTGATAAATCACATGAATCAAACTCAACATGACATTTATTTTCGCAGTGGGACAGTCATGGTCATGTAAATTTTCTGTGGAAAGGAGAAGTTGGAAGCTTCATTGCTTCTTAAATATGGAAAAAAATAAAAACCTTAAAGCAGGGTAATCCAGAAAAAGAGGTAGCTTACAATTACATTTAATTCACTGTATAAACTTCTGAGTGCTTTTATATGAGCTAATAATGCATGCAATCACTTTAAAATGAAAAAATAATCCAAACTGAGATAAAAACTATGATAAAAACTATAATAGAAACACTGACTATTCAAGAAAAATAATGACAAGTGGATGTGCATTGTCCATTCCTGACAACCAAGGAAACTACATTTCCTCTCTGGGTTACTCAAGTTTTTGAGGTTGCTCTGAAGAAAAGTCTGAACCTTTATCCAAGAGCTTCTGAAATTCAGGTTCTGTGAAATTCTGCGGGTCTTCATTCCTTCCACTGCAGTATGGAAGAGCTGAGTAATACATGTATGTAATATATGCTACTGTAGCCTCCAATTCGTCATCTTTAATGGGAAACTGCCTAAGAAAAGTGAGATAAGTCATGTTAATAATTACTCCATCTATTTACTTTTCTTTTTCTTCCTTACTTGGCAGGTTTACAAACTCATTTTGTTCTAAAAACAATTTCCTGTTTTAATAGCATGCTTGACAAATATTTACCAACTATATTACCACTTACTATATTAGAGCAGTTTCTATGAGCTATTCTCATAATGTAAACCCATATTTTCCCCATTGCTAGTGGTTGTATGTGATCATATTTGAGCTCCTCTCCAAGACCATACATGCCTTATGTTTTTATTATTGTAGAAGTGCATCATCTCCAAAGGCCTTTCAAGTAAGAGGGTTTTTTTATTATTTCCTTTTGCTTCGAGGTAAAAATTATTTCCTTTTGCTTTACTCTTTAGGTAAATTAGGTGGTGCCTCTAGATCACGTTCGTTTTCAGTACTCAAAATGAACTTTCATGAGTACAGTTGGAGGTTAAATACAGATTTTGACTGTAGTGTTACATTCGTAGCATAAAATCTGTTGATGTGTTTGTTCTGGTACAGTAATAAATTCTCTACTGGCTTAATACAACTATTATTACTCTTGTCAATTCAGTCATGGCCTTTATATCGTGTCTTTGTCATAAAAAATAAAAGCAATCCTCTGAGTACCATGAGTCTTAAACAGGGTAATCCACTTATGAATTAGGTATCATTAGATCTGATAATTTTCCAAATGACTGAAAATTCTCAAATAACTCTCGTCTTTGAAAGATCAAACAAGTTCCTTCAAGTAAAGACTTTTTACATTCTTATTTATTAAATGAAGGCATGAAGGAGTAATCAAACATTCAGCAATATTTAACCAGGAATTAAGAAATACATACGACTGCACATATATATAAACCCCTTTATTTATAATACTGAGATATACTTTTCATTTTTTCATTCATTTAATGCTGATGAGAATTTTAAAGGAGCTATATCTTTATGTCTTCATTTGATTTATACTTTGAATATGGAAAGCTCACATCCCATTGTGACAATGAGGAACAATTAATTTCAATATTCAGAATGTATACAGAGACACTGTTAATTGCTTATCTTTTTATCCCGTTCCAGTAGTAAGAATGGTATCACATGTCCTGCTAGGACAAGATTTGAGATGGTATATTATGTCCTTGTGATGTACAACTACTTCTTGAGTGCTACAAACTATAAAACTGTGTTTCCATAAAATGTTTATTTCACTCAAATCTTTTAAAATTGATTCAGAACAAAGGCAAAATATGAAATGTCAAAGTCTAGCATAAAGTGAAACTGCTGACATTGGCAAATCATAACATGCTGACAATTTGTCCTGTTTCATCATAATCATCCTGAAAAGTATGAGACTCACTGTCAGACATCAGAAGTACTCCCACAAATGCACTATGAGTAGAGGTCTCATTTTGGCAGTGGCCACAGCTGGTAAATATGAAATTTCTTATCAATTAAGTTTTCTCCGGATGTCTAAACAATGTCATTATTTTGAATTACGTTGAAGAAAACACAAAATGCTGCTCTGAGAATGTTATGCAATGTTATATGGATGTTAAAGTTAACTATTTGAAAGTAGAATTTTTATAGAAAGACCAAATTTAATCCAATTAATTGCTTACGATGTATATTTGAAATGCATGACAAACTGAAGAAATACCTTCTAGCAAAGGAAAAAAAGAAAGAGACCATGTTTTCATTATGGGGATATCAAGCCAGAATTGTTAACTCCTCGTGTAAGGGCCATGGACACTTCACAACTTGACAACTACCAAGTCTAGTCCTGATGTCCTCCCTGGTCCTTGGCATGGGTCCTGGAGTTCTTGGCCATTTGCCCACACACATTTACATGTAAACAAACATTACTAGGCAAGGAGGGCTACCAGCTCCTACAGTTGAAATACTCTGCTATCTTTGCATTTAAAAAATAAATCCAGTGTTGACCAGATTTTGTTGTTGTTATTGTTTAGAGTTAATGGGGCGTTGTTATGGCATCTGCAGCCATGGGGGATGTTCAAATAGCAGGATTGAAATTTTAGAACAGCTGGGAGCTTGAGGGTGGCAATGTGATTAAAAAAGGAGATTACATAGGAAACTAGTCTTCTCTTTACCCTTAACGTGACTTTTGCAAGCTTGATCGCAGCACCATGCACTACAGTAGCAAGCTTCCAAGCTGTTGATCCAATCAACTGCTGGATGAAAGCAGAGGTGTTTTTCAAATACCCCTTGGCTTTGCAGAAGACTAGAGTTTGATATTCATGAACCAAGAAAATGGTTGTACCAGGTACTTTATCAGGAAAAAAACAAAAGAACAGAAACGCAAATAACTCCCCACACCAAGCAAACCCACATACTTGCATTCACATTTCATTTTATTAGCTTAAATACTTTTCACTTGTTCCACTATGAAAAAGTAGCATGTCTAGGTATTTTTAGAGGAATGATGGTCTTTTCATGACTCTTCAGGAAGACTTTGACAATATGCAATATGGCAGCTGCAGAGCTCAGCCTAGTTAGCAAATAGTAAAACAGAGGAAGCCCTCATAGACAGAGCTAAACTTTCCCCAATCCGTGGGATGCTCTGGTATGTTAGCTTATCTGTTTTTTTTGTTTGTTTGTTTTGGGTTAGTTTTTTGTTTGTATTTTTTGTTTGTTTGTTTTGGTTTGGTTTTGTGTTTGGATTTTTTTCCCCCCCAAAAACACCCTAAGACGGAAAACTTCTTGAACCCCTGTTGTACTATATATGCACTACGTATAGCCACTAAGTGAATGACAAACCCTGCTTACATGAGCCTGAAATCTAAAGACTGAGAGAATATGAGAAAAAAAAAAACAAATTAAAAAAGGAGTAAGAAGGGGATCAAGCTAGTAATGCAATAGAAAAAGCATTTTTAAATATTCGATACCAGCATTATGACTCATCCCTTGCATAACCATAGTGGGTTGTTCTTTAAGTAAGTTTCCTGTAAGTATTATGGCAGAGATTAGTTCTGTGAAAGCCTCTGGAGGAGGATAATCTGGTAGCTCTGTATATTCTGACAGATTGATTCTCACATTTATGAAATAAGAGAAAGTGGTTTTGAGCAAGAGGTCAGTGACAGGAATAGAACAAGGTCTCCAAGTTTATAAAAAATGCTTTTTCAACAATATACTCCTACCTTACAAAGAAAACAAAAAAAATCCCCCAAACTAAAAGAAAAAAATGGTTTGATATTTTGAGACAGTTAATTGGATTTAGATGATGGCATTAAACTATTAACGATTTTGAACTATAAAGAAAAGTCAGAGCAATGACAGAGCTAAGATAATGCCAGTGGAACAACTAAGAGACAGGTGTCAAAGGAAGAAACACACACTAAGGAAATGATTGCAAGCAGCATGAACCTGAATCCTCTCACTTTTGTCTCAGACTGTCTGCACACACATGGATATTAACGCAACTTGGTTGACTCCTGGGCACTTTTGAAAGCTCTGGTAACTTCATTATATGTTTAAGTCCTCTAGTAACGGTAAACCAGTCATATTAGTAACAATAAGATGACTGTTACTGGGGCAAAAGGGAGCTAAAAATTAAAGGTTTTCAGGAAAAATGAAGATATTATTTTTTACTGTATTAATTAATAAGCTAAAAATATCACGAAGTATTTTAAATTGCAGAAATATAATTCAGTAAAAAATAATTTAGAATAGAAAATGCTATATGTTGATACAAGAGCACAAAGAGAAAGACAAAGATTGGGTCAGGCACAAAATTCAAAGGCACCAGTTAAAATGAGGAAAAATGGAAAACACATCTGGGATGTCAACAACAAAACAGACAGAAAACTAGAAGAAGAACCAATCTGCAGGAAAGCATGGCAACCATCATCTTAATTTGTCTCAGCTCAGTTAAAAGTGCCAATTTAGATTCCGTGTTCCAGATTGTCAGTATATTTTTATCTGGGATTTTGGTTCAAGTCATTAAGATTTTCTGCATACTTAAAAATAGCTTCCTTGAAAATTCAACATGAAATTCTGTTAGTAATGGAGAATTCTGAAGGAAAAAAAAATATTTTCCTGGAATTTTATCAAATTATCTCTATACATACAACCTCTACCTGGTTTTCAAATGTACCATTTTTAATCTACTCCAGATAACAAATGGAAGATTTGGATCCTTGCTTGCTGTTTGTTTTTTATCTTGTTAAAAACGTTGATGTTAAGAATATACAATGAAATTTTCTTTATTTTACTGTTTCATAGAATCAAAAAAATTATCCTGGGTTAGAAGAGACTCACAAGGACCATCAAATCCAACTCCTGGTCTTGCAGAGGACCACCCCTAGAATTACACGGTGTATCTGAGAGCATTTTCCAAATACTTCTTTAACTCTGTCAGGTTTGGTGATGTGACCACACCCCTGTGGAGCCTGTTCCAGTGCCCAACCACCCTCTGGGTGAAGAACCTTTCCTAATATTTAAAATAATACTTCATACCTAAACCTCCCCTGACACCACTTCATGCCATTCCCTCCTGTCACTGGTCACCATAGAGAAGAGATCAGTGCCTGTCCCTCCTCTTCTCCTCACAAGGAAGGTGTAACTGCAGTGACATCCCCCCTCAGTCTCCTTTCCTCCAGACTGCACAGACCAAGCGATCTCAGCCACTCCTCACACAGCTTCCCCTCAAGGCCCTTCACCATCTTCATTGCCCTCCTTTGTACATTTTCTAACAGCTTAATATCTTTCTTATATTGCAGCACTCAAAACTGCACATAATACCCAAGGTGAGGCCGCCCCAGTGCAGAGAAGAGCAGGACAATCTCCTCCCTCACCTGGCCGGTGATGCTGTGCCTGATGCCTCCCAGGACAGGGTTGGCCCTCCTGGCTGCCAGGGCGCTGCTGTCTCATACTCAACTTGCCATCCACCAGAACCCCCAGGTCAGTTTCTGCAGTGCTGCTCTCCAGTGCACANGACTCATACTCAACTTGCCATCCACCAGAACCCCCAGGTCAGTTTCTGCAGTGCTGCTCTCCAGTGCACAATCCAGGGTTGCCTCATCCCAGGTGCAGAGTCCAGCACTTGCCCTTGTTAAACTTCATGCAGTTGGTGATTGCTCAGGCCTCTGATTTGTCAAGGTCTCTGCCTTCAAGGGAGTAAACAGCTCATGCCAATTCAGTGTCATTAGCAAACTTACTTAGCATACTTTTGTGTCCTGAGTCCAAATCATTTATGAAGATGTTGAAGAGAACTGGTCCTAAGATGGAACCCTGTGGAATCCCACTAGTGACAGGTCACCAGCCTGATGTAACTCCATTTACCGTGATCCTTTGTGCCCAATCCATGAGCCAGTTGCTCACCTGTTGCACAATGTGCTTATCCAGCTGTGTGCTGAACATTTTGTCAAGAAGGATTCTGTGAGAGACACTATGAAAAGCTTTACTGAAATTCAAAAAGATTACATCAGCTAGCTTCCCATGATGAACTAGGTGGGTTGCCGTGTCATAAAAAAACTAAGTTCATCAAGCAGGGGTTTCCCTCACAAAGCTGTGCTGGCTGTGACCAATGACTGTGCTGTCTTTCAGGTGTTTTTCAGTAACACCCAGAACTACCTTAACCACAATTTTACCAGTCACTGAAGTGAGACTGACAGATCTGTAGTTTTCAGTGTTATCTGTCTTGCCATTCTCAAAAACTGGGACATTTGCCAGCTTCTAGTCAACTGGGATCTCTCCAGATTATCCAGAATGCGGTCTTGCAATGACATAAGCCAGCTCTTCCAAGTACTCTGGGATGAATCTCATCACCCTCCACAGGCAGCAAATCTGCACAAGTTTGGGGTTATAATTCTCATAGTCATGATCCTGCATCTCAGGGCTCTGAGACCCCTAAAGCCTACCATCAGTGCTGAAGCAGAGAAAGAATTAAACATCTCTGGTTTTTCTATATCCCTGTTTGTGAGGTGATCATCCTCATCAAGTCAATGTTATTTCTGGATTACTTTTTTCTATTAAAATATTTTTAAAAACACTTTTGATTGTCCTCCACATTTCTAGCCAGACTCAACTCTACTTGAGCTTTGTCTGCACAAATTTTCTCCCTACAAAGATGAGCACCATCTCTGTAGTCCTCCCATGTCACATGACCTTTCTTCCACTGAAATTGCCTGCTCCTTTGTCTTTATGAGGTGGTGCCTGAAAAGCAACCATCAATGATGGACTCTGACACCTTCAAAAGTGTTTTCCCAGGAAACCTTCCTCACTAGTTCCCTGAGCAGCCTGAAGTCTGCTCTCCTCATACCCAGTGCTGAAGTTTTTCTGGCAGCTTTCCTCCTATTATCAGAGATTTTTAACTTGACTGCTTAATGGTCTCTATTGCCAAGATAGCCACCAATCAGCACTTCACTCACAAGATTCTCCCTCTTAACAGGCAACAAATCAAGGAGGACATCTTCCCCAATCTGCTTCCTTAGTATTTGTACCATGCCGTTATCCTCCAGAGGTTTCAGGAATCTTCTGGACCAGATTTTGCCAGCAGTGTAGTAATCCCAGTTAACATTTGGCAAGTTGAAGTCCCCCATAAGAGCAAGGATGAATGGTTGAGAAGTATCCCTTAATTCCTTACAGAATAATTCACTGGGGTTATCCTAGCTGAGTGGCCTAGAGCAGACTCCCACGATGATATCCACTTTGCCCATTAATCCTTACCCAGAGGTTCTCAACTGTGCCAATGCCAACTGCAAGCTCCATCACTCAAATGCTGTCAGCTTTCAAAGGTAACAACTGCTTTTATACATATTTTTGCTTGCTACCCTTCATTTCTATACCATAAATATAGGATTCCTCTATTTAAATATCTTTTTTTTTCCGTATCTCTTAATGAGTTATTCTGAGAGACATGCACTCTGAAGAAACCACTGTCATACACTAGTTGTCTACTGATAAATTTTTACTACTGAAATTTTGATTTTCTAATTATGATCTTTTGTTAACAGCAATCAATGACTGTCATGACATAAATCACTGCAATTTGCTCAACGCTTATATGAGGAGAGGTTTTGTTATTAACACCTTTGCTAAACTGTGCACAGTGAAGACTAAAGAATTAATTAATTAGATTTCCCCTAACCCAGGCTTATTGAAAGCTCAAGACTATCAAACAGAGGTTCATTTGTGACTCAGACAAGGTATATCTTGCAGATGTGGTGACTCTTTAAGCATTTTCAGCCTTTCTCTCTTCGATACTGCCAGAAACACAAAGAGGCCAGCCTTCACACTGCATGGCATCTTTTACTTTAGGATATACAAATATACATATTCTCATCAATGGGCTAAATGTAAGCTCAGTTTCTAAGAGTGTCAGAAGTCACATGAGTCCTTGTGGTTTCAGGTGTTAGTCCTTTGCTTCAGCCTTCATCCTCATATGCTGCTTGAAAAAATATCAAGACTGTTTCTTTATACCCATTACCTATCTATTAGGTCTAGCATAAACCAAAGCAAACTACATGTGATTTTACCAAGAGGATAAGGCTCCTTTCACCATTTACATATTACAATTATTCTCATCTGATTTCAAGAACACAACAGTCTGTAAAACTTTCATATTGATGGAAAAAATCTCTGGAAATGCCTTTTGTCCCTCTTGCCTATCTCTTATCAAAATAATATTGGACAATTCTCTCTCTCTCCAGCATATATCTTCATAGGTTTTGCTGCAAAATGAAAATATACTAGTTAATGTATAGATTGAGTGATGACAGCTGTTCAGATCCATTGGATCCACCATCTTTTGAAAGAAGGAGAGCGAAACAGACTTTGTGATTCTGACTCTGCTCACTTTTAGAGTGCTATCCCCATCTCTTTACCAAGAAACAAGGCTGAAGCCTCTGTATGTTACTGTTCCTGTTTTCCATCTGCAAGGGAACACAAGAACGTGAAGAGTATATACAACACTCATTTACAAAGGAAAAAAAATGCTAAAAGGTTGTAGGAAACCATCCAATAGTAGATAATATATAATATTGAATAATTCTGAATGTATTTTCTTATAGCTAAAACAAATCTTGTACTGTGGATTTATATTGGCACTACTGAGATATGATTGCTTAAATGAAGATGTGAGGGTTAAAAGAGAAGTGTATGTTTCAGGCAACATGGAAACAGAAATGTGCCTACTGCTGAAGATGGTGGTAATGATTAGATGCTAACCGGAAGGGATGTAAAATATAACTGAATTGCAAAGGAAAAATGAAAGGAAATCATAAAATCAGCACATGGTGTGGTGAAGCTTTCTAACAGTGTTGGAATATTTTTTGTTTTCTGAAACATTTGAAGGTTAGGACAGTACAACAGCCATTTTCCAGGATAACAACTGAATTCAGGTTTCTAAAATTATTGCAACCTAGAAGTCCAAACACTTTCTGTATTTCAGACATAAAAGAAACGTCAGCAACAGACTTCCTTAACAGACTTTGCCTGGACCAGGAAAACACATCATATCCCTCACTGAGTCATTTCCTCCTCTAGAAGATGGACCAAATTTCTGACCACTGGTTGCTCTTTCAACTACTGTTGCAATACTGATTACTGACAGAAAATATACATTTTGTTGTCATCCCACCACATACCTCTGAGGAGCCTGGCTCTGTGCTTTTGGTAACCTCTTATATGTTGAAGGATCTCATCTCCAGGTTGTGCAAGCCCCTGTCCCTCAGCCTGCATCTGCAGACCAAGTGATCCATCCCCAACCAACCTTGGGGCCCTTCACTGAATCTCTGATTTGTCCACATATTTCATCTGTTGGGGCACCAAAACTGGCCACAGTAAAGCATTTTTGTTCTAACAAGTGCTGTGATCATCTCCTAGGATATAGTACCTGTGTTTCTGTTCATACAGAACTCAGGATTTCAAAAGAATCTGTGACCTTAGAAATAGAATAGAATTATTTTCAAAAAGGAGCAAACATACACTTTGGGCAAATCTCCATTTATAGATATCACATGTGCTATACAACAATCAACTTGTTCAAAAATTTTAAAACAAGCAGTACCTCACATTACTGTAAAACAACATTATCAATATGCTACGAGGATCAATTAACTTTGTAAAATCTCTCAGACAAAGAAATTCCTTCCAACATATCCCTAGCAAGTTCCTGGCTACAAGAGTCTTCAGCACCTGCAGTGATGAGACACAAGAATGAAACTCCAGTTCTGCAAGACTTAAGGTCCCACAACATGTGCTAACTCTCATCAAAGAACTACAAGCAAGACCATGTCATTTCTGACAACTTGTGTTCTTCAGAAACTGCACTGGCTAAAGCCTGGTTTTTTCCCTCTCTGCTCCATTGCTTTGAAATGAAATTAATTCTCTCCTTAAACTCACATGGTTACGCTCAATTAAAAGTCCTATTTCCTCCAGTTTACAGAATTACAGAATATGCTGAGTTGGAAGGGACCCATAAGGACAATCGAGTCCAACTTCTGGCCCTACACAGGATCATACATCAGAGTCACACCATATGTCTGAGAGCACCATCCACATGCCACTAGAACTCTGTCAGGTTTGGTGCTGTGACCACATCCCTGTGGAGCCGGTTCCAGCACCCAACCAGCCTCTTGGTGAAGAAGCTTTTTCTAATATTCAAGTGAAACCTGCCCTGACACAACTTCAGGCCATTCCCTTGGGTCCTGTCACTGGTCACCACAGAGAAGAGATCAGTGCCTGCCCATCTTCTTCCCCTCACAAGGAAGNCTCTCCTTAAACTCACATGGTTACGCTCAATTAAAAGTCCTATTTCCTCCAGTTTACAGAATTACAGAATATGCTGAGTTGGAAGGGACCCATAAGGACAATCGAGTCCAACTTCTGGCCCTACACAGGATCATACATCAGAGTCACACCATATGTCTGAGAGCACCATCCACATGCCACTAGAACTCTGTCAGGTTTGGTGCTGTGACCACATCCCTGTGGAGCCGGTTCCAGCACCCAACCAGCCTCTTGGTGAAGAAGCTTTTTCTAATATTCAAGTGAAACCTGCCCTGACACAACTTCAGGCCATTCCCTTGGGTCCTGTCACTGGTCACCACAGAGAAGAGATCAGTGCCTGCCCATCTTCTTCCCCTCACAAGGAAGTTGTACGTTCAATGAGTTCTCCCTTCAGTCTTCTCCAGGCTGAACAGATCAAATGCCCTCAGCCACTCCAAATACCCCTACGCCTCAAGGCCCTGTAACTATCCTCTGTAGCTCTTCTCTGGATGCTTTCTAACAGTTTAGTATCTTTTTTCATATTCTAGTGCCCAAAATTGCACACAATATCCAAGGTGAGGCCACCCCAGTGCAGAGTAGAGCAGGACAATCCCCTCCCTCGCCCGGCTGGCGATGCTGTGCCTGATGCCCCCAGGACAGGGTTGGCCCTCCTAGCTGCCAGGGCACTGCTGACTCATGTTCAACTTGCCATCCACCAGAATCCCTCAGGTCCCTTTCTGTGGCACTGCTTTCCAGCATTTCATTCCCCTGTCTGTACACACATCCAGGGTTGCCCTATCCCAGGTGCAGAATCACCACTTTCCCTTGTTGAACTTCCCGTGGTTGGTGATTGCCCAGCACTGTAGTTTGTGGAGGCCTCTCTGCAGGGCCTCCCTGCCTTCAAGAGAGTCAACAGCTCCTCCTAATTTTGTGTAATCTGCAAACTTGCTCAGTATGTCTTCCAGTCCTGTGTCCAAATCATTTATGAAGATGTTTAAGAACACAGAGTAATGGGTTACCACTCTGATGTCACTCCATTCACTGTTACCTTCTGTGCTCGACCTGTGAGCCAGTTGCTCACTCACCCCATGATGTGTTTATGCAGCTGTGCTGGACACTTCGTCCAGAAGGATCCTGTGAGAGACAGTACTGAAAGATTTACTGAAATCCAGGAAAGTTACAACAGCTGGCTTCCCTTCATCAAATATATGGGTTCCCTTGCCATAGAAGGAAATCAGGTTTGATAAACAAGACTTCCATGATGAGGGAATCAGTTCCTGCTTGAGGAATTACCAACTAAACATCAGCTGTATCACTGTTGCTATCACCACTGGATTCCTGTTAAGGGACAGGAATATTACAGAGATGTTGCTGAGATTGCTGCTCTGCTGTGCTAATTAGGAAGACAATTCTTATTTGGATGACAGTCCTAAACATAAAGAGAAATAGAGTGAACAAGGAGCAGCAGAAAATAGGTAGGTGAATGATTGGCATCATCCATATCACCCAGAAGAGGAGCACCATGACAAAGTAGAAAAGAAGGACAAGACTTTGAGAGGAGAAATATCCAAGTAATATGAGAGAAATAGGAGATTGATGGCAGTCCAATGAGCACTTCTGAGCTTTTACTAGTTCTTGCCATTCTCCAGTTTAGTAGCTGAGAAGATCATAAAAGCAGAAAGGTTTCTTTCCTTGCATGAAAAATATTGTATAAAAATATTGTCAAACAAAAAAATTACCTCAATGTTATTTGTTCTTATATGCCCAGCATTACAAGTAGCGTTAGTAAGCTACCTTCCCTATTGGTTTTTTATAATATACATTTTTTTAACATCTAACCACTTACATCACTGTACTGTATGTAGTTTTCTGTTAGAGCCAGTCAATAAATACGCAGTGGTTCTAGGCTTCTGAATTGAAGCATACAAGCAGAAAGCTAAACCCACAACTGTTTGTTTGTGTTTTTTTGTGGTTTGTTTGTTTTTTCTGCTTATAAGCACTCAACAGGGTCTCTGTGTTCCCCCAGATTTACATTAAGTCAGTTTCCAAATTACAGATGGGCAGACAAATATTACAAAATTCTAAAGAAACCCAAGATGCAACACTTTTTCTAGGTCATACCTACTGCCCACTCAGTAGTCATGTAGATTGTATATGTGCTGCTATACCACAAATCAAATACACTTTTACTCAAACCCCTTCAAGGATTCTTCAGGCACAGGTTAGTCAAAAGTCAACACTAAATGCAAGACTAGATTTGCACTGCTCCCCTTACATCACTTCTCCTGTAATAGTTATTCTTTCTATAATCAGCACCAATTCATACAGTTAGCATCTTCCTTCTTGTTCAAAGTTTTTGAGTTTACAATGCATAAAAGAAAAATTATGGCTTATTGTTTCTTTTGTCATGCAGAAGAAAAGGAAATGTTTGTTGTAGTTCACACAGTAACACAAATGTGCTCTTTTATAACTTCTCCTGTTTTGTCAGTTCTCTGCAGGCATAGATCTTGTGATTTGAAAAGGAATCATCAGTTTTTAGTCCTGTTAATTTTCAAGATCATCATAGCCTATGATCTCCATAGCAGTTCCTTCTAATTTCCTCTTTGACTGGGCTAAAGTAGACCTTTATTTAAATCAAATATAATTTCACTCATGTTACAAAAAAATCTATCAGAGAAGTTCAGGAACAACTCTTTCAATTTTCACGAGGCAAGCTGATCCACAAAACATGTTGCATAACTGGCAGGACTAATCTCTCCCACCACGCTTACAGACACAGATGTCCAGGTTTATTTAAAATAGCCCTAAGTGAAACAGCACAATTTACTGTTTTGTTTTTGTTTTGTTGTTGTTTTTTTGTTTGGTTGGGTTTTTGTTTGTTTGTTTGTGGTTTGTTGGTTTGTTTAGGGTTTTTTCGTTGTTGTTGTTGTGTGGGGTTTTTGGGGGGGGGGTTTGGTTTGGGTTTTTTTTTGTTTTGTTTTGTTTTTTAAAAAATATCCATTTTACTGGGAAGCATTTGATTACAGAAATATCTCAAATTTTATTCCTGTGCTGACAAGGCAACAACAGCTAGAGGAAATGGTATCAGTCAGATTGTATTTTTTCCCTCAGCACACTAAGTACAGTCCCATCTAGACCACTTCCCAGATGTTCTTGCCTGCAAATTCCACTGGACCTCTGGATCCAAAGTGATCAGAACATTATTTTGTACTAACAAGACATGGCTGAACAGAATTATTCATTTTTTCCTTAAAAGTATATATTACTGGGAGGGGTGGGGAACAACATTCATGCATGCATAGGAAAAGTCTTAGAAAGCAAACTAGCTTAAGTTATCAGGAAATAGGCGTGTGTCATGATTATTTAAAACAAAAGAAAACAAAACAAAAAAGGCATTTTCTCACTCAAGTGAAATTGCAATCAGCAAAACCAAAATTTCACATATGGCACTAGAGCCTTGTACAATGAGCCTTATGATTCTACTTAAGCATGTCTGAAGGCCACCCACGTTCTTGCCAGGATGTCTGTGTAATGAATAACAGAACTGCAGCACACAATCCAAGTAATTCCATTTAAGAAGGAATTAAGAAAAACAGAACACAACTTTTTTAAATAAATGAAGTAAACCACAATATGATATATATGATAAATTGACTACACTTGAACAACAATCTGAGCCTCTGTCCTTCAGATCCTATGTTATAGATATATCCCTATGTTTACATGGACGACAGATGAAGGCAAAAGAATCACAGTGAATTACAGATTAGAGCCTAAAATTTCAGAATTATATTGGGCATCCTTCAGTAATGGGAACTAAATCACGGGCAACTGCTGGACAAGATGAAAATTTCTAAGAGTTTTGACTTACAAACTGAAAAATCTGTGGATTTTGACTCTGGTGCCCTTAAGATTTCCACACAGCCTGCATTCTCTGAATGGAATCACAGCAAAATAGTGGACTGGTGAAAGGACATCTGGAGGACAGGACAACTAGTCCAACCTCCTGCTCAATAATGCCAGATTCAAAACCAGATTAGCTCACTAAGGACCTTGTCTAGTTGAGTTTTGACACTCTCCGTGGATGAAAATTTTTCAACTTTACGAAGAATTTTAGTTGTTAATCTCCTACACTAGAAAAGAAAGAAATTCTAAGAGTAATTAACAAGTTATACGACATTTAGTCTCAAAAATTACTGTTGAGCTGTCTCCACAAGCAAATTGATACAAGCCTATGAAGTTAAGCACAAAGTCAACTGTAGTAAAGCTCATTTCAGCACATAAAATAAACCGTAATTATCTCCAATGAAGAAAAGATTAAGTTTATAATTTCATTTCATGCAAATAAACTATAAAAAGACAAGTAGAGAACGTTTTCCTATCATACTTAGTTGATACTTAAAGGAATAGCTTTGAAATACAATTATATTCTTACGATACTCTGGTAACAGTATGAAAGTATCAACCTTGGTCCTGTAAACTGTTCCCTTTGCTGAAAATTCTTGTAATGGTCTACCTGCCCTTAGACTTCAGCACTGAACTGAGTAGGAAGCATTCTCATTTTGGATTTCTGAATCAACATTGCTTTGTTTCACCAGTAAACAAATACTTTCATTGGAAGAACTTATTTTTAATAAGAATATTTATACAGATATTTGGAAAAACACAGGAACTGCCTGAAAATATATTAAAAATTGTATTAAAATCAATTAACTCAATTTGAGTGCTTTGTAAGATCTAACAGAACTCTAAAACTCACTGTAAATAATAAAATTTGGTATGTAGTTTGAGAATTTTAAATGCCAAAAAGTCCTATGCATTGTTAAATTAAAACTTATAGAACAAACTGTGTTGTAAACAACAATGCACAATGAAATGTGCACAGGAGAATCTCTCTGGGATTTTATTCTTTCATTTCTCAGAAAAAAACTTTTAAAATGTCTGGCTCCTGTAACTCTGCAGTTACAGCAATGAAAACACTTTGCTAAATTTTCTCCCAGCAGAATCTTAGACATTAATCTGGTCAGAGATGTATAAAAGAATAAACAATAATAAACAAGCTTGGCTATCATTACCTGCTTCTGTGTAAATAAAAGACTTGCTGAAAAAAAGAACTGATGATTCCTATCAAAGATTTGTTACCTCTCCTCAGCATTTTGTAATTATTATTCATCAACTGAAGTCATTATCTGGAAAGTAATATGTACTATAAGTAAACAAACAGCACTTCATTTAGTCAGACCAGTTGCCCAGAGCTTGTTCATAATTTAGAGAGGACATGTCTTCATGAAGACAGATGCCCACAGCTTCCGTAAGGAGGAAGATGGATTCTTTTTCTCTGATAGACTTCATGTGAGACAATATTAAATTAAAATAAATTATAGGTTTACTCTGATCAGGTGTTTCTGAATTTGTTCACCAGACCTGCTTATTATTATCAACTGGAAAACAAGAACATGTTTCCAAACAGACAAAACCACAAAACCTCAACTGTAAAAGAAGAGGAAAGCAAATATTTTTAAAAAAAGGAATTGTGCTTGAAAAAGACTATCAAAGTAACTTCAGATCAGATAACCCAAAACAGGATTTCAGGCCCTTGATTTCCCTGTATGAAAGGTTCCTACGAAACACCAGTGGACTATATCCAGCCTGCCTGCCAGGACTGCTTCATTGAGCTGTCCTAACTACTACAGTTTTGAAAGGTCAAGAGAGCAACAAGCTATCTAGACAGTCAGACACCATTGATGGGAGAGAAGTCCCAGGACAGAACATCCAAAACAGGCAGTCTGCCACACCAGGCAGGCAGGCACGTATGGCAGACAGCGTGAACATGCCTTCTTGACTTCAACTTTCCATATGTGCTGCAGGGAAGTCATGTTTTCAATTTTGCATGTTAAACATCTTCTGCTAACCCTTCTGCTACCTTATATCCTTCCAAAGGCTAAACAACATAGACACCAAAATGCATGTCACAAATGCTTAAATGGAAAACAAACTTTAAAATAATTCTATTGTTAGAAGCACCACACTGGGGCCCCTGCATGATCTGGATTTTTTTGTGCCATATTCATGCACAGCATATGCAAATCCCATTTCTTTAACTAAAGACATTCAAGCTCTACCTCAAGTGTTTTAAATTGATAACTTAAACCTGACATGCCATTAGTATCTTTTACCCAGAAGCCTTCTCTTAGCTATATACATCTCCTAACATCTAATTAAATAAGAAGTATGAATATATGTGGCATAACAGGAAGGAAGTTGCAAATAATTCCCAAAAGCCTGGAAACATAAACATACACACAACACATGTACAGAGGAATCCAAGATTAAGTATATTGTAGCTATGTAAATCAGAGAAGCCCAGTCAACCAGATTGTTGTTAACTCTGTGCTGCCCTGCCTAGATTACTGCCCCTACACTTCTTATGGCTACAAGTCCCTCACTGAAAAACAGCCATATTATTTTTATATCAAGACCTGTAGAGCACATTATGGAGTAGAAAAACTCAAGTATTCCTGATCATTAAGTTGTTTTTTTTTCAAAGTCTATGCTGGTTCACTTCAGTGAGGTAAACTGCCTTGTCCAGCACAAGAGGTCTATCACTGCTTTGCCAGGAAGCAAAGAAAGAAGCTATCGTAAAAACACACAAACAAAACAGTCAGCACTGGTGAGGCCACACCCAGAGTGATGTGTCCAGTTCCTGGCTCCCCAGGAAAAGGGAGACATAGACATTCTGGAAAGAGTCCAATGAAAGGCCATATGTCATACATAAGGAAAGGCTGAGAGAGCTGAAACAGTTCAGTCTAGAATTGAAGAAGCTCAGGGAGTATCTTTCATTATACATAAATACCCAAAGGGAGGGTACAAAGAGGGTGGACCCAGGCCATTTTCAGTGGTGCCCAGTGACCAGACCAGAGGCAGTGAGCACAAACTGAAACATGGAAGGTTCCCTCAGAACATCAGGAATTTTTTCACCATGAGAGTGACTGGGCATTGCCATATATTGTCCAGGGACACTGTGAAGTCTCCATCCTCAGGGATTGTCAGAAAATGCCTGGACATGATCCTGTGCCACTGGCTCTAGGTAGCCCTGCCTGAGCAGGAGGGTTGACCAGATGACTTTCATAGGTATCTTCCACTCTCAAGCATTCTGTGACTTTGTGAAAAGTGTTCACAAAGCTGTTTCACCCACACCATTTGTGTTTGAAATTTGCAAGTGCTTGGATTTTGTTCTTTTGTTTTCATGTTTGTGAGATGAACTGCACTAGTCCTCCCAACCCAGGACAATTTTCACACTCCACATCTCTAACCCATAAACAGAAGTAAACCTTCTCTTGCTGAGCCTGGTGAGTCCATATCTCTCCTTGACCTTGACCTGGAGCTGGCCAGTTTGGATGGTTTCTAAATGCCAGAGACTGTTTGGCCTTTGGTCCTTCACAAGACTCCCACAATGCATACTTCAGGTTCAAACTTGCTTCTCAAATACTGTGCACTAACCACGATTCTCAGTCACAATGTGAGATATGTTCATTCCCTTCCTCCACTGTCTTCAGACACCATTCAGCACCAACCCGGTATGAAAGGATTCAGATTAATTGCAGTTCTTGATTTGCTTCATATTTTCTGTTGGAAATATCTACTTCTAACAACTAATTCCTGAAGGGGGAACCCTCTCTTTAATCTCTGAGAGACCAACACCCCAGACACTATGTTATAGAACAGGTATGCTGTGCTCTACATGACAGGCTGCTGATCTACTGCTTATAGACTGACATACATAACAGGGATTACATCTCAGTGCCTCCACCTGCAGCCTTCATAGAGCTCCCTACCTTTCTTTTGACTGCTTATGTGGTGGATTGTGGGAACAGAGGTAGGGGAAGGTCAGACATAGTATAAATACCTTCAAGATATTGTCAGTATTAAAAAAGACTCCATCCCCAGTAAATGGAATTCAAATTAAAGACAGGAGAAAAAGAAAAGAAAGCTATATGAAGGTCAAACAGTAACATCATTACTGAAGAATCTACTTTGCATGCAGTATAGTAGGTTAAACACTTTTTTTCTCTGGAAAAAAGGTGTGATCACCACAGTTGTGCAAGTCACTAACTGTAAAGTACACTGAGTGTCTTGGGAGTAACACAGAAATGACCAATACCTTTCTCTGCATTGTTTTATTATGGTTATCCTCTCCAGTGTTTCCCTTTTCAAAACTGAAACTGCTTCAGAAGCCATTCTGCTACACGATGCAGCTCTCCCAGGCTTCCCTTGGGGGAATCCCAAAACTCACATGCAGTGCTTAAAACACAGCTGCGAGGTCTCTGAGCTAGTCATGGGCAATGATGCCACAGAGAATGACCCTCATTTTTCCAATTTAGGAAAGAAAAACTATATTGCTTCTACACTTTGGCTGCTGCAGAAATCCATGAGGAAAAGGCTTGCCAAGGGTGACTTTCACAAATCTACATCCAGCTCTAGATGTGAGTACCTCCATCTTTCATGTATAAGCACTTGCTTCTTCTATGTAAGAATTATCCCTGCTAAACACAGCTTAAGGCATGAGTAACTCCACTCCTAGTTCACCTGTACAATATTTACAGGTGAAAATTAATCAAATGCTAGCATTTGTTATGTGCAAAGCTGGTATTTTAAAAACAATTTACTAGGTTTAAAAAACTAAACATCCATTGTTACCAGAAATGAACCGAGTATCTCCTAAAATTTAAAGATAAAGAATGAAAATGTCACAGATTTATCCAAGGATGAACTCCTGGCTCTGAAGTAAACCTCAGAAGCTGAATCTGACTACCTTTCAAATCTGTACTTCAAGTTACACTCATGTGTTGTACTGCTTATCTATCTGAACATAGCTTTAGATGTTGTTGCCTTAGGTTGAACTAAGGTGAACATGGAAAAGTCATTCTAAAATCTTATAGCTACATTTTTACAGCATTCTGCCACAGGTAATTTGCAGAACTGTCCTTGTAATATTAAACATGCAATTCAAGGGTGAAGTTCCCGAAGAAGCAATTCTGATTTATAATGTTTGACATGTTCCTGTGTTAATCCACAGTACGATAAAAACTACTGTTGCTAAACAGTTATATGTGACTCTACATTATCATTGCTTCCTTTACTCAGTTTCTGAAATAAGGTAAGTAGCAATGAATCAGAATAAACACTGAAAACACATCAGTGTGTTCTCCCTACTGATTTCTACAACTTACAACAGTATATTTTTAATACAGGTGAGGTTTTTCCTTCACACAGCAAAATTAGCCCTATCAGCAGAATGTCTGGGCACACAAAATTGTGATTTGTCTGATTCACAAATAGCAGTCAAAAAGAAATTCTTCTCCAACTTGAATGACATTTGACTGCTTCAAGATCTTCCCCTCCTTTAGAAATTAAGCAGACAGATTTTCATACTTTTTAGAAGATAATGCTGCCCTGCAGGAGCCATGAGTGTAACTGGCATCTATCAACATCATACTTAATATTCCAGAAGAAGTGCTCCATCCTGCAAGAGGACATAGGCAAACTCAGGGGAAGGGAAGATTTAATTTAAATAGACAAGTTCAAAACTTTTGCCTGGAGAACACAAGTGACAAATGCTTTATTTCCAAGGCAACCAAAATATTTGCTCTGGATATCACAATCAGTTAACTGGACTTATAAAGAGGTTTCCCATCCTTTGTAAAGATATTTCCCAAGTAAAACATCTATGGAGACCATAATAAAAGCCAAGTTTTGAGTTTCTTAAGAAAGTTAAAAGCAACTTCTTGATCGCAAAGGTTTCAAAGTTGCATGCAATAGAGTGAATGAAATTTAGTGATTTTTCTTAAATGATCAATCACCATGAAACCCCCTCCTTGCCTTTAAATTACTCTGCTAAAAAATAGCTCTTGAATGATTAGGTTGTTCTCAGAAGATAAAATGCTAAAAGTGTCCCACACCTGACAGGAGACAAGTCAGTGTCATCAGCGCTTATATGC
Source organism: Formicarius rufipectus (assembly GCA_013399695.1). Taxonomy (NCBI): domain Eukaryota; kingdom Metazoa; phylum Chordata; class Aves; order Passeriformes; family Formicariidae; genus Formicarius; species Formicarius rufipectus. The sequence continues at coordinate 183,576 of VXAU01000073.1, read as the reverse complement.
ATACCTACAACCCAGGGTACCCAAAAAGGCAGTGCAGGATGTGGCTGGAGATGCCCAGCATCCATAGCCCTGGCAATACCACCTAAGGGAAAAAAAAAGAAAAATCAGAGGCTCTACAACTGTGGGCAGTGCTCTGCCTGGTGAAGTGTAACCTGGGGACACAGGAGAGCCAGTCAGGCCTCCCAAACATGCAAGCATTAGCGAGCACTAGCATCATCCCTTAGGCATGAACTCAGAAGACTCTTGGGAGTAAGTTTTAGATGCTTTTGCTTTAGGAGGTTAAGGCAGACTACAATCTACCAGGTGTCTGTGAAAAGGAGCTTCAACTTTCTGCTCCATTTTTTATGAACTATCCAAATCTGTTCAGTTATCAGAGGTTTATTTTGCAAACAAACAGGAAAACACCTACACAAACACGCTAGAGCTATAAATGGGACTGTTTGGCCTGTAACATTTTATAGTTCCCTAAATTTATGAAATTACACTGCCAGGTATGTGGCATAAAAGAAATGCCTCAAAAGATACTACACATTTCTTCCACTAATTTTAAAGAGCTTAATAAGCATCTGCCTAAAGTGTTAAAATGCAATGCATAAGACACTGAACCCCAAGTCAGAACATTTATGAAAATACTAATGGAAACAGGAAAGGACCACAGCTACAAGGTTTTATTATTAATTTCAAAAATATAGCTTTTGTCACTGTGTCATAAAATGGCACTTTGTTTTTCTTTTTAATATAAAGCCGTCATAAATCCCAGCATTGTCTTCTGATAACTGATTCTTAAGCAATACTACTTGTCTATCTGGAGTTGGTGGGAGATGGCATAAAAGTTGATTACCGGTGCTGTCAGATATCTAAACTTACTATACACTTATAATAAGCTAATAATCCAAGTGTGTTTATACATAGGAAGAAAAAGAAAGCAAAATGGACACTATATACAAAAGCTGGTAGCACCAGTCTGCACTTCTTCACTATTAAATTTAACTGTGTTAGAATATCACTTCAGACAGTCATGTTTCTGCAAGTGTGCGTGCAGGCTCATGTGGACATATATGTATGCATATGAAATGCACACACTGCTCACATACATTTCCATTTTTCTATTACTCTCTTTAAAGGTTGAGTTTTTAAGGATGGATCTCTTGCCTTCCTCTAAGAGATGTTTTAATGATGCTGTGTTTCATCCCATCAGTAGTCTGCTTCCTAGGATAAAAATCAAGTTTTATATGCATCGCTGCAATGCCTAAAACTAATTTAAAATTGCTTTAAATTAATAGCAGACTTGTAATTAAACTCTGAGATTCTTCACTGTCACTCTTTTCACTTTGTCCTTCAGTGGCTCAAGTAATTGTTTGTGTGGGAAGATAAAACAAATGCCTTTTCCACAGTGCAGAGCATATGATTTCATCAACGACAAACCTGTACAGACAGAAGTTTCACATTGATTCTAGCTTTTACTGAACAATGAAGATGCTCTTCAAGCTTTATGTATGCCATCTATTCTACTGTACTTATCACCAAGTAAAGCAAACATCTTGCTAAGTATAGCTGCCAAGATAACATCAAAAAAGGATATTAAAAACCCCCAGAACCCCAGTCCCACACAATTCATGATGGACTTCTTACTTTTTCTATTGATGCTATTTCACTTTGAACAACTATGTAGTAGAAGACGGACTGGAATGCCATGGCCCGCCTGCCTAGGAAAGGTGTCTTAAAACATTAAAATATTTTCTATGGCTTCATTACTTTTTAAAAGTTGAAACACGTTCAGAAAAAGAGATTGAGATTTGAGTCCAAAACCCTACCACCATTCTTCAGTCATCTAGGTTATTTTCAAGATATCTTAAAATTTCAGACTTGCTGTCTAAACCAGGAAGTAACTCCATAGGGTACAACGGAATGAAGAGACTGTGCAAAAATCTAAAAATCTGTTAAGAGAGATTTGCAACCCTCTAAACTATCTGCAAAATACAGTTTTTAAAAAAGGCTTCAAAGTTGGACAGTCTCTTTTGCTTCACAATTTTTATACACAAACATTCTATAGCATGACCACTGCAATGCCATGTAGCTTACTTCTTTGGAGAAACTTAAATTCTTTTCAGCTGCCCTGCTTGGTTTGTGCAAGTCACACACACAAATGAGTTCAGTGTGCAGACAACTACATTTAAATTATTGTCCTGAATGTCTTCTACATTTCTTGCATCTCAATAACATAGCTGGTTGAAATAAAAAAATAAAAAATAAAAAAAAATCCAAGTTAATATCTTGAAATGAACCCAGATTGCCATAAAAGACCCTTTCATACTTCAAAGAGCAACTTCAATAATCAAAACAAAACATTTGCAATTGCCAGTTCTATGCAAGGAATGTGATACTTTTTTAACGTGTGAAATTTATTTTGATGTCCTATAGTAGATATATTTTTCAGTCTGATTTTTTCCCAAAGCTCCTCAGTTTTGGACTCTGTCAGGAGTGGTGTGTGGGTGGAAGAATCCATCCACTTTGCTTACAACGTAGCACTGGATCCACGGGCTACAAAATCGCCAACTTTTATGTCACTTAACAATGTCACGCAACAGTATAGAGCGACTAGAGGTTTTCTTTCGGTTTCCTCTGAAATCATCAACTTATTTCAAATGCCATTTTACACACATAGTTGAGCAAAGAGTGTCACATCATAATGTGGGTGTGTTTGGGGTTTTTTTAAGCTAGCTCTTTTGATGGACATTGCATTACATTACAGTGACATGATCTGAACTGTCCCAAAGAAATGATTTGGCAACATCCCCACAAACATACTATTAAGGGCAGTTCCCCAAGCATCTTGTAGTCTAACTACATTACAAAGCACAAGACAAATTCTGAACTGTTTGTAGGCATGGGTTTGCTTCACTCAGACTCCAAACTGCCTCAGAATATTCAGTAGTTAAATATTTTCAGTATCAGCACAATGTGTAAACAAGATAAGGAAAGCAAATTGCATTTTATCCAGGAAACAGTATCTGACTACTTGAAGAACTTGCAGAAAAATGTCCTTTTGAAAAAGCAATCGAATAGGTAAGTACTAAAGTTCAACCAAAGGAAAAAGGGTATCGACAGAAATTCACACCTTCCCAATAAACTCGGAGACAGGAACATTAAAAGAAAATAGCAATCGAGGAAAAAAAGCCACAAAAACAAAGCCAAACAAAAACAAACAAAAAACCAACCAAACAAAAAGCAAAACAAAACAAAACAAAAAAAAACAAAAACAAAAACAAACAAACAAAACAAAAAAATCAAACTAAAACAACTTAATTTACATCTTACCACTTCGTAATCCTCACTGCCAAAAAGGTACATAGTTGCACCTTCAGAGCCTGACACTAGTTGCCTGGAGCTCCCAAACGCCTGAAGTCAGATCTTCCGCGGCATCCTCAGCTCCCGTGTCCCAGCCGGGCAGGCTTCCCAGGGGCGGCACAACCCCGCGCTCCTTTCCCACGCTTGGGCTGCTCCTGAGGCACTGCTGCTCCCGGGCACGAACTCCCAGTCTGTGCTGCGGGGCTGGTGGGCTGGAAAACTGCTCCGGGAGCCAAACTCTCCGGACTGCGGCAGCCCCAGCGCCCGTCCGAAGCGGGGAGGGGCAGGCAGTCCCAACCGGGGCGGTGCGGGGCAGGGTGGTGCGGATCAGTCCCAGCTGGGGCGGGGCGGGGCGGGCCAGGGCAGGGCAGGGCGGAGCAG
>VXAU01000073.1:164090-179836 GCA_013399695.1 Formicarius rufipectus | reverse complement strand
CCCCCGCCGGGGCGGTGGGGAGCGATGCGGGGCAGCCCCCGCCGGGGCGGTGCGGGCAGCGGGAGGCGGCAGCGCCGCGTTCCGGCCCTGCCCTGCTGCGCGCTACGCCTCCAAATTGTCTTCGGGGAAACACGTGGTCGGGAAAAAGCGAGTGGGACCCGCGGAGTCGCGGCGGGAGCACCGCAGGAGCAGCATCTGGGGAGCGGCCGCTCGGGGTGCTCGTCACGGAGCGGATGAGGGGGCCAATGGTGCGGCCGAAGCTCTGGGGGTGAGCCAGCAGCTGTGAGTGAGCCGGGGGCACATACTTTGGATCACGTAAACGTACCCCTCTCTCCTTTGACGGTGCTGTAGAAAGCCATGGAGGTATGTCACTACCTCTTAAAAAAAAAAAAAAATCTCTCAAAGAAAACACCAAAACAAAAAGCAAAAAACAGCCCCGGATGCATTCCTGTTTCTCTGCTTCGTTCACTCATTGCTTCCTCCTGCTCATTAGTCCCAGACTGTTCTCTCAGTGAAACACGATGCAACTTTATCTCTGTAGCACAATGGCACTCAGGTAACAGAAAAGTTATACCCGCTGTGTCCAGTGCATGGGAAGCAGATCCAGCACTGACAGAAGAAACCAAGGCTCTGCCTCGCTCCTGCCTTCTAGTCCAGACAAAGCAGGCAAGAAAGACTAAAAGCTTCCCTGACAAAAAGCAGGATAAAACACTTAACACTGAAAAACTTCAGGGACTAATTCACCAACAGCATTCCCAAACTATTACTAAAATGGAGCTTAAAAATAAATCCCATTAAAGATGTTTTAGGACAGCATAAAGTAATCCAGGATGCAGAAATACTATCCTCTGGGAAGGACTGTTCTTCACAACAGAGGAAATGGCCACCAGTTGCATCCAACACGACTCCACTCATCCTTCTCAGCGCAGTTCTCTCAGTTCCTTATAGTTCATACTGCTGCTAGCACTATATCTTAGAACTACACATAAGCTCTAGGAAAAAAATATGGAATATGTACTGTCTTAAGGAGGAAATGTGTGGGTGTATGCTTGCCCACTTATATCTATAATCAAGTTAGTGTAATACACACATCTCATGACAAGCTACCATGACCATGTTGAAAACCAGTTTGTGCTATTCAATTTCCCTCTCTTCCACAGAAGAAAGAGAACAAGATCTCTTTCCTAACAAAAGCACCAGATGAAGCAGTTCAAATACATTGTAAACATCCTCTAAGTTCCTTTCCCTGCCTCATCCTCTGCTTATTTTAAATAGATCTTGTCTTGACTACCTTCATTTCTTTGCGTGAGTTAGTACAATATTCCTCTCTCAACCTGCCTTCTCTGTCAAAACAGACCTTTAGTCCTCTGTTGACTATATGTGACATGACTCACAAGTCTGGATTTTTGAAGTTCTTGGATGCATTCACAAGCTGAATTAAAACCAAGAAAATGGTTGGGAAAGGCAAATCAGAAGACACTAATTTAATTTCCAACCATATGTTTACAAAATAGCATTAATTTATCTGTCAGCCAAACTGGTCTCTTCACATTATATCAATTGCAAATCATGCCTCAAACAAATAATATCATAATATTGTGTTCCCAGAAATCAAACAAAGCAAGCACCATTCCTGCATGGTGGTAAATAACAGACATTAGACGCTACTAGTGGAATGTAATAATCACTTGCCCAAGTTGGTTGCTCCTATCAATGCTGAATGAGTGTGGACACACTTAATTAGCTTTAATGTAATTGCCTCAGCTTTACTGCACAATGTTTTCAGTGTGAAACCACACCTGTCAATACAAGGCAAAGCCAGTGTCATCACACATTACTTTGCTTGTAATTTTGCCTTGTACATTACTTTGTACGCAGCTCTTAGAAGCAACTGAAATTTGGGTGCCATAGCTTGATTGCTCCCTTTTGGATATGGCTTTCACAACTAAATTTGGAGAAAAAAAAATCAGCAGGAATGTTACAAGTGCCCCTATCATCAAAAATAAGTAAAACATATTGTTTTCATAGTATTAAAAATTATGATGGTTTTAATTTTTTTTTAAATAATTTCATCAGTTCCTGTACTTTGGGCATGAATATCAAATCAGGGATTGCAGTTCACATATACTCAACAGAGACTTAGGGCATTATTCAGGCTGTCACCATAAGTGACTTTCATGTCACAAGTAATTCTCACTACAGACAGTACAAGCAGCCAGAGTCTGGCAGTTTGGACAGTAAATAAGCTGAATTGCTCATTGCTCTCTTGAATTGAGACATCATGACAGGTACCAAAGTCTGTCTAAGGGCTCCACAAAGCAAATCTCTATATAGCTTTTACGGTTCAAGAGCTAAAAGTCTGCAAAAATGCCACCCCTGTTGAGGGTGTTTAAACTTAGCACGGCTGGATGACCTCTGTTCCACTCCCAACTAAGTGACAACAGTGGGGTTTTGCTGTGCATCCTTCCATTGGTAGCTTAGTGTGACATGGGACTCGCCAGCATAGGGTGGACAGTGTCTCACCAGTGCTGACCCTTGCAGACAAGAATCCCATGACCCACACAGAAAGAGTGACAACAAAAGTGGAAAATAGAGAGAGTTTGGAAAAAGGAATCTGGCAGCAAAGGGGCAGGAGAGGTGGTGGAATGAGAAAGGCAGAATGCCAGAGTGCAGAACAAGGAAGGAAGCAGTGGGACTGTGTGACCCACAGGGAGGAGAGTCTGAAAGCCAGGCCAGAAGACAGAAATTAAGATCAGGCAAGAAAAACTTCCATGGTAGGGAGGGAGCACAGTGGGATTTGAAAAGACCTTCACAGTGAGAGCTTGGCTACCTGACTAGCCTAAAGCTAGGTGGTAACCAGGGAAGAATGGAATAGTGAGGACCAGGGCAGAGATGCTGAGATGGGATGTCTGGGCAGAACTGATTGATATGGCAAATAAGGGCTATTGTAAAACATGTAAGTTAGAGGCTTCAGCAAGAGACGAAGTTGCTATCCTATTTTTAGGATAGCAACGGAACTGGGATAAAGGCAGAAAGTGTCAAAACCACAGCAATGTGTCTAAAAAATGGAAGGTGGAGACAAAGCTAAGGGTGAAATTGCTCCTCTCCCCCATTGGTACTTTTCAGCAGGATATGTTCTTGAAGATGTATGACAGAAAGCTACACAGGTACACAAACCCAACGTGATCATGACTGGGCCTTAAGAACCAGCATTTAGAGTAAAGAAAAATAAACTGCTATGAGAGTCAAATTGAGAGTCAAGACAGTCTGAAATGAAGTAAATCACAAGGATAAAATAAATCTGTTATTCAGCTTTCTACTGTATGCAAGCACTTTTAGAGTAGCTCCTGCTCATCCGAAGAAGTGAGGACAGCAATAGCAATATTAATCAGCTGTTAACAGAGCCAAACTGGCACAAATGCACGTGTCAATATGTGTGAACTTTGTTTTCTCTGATCACTCCCCTAAATTTTGTTCCTTTCATACATATCTATTAACGTATAGCATTTAGTAAGAGGGGAGTAAGAGAAGACAGAGCCAGAGTCTTCTCAGTGACTCCTAATGAAAAGGCAAAAAGCAATGAGTATTGACTGAAATACAGGAAAATCCGTTTGACCATAGGGATTTTTTTGGTGGTGGCAATGTTTGTTTTGTTGGATTTTTTTCTTTTCCTGTGAGAGTGACTGAGCACTGACACAGATTGCTCAGGGAGGTCATAGAATCTCCATCCCTGAAGGTATTTAAAAGGCATCTGAACATAGTCCTGGGTAACGGGCTAGAGGTGGCCTTGCTCTGAGCAGGTGACTAGAGTAGCTCCAGAGGTTCCTTTCTAACTCAATCAGTCTGGGAACCTGTAACAAATTCATACAAAAAATATCTGATTCATGTTGCTATTTTAGCAACACCATCTCTTCATTTTAACTTTCAAAGATTCAGCATAATGACTTTTCAAATTGTCAAAGAGAATAGCATTTAACTCCAGTATTTAAACTCTGACCCATGTCTTTTAAGCATAGCTATGAACTGTCTACACTATAAATAGCTTTGTATATCACAGTACTTTAACATAGTGCCTTTGGGAAAACAAGCAGAAAAAGCTGCTGACATGGTTGTCAAGGTTAATAGACTAAACAGACCTTTCTTGATAAACAAGAATCTTTCAACTTGCATCCAACAGTAACAACATTTTTTTCTTCAGGAATTCTAATGGAAACAAATTGACCCTCTCTTACCTAATTCAGATTCAAATTCAAATCCCAGTGAGGAATGTCAACAGCTTGTAACTCCCTTACACAAGCTAACAACAAGAATTGTCTATTGTAAATGCGAGTTTCATTTTAGAGGAACTTTGGCAACACTGCTATTTTCATTTTTTATTTACCTCTAGGAAAAAAAAACAAAAAACGAGTAACTTGTCCCCTCTCACATATGTGATCGAAGAGCAAAAGCTAGTTCACTTTAATTACCTCCCATCCAAACTATCCCATTCCACACCAGCACTGAGTAATTTCTTAACAAGCATGGGGAAAATTGTGTATGGGAAAATTATGGTTAGCAAACAATTTTTCATTTTTTTCCTATGAATTTTAGCTCATCCACCTTGTTCCTCTGGATATTAGCACATTTAAAAGAATGGTCCTTTCCAGTTCTTCTCAGTGCCACCGTAATTCTTTGAATGCAGCACAGTGGTAACCACTGTGTTTCAGCAGTAAAGAGCAACTGGAAATAAGACTCCATGTTCTAAGAAACATCCAAATACTTTATGAAGATGTTAGGACTGCCTCAGCAAGGGAGACTGAAAACATGTTAACCCAAAAGAGTTAACACCTTGACCATAACATCATGCTGCTCATATACTTTTATGACAGGTTAAGTAATTAAGAGTTTCCCAAACTCCTGCTGAACACCCCTATTTGTATGCTGGGGGTATGCAAGGAGCAGAATGGCAAGGCCAGACACAATTTGACCTCCTCCTTCTTTTGAGTGATACCTTTCATTCTTTTTAAAGCATTCCTCAAAAAAAACCCAAATAAAACAAAACAAAACAAAAAAACCCAACCAAACAAACAAAAAAAGCATGGTCTGAGTCAAGTTAAAATGGGTTGGGTTTTTTCTTTGTTTTAATTTTTGTATCAACAGAAGTGTTGGGCAGCGTCCCAGAACATGGTGCAGAATCCAAGTGATAGAGATGTTCCATATTCATTTCCAGCAGACTTTGTATATCTTTTCTAAATGTATTCATTTTACATCACCCATAAAATCAAAGTCCATCTCCTTCCATAAAATTCCACACATCAAGTAATGCTTATAATTCTCTCTTTTAGATGGTGTACATCTGAAAGAGGGTTGTTAAGTAAGATTTATTCTTTGAGATCTAATTTAGGTATATAATAAACCAGCTTCAACTAATTCAAGATGCAATAATGAAACACTTCCTTCAGATTAATGCCACATCTTAAATATCAAGCTTAAAATGAATGAATAATAAAATAAAATCTGAAAGTATGCCCATGGAACTATTGGAATGCTATGTAAATTTTATTTTTAAACACGAAAGCTGCTTATCATTTGCAGATTGTTACTGGTTATTATGGTTACCATTCTCTAACACAATCCAATCTGCCTGCAGTTTTCTATTTCAGGATACAGCAGTGATAACATTAACAGCAGACTTAACTTCTCAGCTTGCAAACATACATACATTAGGGTTGCATGGTATCTCCTGCTGCAATGAAAGATAACTGAGTATGTTCTCACAATGCCACAGAAATAACAAGCTGCTGTTCTCTGATCAGTCAGATGTTAAAACATTTAACCCAACTCACAATGAGGGTCAGAAGCATAGCAAAGGTTTTAAACTATTTGTATTACAGATACATAATACAAGTACCTGTTGTATTATGAATCCTCTGCATCACTCAGATATTGGAGAAGTGCTATAAACGCCATAAGTTGGAAGGTCTTCTCACAGGTGATTGTTCCCATGTGTGGGCAAGACTTTATTTTTATTTTTCACATGTGATGTAGAGTCATGTGGAACATTGTCCTCTTATAGTCTTGCTGCAGTGAAACATGGGGATACAGAGAGAAACAATTCAAAAGCTCAACATGTTGTTGCTGTTCTAGGATGGTCACAAAAGTCATCTGAAGCCAAATATGCTGCCAAACACTTCTGAAACAGCTGTAAATTCTCAGCTTTAAGTGGTTGGAAAAAAAGCCCTGTCTTCAATAATCATATTTAAGAGAAATAATACCCTGAATACTAAAACAGAGAGAATGTTCATTTTGCTATATTTATTAGGAGTCACCCCTACATGCTGCTGCCACACTGAATGCAACATTAAATAAACAGTGCGTCTTAATCTCAGTGAAAGGACTCACACTAGTCATGTGTCCGCTTCTGGGCACACTGAAGTGTTTCAAGTGCCACGAGCAGCTCACCAGATGCTGATCACCCAGAGCTGGAGACTGAGGAGAAACTTTGGCTTGTAGCTGTGTACTGGAGCTACCACAGACTGCTAGGGATATTAACCACCGCTGGCCACATCCACATCCTGGAATCTGTGCTCCAGTTAGAGGCTGGCCTCTGGGCTCTGCAATTCCCATGCTCAAGGCACTAACTTAGTAACTAACAGTTCAATGTTAGAGGAGATGTCTGAGCCCCTGGTCCTTTAAAATGGTTTCAGTTTTTAAAATGTCCAACCATACCTCAAAATTACATTTAAAGAAGTGCTTGTAAACCCAGAGCTATTGATACCTCCAAATTCTGTTCTCGTTTCAGAAACTAAAATGCATCTAACCAGAAGAGCCACAACAGCAGGCCACAGGAGGCATTTTGGCTCACTTTGCTTTTGTTTATGCATTTTTGGCACATGCCCTCATTCCACAATTCCATCAATTTAAATTATTCATTATCACCAAATGTTGTGGTTTCTTTGGCCTCATCACCTCTTCGAATCTCAGTTACTATTTCACATTTTGACTGTGTTTGAAACCTCTAATATTTCTGATGGTCACAGTTTTGCAATCCTAAAAGCTACATTAATTATGTTTAATATTTGGTGGATTGGCTTGTACAATTTAACAAGCTCAAGTGAAATCAGTTCTGGTGATATGTGAAGGCTGGAAAGCTTGTCTCTGCAGAAAGGAGTACCTATCACTTGAGACCCACTTCAGAGTTTAAAACAGGAATTAAGTGGAATTTAGGCAGCATAGGTGCTGTGGTAATGGCTCTCTCATCTATGATGCTGGGTGTCACCCTGGCACAGCAGAAATGTACTTCAGTGTAATGAGCAGGGAGCCAGATGTGTAACCCTGGTAATAACTCTGTGTGTTGTGGTGAAAACATGGCCAGAAGAATCAGCACACCAGCTAAGGGGAGATAGGAGTTTGCAATGCAGAGAATGAAATAAGTACTTATTTCTTACAGAGAACTTCTCTTACAGAGAACTAATGCAGCATGTTGCAGTAACATTTTCAGAACTGCCCTGATGAGATGTAGCATGAAGGTAAGGTACTTTTAGTCAATCTTCCCTGTCCACTCAAATTAACAGAATCTTGTTAGCAGAGAGTAAGAAGGTGAATACTTAGAGCAAGGTGGAAAGGTCTTCCCTCTTCTACACTGAAAGGATACATTTTTTTCCCCAGTTATAATCTAGATTGGTGCAACAATGTGATTTGTCAATTATATTGTTCTGTTTGGCACATTTACGCCCCTCCTCTTGCTTCAATTTACAATCAGTGCTCATAAAAATAATGCTCTGAATGGCCTGGTTCTCTCCTGCTGACAGTACTGAAAGCTCATGCACCAAAGTAAAGAGCATACCTCAAACTGCGTTTCTGTGTGAGGCTTGCCTTCTCTGTCCAACACTGCAGGACTCTTATACTCCAAGAAAGGCATTCAGGCATTTTCTACAGCCTAATTAAGAGCCTTAAAGGTGAACCTGTTCCTGGGACCCAGCAGTCATCCTCCACTACCTTTTTTAGGACCAAATCTATGATATTAAGGTGATTTGGAAGAGGATTTCTGAACTCAATGAGAAACTCCTCAAAAGGAAAAAAAAATTTAGTAGCCAAATGATTTAACATGATGAAAAATGTAATGTAAGAATTCTACTCAAATCCATAATTGTTGCTCTTAATATCGTAGTGACAGTATTTTGAATTCCAAGCTGCAAGAAATTCTCCTCTCCTAAATTCATGAAACTGAACACAAGTTGTATATCATGTTGTGCATGACATGAATGGAATAATGAATTTACACTAAACCGGTCTCAATGAAGAAATTTTAAATTTTAAAATTTAATAAGGAAATTATTCTCTCAAGCAGTTTCGTTTCAACACCTTAAACTTTTCCTGAAATTAAGTACTTCCACCATTACAATGCTAGTTTGTTTATGTAAATGCAAACTCTAATGAAGCTGGGAGATCCATGTGAAATCATAGCAATAGAACCTGATCACATTTTCTTGACAGAAAAATTCATCCAGGAAATATCATGATGTTCCAGGGACTCAATGATTTACTTTGAATTTTGCAGAAAGTTATCGAAGTGCTTAATTTCAAAGTGACTTTTCTAGCACCTCACCACATCAGCTATTAAAACTATGGTATAATCAGGTGTTAACCTGTTTCTTACATACCAAGTGACCCCGTTCCCAAGACAAACTGAAATATTGCTGAAAAGCAGTATTTTAAAAGTTCAGACGTTACTTTTTCTAATGCCTCATATATATCTCAATCATAATTTACAGGTTCCTAGAGAGTAAATACTGAAGAGATTATTCTTTCAAATACTATGGTTAGAAAATACTTGTTTCATCATTAGCGTATACAAAGAATGAGAGAGTATATGTGAACGTGACATGAAAAGAAATAAGCAGAATCTTTCAAATAACTGTCAGTCACTGAATATTGCTTAAACAAATAAGCAAAACCATAGGATTACAAACTATTTTGTGTTGGAAGGGGCACTTAAAGGTGTTTTAGTCCAACCACAGCTCTAAGGTTTTTAATAAGAGGGAAAACTGTAAAGCCTAAGCATGTCTTGGCCACAGAGATTTTCAGGGAAACTATCCTGATGAACTGAGATGCTGAACTCTGTACTAACAAGATGATTCTGTGTAGGAATTGGATAGAAATGATAATACACTGAGGATTTTGTCAAACTGAGAAAACTCTAAGTTTGAATGATTGAAACTGCAAACCAGTCTTTCTATAGGCATCCTTTGACCAGCAAGAGCTTACTCAAAGTGAAATTTAGCTTTAAAGTCTAGAATTGCTAGCAGAGCTTTAAAATGGTGTTTTTGTCAGGTAATAATCTATTAATACCATTCACTAACAAGCTAATAATTTTTAAGGGATGAATATTATAAATCATAAATCTGACAGCATCATTTCAGCAGCCTCAAAATATTCAGGAAAAAATAGAACCTTATATCCACTAAAATACTTCAAAATGCAATGTATCATTAATGAGCTTCAGAAAAACAAGTTGTTTTGTGACAGCAGAAGAAATGAAGCTCGGGTTCCCACACACACCTCCACGGTACCTTCAGCTCTTTCTCATTTTCCCTACACACCACATGTTCTGCACCCTCAGCTCCCCTCCCCAAACTTCTTCCTTTCCATGGGTAGCTGGTTGAACAAGAGGCAACATTAGTTTCAGCTGCTCCAGAGTTACAGTCATGCTCTTTGGTTGGCTGGATACTAACTTTCGGATGCCAGAGGAGCCCAGAGTGCCTTACGTCTCTCACACTGTCATGGAGAGAAAATGGCTTTATCAGTTCCATCCAGCCCCCAAGTAGGTCTGTTATAATCACTCACTACTTCTGCGACCTCTGCAAGGCTGATTTAAATTGGACATTGGATTGAAGTTCCTGAGAAGTACAACTAACAGATGGAAAGTGGGATTGCATAAATCTTGTCTTAGGAAATAAACCTAAAAAATCAGAGCTGTTACACAAAGACTGTCCATACACTTTAATACTCAGCAGCCTGTTTAAATATAAGATGATGGCATGAGCAGCAAGGTAAACATTTAATCTGTCAGAAAATTTCCAAACTATCACTGTCACAGAACATTGGTTGCTGTTATTAAGCAGTTACAAGTATGGCACAAACCACAGGCTTCTGTGCAGTGTACATGTGGTACCAGTGGGCCATAAAAATTTGATAAGAAACACTTATAACAAAGGACTTTATGGATCAGTAATTAAAAGACTGCACAAATTTTTAAATTCATATGTAATTAGACAACCCGTTTTCAAAATTCTAACATCTGTATTTTGGCCCATAGCAAAAAAACTACTTAAAAATATTGAAATAAAGCATCCCAGTTTAAGAGCATATAAAATAGATAACTGAATGCAATCGAAGTGTCAAGGCACTTTACCTCCTTTCCTTTTACACACTCTTTTTTTGCTGTACTTTCACACCAGGGATCCTGGGAAGTAAACAGCAGAATTCACTCTTCCAATTTCATAATTCCTAGGCTTGTTTACTCCAACTTGAAAGCTGAATGAAAAATAGCAGCAGCAAATATATATTTCACTGATGCTAAAACATAAGTTCAGGTAAATTTGGGTGAATTGGAAAAAGGCAGGGTGCGGCTTCTCTGCACAGAGGGTGAGGTAAGGACAAAATGACAGCCTCAGGAGACTGTGCAGAATGTAAGCCTGATGTCCTTACACTTTCTGGCAGATACTGAGTTTCCATACTGAAGAATTTTTATGTTACAAGGACTGTTGTGGAGGTGAAAATATGTCAGTGATTATGCAATAAGCATTATTTCATTTCATCTTACTATAACATTCTATATTAACTTGAATACATTAGGGGTCAACCTGTTACAAGGGACATCTTGAAATCTGGGCATTAAGAAAAACATACCCATAAAAGTTATCTGAATTTCTGGTCAATTATACAATTTGTAGCCACCTTTCATGCAACAACTGTCATTAAAAGACTATGATCAATAATCCATTTACTTATTCATTCCAAGAAATATGAAAGAGAAAGTTCTCAAGCTATATCTCCTTTTTAATCTTTGCAACTACTTTCCTCACTGACACTAAAACAATTCAGTTTTTCAGTTAGGACTAGTACTACTTAAAAAAAGCTAATTTGCAAGCACAGATTTCTGTAAAATGGTTCTGATCTAGAAGTGACTACAGCCAAAATTCACATTAGCAAAGCTAACAGTCTTCCCCTCATGACACATCTAGAGACTAGGATAAAACTGAGGAAACATGACAAGAATGGTCATCAACTATCACTTTGAGGAAAGGTTGGACCAAATGTTGAGAAATCCATGTAACAAACATGGCTGAATCCATTTTATTCCTTGCCACCTGTATTTTGCTTCACCTATCCTGCTTTATTGCTGTTTCTCACTTCACATGAGCTGTACATTCACAGCACCACCCACTGTGATCCCCTCACCCTGTCAAACAGTAACTTCCTCCTCCATCTAGCAGGACCTCTATGATCATGCTAAACAGAACTTGGACTTCTCCATGATGTGATATGATAGAAGAGCTTTGTTTTACTCTCTTAGTCCAGATAAATCAAACTCATCTTCTCCCTGATGATATTATTTGACAACCAATAGACAGAAGGATGAAAATGTTGCATGAAAATGTGGACATTACTTGTGCTAAGTTCTAACATCAGGTTTCTTCTCTTCAGGAAAACCATATTTTCCCACTTGATTTTTTTTTTTTTCATTTTACAGTCTTTTCCCATGAAAATAAAAATTATGCTCCAATTTTTCCCCATTTATAATTGCATTGGGATTGTCAGATAACTCCAAAACATATTAATTCATCAGAAGTCTTACTAATTGCTTGTATATAAATTAAAACATAACTTCTTAAGCTTTTAACTACATATATATTAATTAGATAAGACTAAAGTCAGCTACAGCTATGGTTGGACTCAATGATCTTAAGGTTCTTTTCCAACTTAAATGGTTCTGTGATTCTATTAATAGCTAATTTCTACTGTTCTGAACATCCATGCTGAAAACACGTCCAGTGGAGTTGTAATAGTAATTCTACACTTCCGTACTTCATGACACACTTCCTGTAGGACCCACTATTGCATTACTGCCCCTACAACCATATGAACACATTCTAATTGGAGTAAAAAGTTATCCGTAAAGAAAAGTTGTTCATAACAGGAGAACAGAACGGATGTTAGCAATAACTATTTAGCTTCCAATGGGGAGATCCCTAAATAATCCAGGAATAAGAATGATCCAAATCTGATTTCCTTCTAGAAAAAAAGCTGTGGAGCAGCTGTTACACAAGACAATGTCACTGAGTTTTCTCATAATAACTCTGGAAAGCTACTGTCATGCTTATGATACAGTTCTTTTACTGCAACTGTATTCAAACCTCTCATAAATGTTATAGAAAGCAGCAAGCCAAACATTTGGCTTAAAGTTATGCTTATGTTAATATTATTCTAATCTCCTTCTTTTGTTTTATACAGTGCAAAACTGAAAACAAAGCACCTTCATTAGAACTTTAAAAATAGTATTTGTCACGTATTTCTATTTTATTTGACAAGCACAGCTGTTAGGGGATAGCTGCTGCTGTAAGTCCCTGGCCCCAGCATACATGTGCCTGGTCAAATGCTGCCAAATGAAAACTCAGGAGTGTGTTACAAGCTAACCCAAACAAAAATAATAGAGTGTAAGGTTTGTGCCTGTAAAGAGAATGTACTTCAAGCTACTGCCAGCAGAGAGTCCCATTGCTCTCATATGGAGAAGAAAACAATACAGCAGAATCCCCCAAATCATGGAACAAACAGCAAACTACTGCTTTTTAACTACTTTAATAGGGTTATAGACAGAAGCTGTCAGCAGCAGCCACCTGCAAGTGCTTTCCTTCCCCCTCAAAATTATTTTTTTTATACAGTTTTTCAACATGGTAAATCAAATTCATATGTTTTAAAAAAGGGAAGCTCAAAAGCGTAGTTTGGACTTTCACAAAAAAGCTGGCACGCTTCTCAACAACATTTCAGCTTGGCTAGATGAGAGCAAAGTGAAACACTTTAACTGTAATTAAGTTAACTTGCAAGCCAGCCTCTACATCACATGGTAAAATTAAAGGGTTCCCGAGCATCTGGCCTGCACTCCTTCCGCGTATGCTTACCCCTGGAGTAATGTGCTTAGTCTGGGGAGACATCAGGCGTCTGTCAAGCATGTCAGCCTCACTCCCAGCAGGCCAGCCCTTCCAGCAGCAGCAACACTTCTCCCAGGAGCAAAATCTCCGACACAAAGCAGTGAACCAGCGAAAACTTCAGCAAATCAGCCTGCACTGACCATTATTTGAAACACTTGTTCATCTAAGGCCTGGTTTATAGGGCTCAATTTTTCTTCTATATGGAGCAGGACTGTTTGCTGGCGATTTCTTTCGGCTGTTGATCTGATTCAGTCCCTATGTTAGGTTACAGCCCAGCAGAGCCTGTCACCATCGATTACCAAAGAGGGGTGGGAGGGCTCCGTGCTCACGGTGACGTCAGGCACTGCACACTTGCTGGAGTAACATAACATTTTATTAATCTCAGATGCACGCCTTGCAGCACGCATGGCCCCCTGTGAACATACAACTGGCTGTGCAGCCAGAAACCAGTCACAGGGAAGCATCTGAACATGAACACTGCAAAAATCAATTTATTGATGCTTGTAGATACCAATCTTTTTCTTTTTCTCCCCTACTCCCAGAGATATTATGCACTGGAATTGCAAGCTGTAAATCTTAATTTAAGTTGGAAAGTTTCCCTTAAAAGGAAAATTCTGCTTGACTATAATTAATATAGAAAATCTATTATGGTGGAGGATACATACAAATTAACCTTAATCATGATTCTTTATATAAAATACCATCCAATAAATCCCTCATTAGACATATCAGAATGGTAATACTTCCATGCATTAGCCAGTCCACTGAAACCATCACGAAAACTCACACACATAATATTATTGGCCCCAATGAGTTTAAGAATTTGCAAGATTAAGGTCAAGGCTTAAAATAAGAGCATAGGTTAGATGTAAATAAGAAGAAGGTAAGATAAATGTTTCTATTGGTCCCAGGGTTCTGGAGGTGAAACAAAGAGGAGACAGAAGCAGGTAGCAACAGGGAAGGAATGGTACAGAGAAAGAGTTTCAGAGAAGCTGTGTGTTGCCTCTGTTACCACTGAGATAGTGAGTGCTGAGCCAGGGACTCCTCAGAACAACAAGCACAAATATTCTTTTGGCTCCAGCTGCTCAGTGAGTTAGGCAATTTTCTCTGCCTACACCTTGAGACTGGTCTTTACTAGGCACGCAATACAAACAAAGCCCCATAAAGTCCAACCAGTCCAAACTGTGGTCCATGAGAGATGAAAACATTGCCTATTTCCAAAGGTCAAACTCTTAACACTGACTTTGTGAACAGACTCTGTGAAGTTGACAGTACTCGGAGAGGGAAGGGCAGAGCCTACCTACATGTCTCACCATAAGAGTCAAAATAGATTTTTTTTTCTTTCAAAGACTTCAGACTCACTTCCATTTACATTAACTAGTTTCTACACAGATTTTCACACAGCCACTTTTAAGGCATACCAAGATCAGTCAATATGAAGTTTTAATCTTAAATTGCGATTTCTTATTTATATTATCAGCTTATCACATTGTTAAAAATTCTAATTCACTCACTGAAACAAGAAGTGACTTTTGATTAATATCTGATTAGGTGGTTGTTTGTTTGCTGTGGGTTTTCTGAGTTGTTGTTTGTTTTGGTTTTTTTTTGGTTTTTTTTTTTTTTTTTTTAAGGGGAGTATGGGAATGCAGGATTGTTAAAATTTTATCACTGTTTCAGAATTCAGTGTTCATATAAGGTCCAGTTTGGATGCCAAAAGACAATTAAAAAAGTAGAAACCTTGCCTTTATTTCTCATGAAATAGACATTTCTATTTATCTGAAATAGATTCAGCAAATAAATATACATAGGACATTAACAATCTCTTACATAATTTATTTTGACTTCCATAAGGAACTTCTAAGGATGGATTATTAAACTCAAAATGTCAAAACAACTACCAGTTTCCAAGGAAGCAAACAGTAAACTTCAGTGAATATAATTTTAGAAGGCTGTGAGAAGTATAGCAATGTCTGACGCAATAGTGTATTAATAAGTCAGAGGTTTTACAGTAAAAATTACTAGTAATTTTTACTACAGTAAAATTTTTACTACAGTAAAAATTACAGCTTTTTGGCAAAGTTGTTATCCTTAAAAAGTTTAACACATGCTGTGGGACACAAATACCTTGGGGCTAATCAGAACTACTCTGAAGAATACACAATCACAAGTCCCAGCTGGAATACCGCAATTAGGACAGGGCAGCTCTCGTTCCAGAGGGTTATTTTCTGCCCTTCAGCAGATTTTGCAGAATACTGAATTAAGATTGCAAGGCCATGCTGTCATCATAGCAAATTTTAGTACCACAATACTGAAACAAAAGAACTTCATAGTAGAAAACACAGTAATAAGATGATTTAAACTGTAGAAATAGCTATAGAAAAATTCACCTGAACTGATCACAAAATTTCAGAATTTCCCTAAATCTTCTAGCCACAGAATAGAAACCACCTATTTTTCCTCCTTCTATTTTTTTAAAATTTCATTTTTAAATTTATATCCTTTATATAATATATAAACTATATTTTATATATTATATATTAAAATATATAATTTATA
>VXAU01000073.1:13964-164060 GCA_013399695.1 Formicarius rufipectus | reverse complement strand
ATACTTCTGAGCATACAGTCATGGAATTAGTATACAGTAAGTGGTAGATGACTTCTGCTCTTTTTTGCTCAAGAGGGTGAATCATCACCTAAGAAACATCAAATCTGTTAAAAGCTTCCTGCTGTGTATCCTGACAAATTAACGTGCCTTTAAACAAAAGTGAGTGATCTTCAACCCCTTACAGAAAAATATAACATCTTTACTAAGAGGACAGAAACACAATTAATCCAGTTATTACCATTGTAGTTCATTCTTTAATCCCGCATAGCTCTAAAGGAGAAGTAGCCTTTAAATCTTAATATTCTATATTTACTTAGAGATTTCATCAGAAGTTTCAATTCATTTTAAACTCAGCTTTATGAAATTTTACTACAACTATAAATGCCATTAAGCACATTAGAAAACAGAAGCACTGATTAACTACTTAGTAACACATTAATAGAAGCTTGCTTGTGAATGTTTAACTTTTTTTTTGTTTTGTCTCATTGTCTAAAAAAACCCAAAATATCTGCACTCTGCCTCTTTCAATCCCAAGTTAAAGATTGATGTCAGTCTATAAACATTCTTTTTGACAAACCAGATCAAAAATGAGTAGTTAGAGATCACAGAGTCAATAACTCAGGAGTTGATAAAACCTTAAGACATATGAGTAATGTTTCTCATCACCAAGTTTTTGTGCATCTGCTGATCCATATGTGGACATGTGGGCATGCTTAGCATATGGCAAATAAATTAAGGCAATTTATTGTAATTCTGTCTCATTATGAATTATGCTATCTGACATTTTCTGATGGATATATGCATGAACAGATAATGCATGACAACTTGGAAATCTACAAGTTGAAATCTAATTTGCATATATATATTTATATATGTATATAGTCCACCCAAAGTCTGGAAGCACAGAGGCCAAGCACTCCATGCTAAATTTCACGAGCTCATTGTGCGTTGCTGGGAACAAGGTGAACTACCACCAGACCTCTGTGATGCAGTCATCATCACCATGGACAAGAAGAGAAAAATCAGACTGCTCAAACTTTGCTCTCCATTTCTGGTAAAGTCCTTGCAAGAATACTCTTGAACAGATTAGTACCCACTCTTGCAGAAGAACTTCTACCCAAAGTCAGTGTGGTTTCAGAGCCAATAGGAGTACGGCAGACATGGTATTTGTTCTCAGACAACTGCAAGAGAAGTGTAGGGAACTGAACCAAGGACTCTATGTAACTTTTGTTGATCTCACCAAAGCCTTTGACACTGTGAGCAGAAAAGGCCTGTGGCAGATCTTGGAAAGATTAGGATGTCCTCCCTTTGCCACTCCTATAACTGACATATGTTACCAGCTCTTCTCATCTGGTAAGATTCAGTTTCAGAAGAGTTTGCTTTAGGAAGACCCAAAGTCTTTCCAAAAGATACCAAGCTATTAAGGTCCCTTATTTATTTATCATGACAATACAGTGGAACACTGCTTATGCCCACACAAAGTTGATACATATGAATTGTGACATCTAAAATTTTTTTGTTGAGCAGATGATAAATTACTCAAAGCTCACAGAGAGTCAATAATTCAGCAGAAAACCAAGTTCAGATCTTCTGAATTTTTCCAACAGCCTTTCCACAGAAAACACACAAAACTACCTAAGTCCTGCCAGAAGGAGAACACTCAGTGCCCTAGCTCATGTCAAAGTTCATGAAGGTTTCTCAGTTCCATCCTTCCATCTCGATCTGTACCGAAGGGCCAGTCCTCTTGCTGTTGTGCACACTGACACTGCAGAGCCCGCAGTGAGATGCTGAGAGAGCAGCTGGCTGATACTCCTAACAAAAGACAGCAGCCCAGTTGCTCATCCAGCACAGTGGGAGCTGAGCTCCAGGATCGCTGATCACCTTCCGAGTACACTGCCCAGTTTGAGCAAAGGATATGAACAGGCCCTCCTACTTCCAAGGAGAAGTTTCTTCAGTACCAGATATAAAGTCAATTTCTTGTTTTTGTCTCGATGGCCCATGAATAGGCAATTATTTTCTGTAAGTGGAAGAGGACTCCAGATGAAAATTTTGTCACAGAATAAAGGAGAAAGTTCTGTAACCCCTAAATATTGTGAAATAGGTTTGAATGGGTTTGATATAGGTAAGTACTCAAACCAACAGTGTTACTGGTAACAACAAATAAGGAAGAGTTTGGTGGGTGTTTTTCAATAAGGGCAAGCTGACTTGATTAGATACCTACTCTGAGAAAGAAGTTCACAGCTGTGTTTTACAGTTTAAATGCACAATAAGAGTGCCTGGTTTACCAAGAACTGCACCTTGATAGTTATCATTTTTTACCATCTAACTTGAAAAAATTGTCTTAAAAAGTGTGGCTCCTGAGACCATCAGTTGCATCCAAGAGTGAACTGTTAACTCTTTATGAATGCTGATCTTCCTGATGTCAAGTACACACTGATTTGCCCAAAATTAATTGAACAGAAAACACGGAATTCCATTGGTCTAAGTAACTCCCATTTTTACATTACACTATTTGCCTTACTGCAAGATCCACAAATTAAGTTCAGTGTGCAACAGTACTTCAAGCATAGGTGTTGGTTAGGTAAGCAGGATTCCCAGAGCACCTACAGTTTGATTTAAATTTCTGCAGAGAAGGAACTTCAGTACTAGATGAAATTTTAAGTTCCCTGATGGCACTGAAAGATGGGTTAGGAAGTTTACGGGAATCTGAGTGGTACACATAAAACACAAACATCACATAAAACAGCTACACTTAAATTTAAAAAAAATTAACACCACTGCAGGGAGCAGAGCTCATGGTCATGCTCCTCTCCACTCCTGCCTCCATCCCTAGTACCTTCCCTCTCCTCTGCTGGCCCAGTACTCGTTAGACCCCTCTAGGAAGACAGTGATATATCTGTCTTAGTAGGAAACTAACTGTTTGTTTTGTGTGGGTTTGTTTGGGTTTTTTTCTGGGTCAGTAAGATGCAATGGCTAAAGGAAACAAAAGCAGGGGAAAGGATGCTGGCAGTTATGGGGGCAACAAGCCTAGATCCCTGCAAAACTTTAAGAGAGAACCTACCAAGGCCTAACCCTCTTTCTGAGTTTGATTTCTATTCGGTAATGCATGGCAATAGCTACACAATGTAATATTATTTCAGTTTAAAAGCAGAAAAGGCACCTACTTCACAATACATATCTCACATTCAAAGACTAATAACTAACTACTCCTACACAAATACTTAAGTAAACAGAAAAGAATTGTGGCTTTTAAAATACATGCATATATACATAAAGTTTAAAAGAAGGCTTTTTTTTAAATTAAAAATAATTCATGCCGTATTTTTTCCCCTTCAAAATACAAATTTAACACCATCCACAGTTAATAAGGCACAGCCCTCCATTCAGGTATTTTTATTTTATACTTATAATAGCTACAGACAATGTTAGCTTACTGCAATCTCCTTCTATGTTAATTCTTCTGAAAATGTTCTTATTGGCATGATCTGAAGCCCACAAGGCTCTTTTCGTTTGGCTTTAGATTAGGCCCTTACATAACTGCAACATCTGGGGCCCATTTCAACTATGCAAGTTCCAGCAGACACAATTTCTGTGTGTTTAAATTAATTTCTAACAGACACTTGTAGCTTGGAAAAATTAATAATAATTCTCGAAGAAAAGAATGAGATAAACACTGCAATTTTGTATGATGTATACCCCCAGTGTATTACAGTTCAGCGTTTTTTTTTAATTTTTTGCTTTGCAAACTAATATCCATCTCTGAACAGGGGATAAAAACAACAGCAGACCACTATTACCATGGCTGGAAATACAGGAAAGGAGAAGGTCCAGGGTTGGTACTCTTCTACATTATTTTTATGCAAAGTTTTTATTTTATGCAAATACAGAGTATTATATATACTTTGTAAATTCTAGATTAATCTGTGATCTTAGCAGCCAGCCAAGCAATCTAATACTGAAGCACAAAAGACACACCACACCACAGCAGAGCCCATGTGAAGCAACTGACAGTACATGAGTGAATGCATATTTGTTTATGTGCAACTTCACAGTGATGTTTGGAAGGGAGTGCTATAAAATACTGAAAACTCCCCCCACAATAGCCCTCAAGCTACATGTAATGTAGAAGTATGATGAGCTATTATAATCTACTTTCTTCTTAAGCATAATTTTTCTCCAGTGAAGAACAATTACAAATTCCTGTTAAGATTCTTTTGTTTTCTACTGATAATTTAAAAAATCACATTAAAATATCTATATCCATCCTTGTAATTGCAGAAACAATAAAATGTTAATAGGATTATCACTAAATCCTTGTGAAGAATTCATCATTGCTACTGCAGAAAAAAGCCTTGCTGAAATAAACAGATAAGACAGAACTACTACCCAGTAAGGTGCACTGATTTACAGGGAATCAGAGAAGTCTTCAGATTACAGCCTCTAAGATTATACCAAAAATAGGTCAGTACAACAGTTCATTATAAGGACTAAAAATATGCTATTTAAAAAATATTTTCTTAACTTTTACCAATGCCATGAGTGGATTATTTACACTCTCATCTATTTATTTCATGTTCTCAATTGGAGAAACATTTATCACAGAATACTACAGTCTACAAACACCTGAGATTATCTTTCTGTGCTGACAGAAAATATAGTTTATTAGGCTGATAATGAAGAATTTTCAGTGATCCTTTGCAAACAATAGCAGTCTCCACCCATAAATCTAAAAGACACTGGACTTTGCAATTCACAGTTCAATACTACTTATCTGGATTAGGAAAGCAATTACTTACCAATTAAGACACCTAAATAGGATCAAGAAAACAACATAACACAGCAAAAAGAATGCTAACTTACTCTTTTTAATGATAACACTGTACAGTTTTGGGTTTTTTTCTTGTAAGCAGGAAAAGAATGATAAAAAACACAGTCATACTGAATTTAAACTACAATGTGTTACACACAGAACCTACTGTGACAGAAGACTAGACTGTAAAATAAAGCAATTAAGCATTTGATCAATGTTAATTGAATTCCCTTGTCCTCATATAATTATATTCTCATTTTCAGAGAGCTCCTACATTTTTTAGCACTCAGACAGCTTAATGTTTACTGATCTTATGACCTTATATGTATTTTTTCTCCTCTTTGTTCCCTTGAGTATTCAGGCCTCAGGCCTCCTTGTATTCTTCTGAAACATGTATTATTAACTTGGATTTTTTTTTAATTTTATTTTCTGAGAAGATCAGCACTAACCTTCTCCATAGCTTCAAAATTTTATCTTCACAATAATTAGTACAATAAGAAGTAAGATGGAGGGAACTTTTTTCCCACTTTACAAATGAGACTTTCAGCAGGCAGAATATGAGCAAAAGGGGACATAATACCTCTTTGGCATTTGAAATTGGAGCATGCAATTTTTCTGTTGCCTGCAGCACTACAGTTTGGTGTACAAGAGAAAGCCTGCTGCTCCCAGTATCAGTGCCTCATCTCTGAACAGCTGGCAACAATAGGAGATACTCTTGTAAGGTATCTTTGGAAGAAGGAACTTAAGCCATCACAACCATCTGCGGTGTAAATTCAGAAACCATATTGCTATTGAGTAAATAGCATTCACAGCAAATGCCTGAAAGTGAGTGGACACAACACATTCTTGGAAAACAAATCCACTGAGAGCCAGTGAACACACATTAAATAGATCTTAGAAATAGTACCACAGCTGCAGTTCCTGTGCCAGAACTCATGGAGAATAAATTGTTCTGTGGAAGGGTGTCTACTATCCACTTGCCTTGTGCTTATATTTCTCTCTATTTCTGCTACTGGCTACTGTTGCAAACAGCTAGACAAATCTTTGGTCTAACTTGGTATAGCGTGTTTTATGTCAAATACTAAATTAGTAGATGAAGGGAAGAAAGACCTGAGTTCTTCAAAGTTAGTTTAAAAGTTGGTAAAAAACATAACTCCCAGGAAGCATCGTGGTGCTAAGCTGCTCCTAAGGCTTCAGGGCTTAGAGATACACCTGCAAAATTTTCCAGGGAAGGAGGTTGGTGCTAAATATACTTTAAGTTTCCTTTTAATTTCTTTTTCCTGTTTTTACTCCGGGTCTTTTTTATAAAAAGTAATCTCTTGTTGTGTTAGAGCACAAATTCCCCAAAAACATCACAACCAAATGTGGGGTACTAAGTGCAAGCAGTCCCTTTAAATGACTGTACACAGTAAAAAAAAATGCACAAAGAACTGCCCATGACAGCAGAAACTGCCCAGAAAGTTACATTATCTCTGCAAACAGAGACTTCAGCTGACAGTGTTATTTTATTTTCCCGCCTAATATAATTCAGTCCATTTTTTCCCTATGATTATTTCTTTAATATTCTCCATGAGTCAAGGACATGATATACCCTGCTTTTAAACCCGATTTTGCTCATAACCAGAAGTTGCAGTACACACTGTTTAACTTTGCTGTATGTCAATATTTTGTTTGAAAATTTTCAACACAGAACATATTTATGAAAGCACTATTTTCAAATGTAGAATATGAAGAATATAGAGATCAAAGTCATAAGATTTTTTTGACAGTGCAATACCACTGATTGCATTTCAGATCAGCTGTTCAGTCAAAAAAGAAAATTATTTCTACTACTATTTGAATTATCAAGCACAACATGGCTTAAAAAACGATTGCTAAAATGCCGTCTTGGCCATGCAAATGCCATCTTTCATACAAGGGCAGAAACAGAAATACCTCTTAATAAAAATGGAGGTACCTGCAAGGTTGGAGGAACATCAGATTATTCCTCCTCATTGGCCTCCTGGTCCACTCCTAGCAGCTAGCAGAGCAATCACTGAAGGGTCCCAGAAGATAAATTGGTGGCTATTGTCATGGGACAATGCTTCTGGCCCCTCTTACTGGGGTCTAATGCATCAAACATGCCTGGACTGTTCTCCTGAACCAAAGCCAGCTGGCCTGGAGTTGCCAAGTTCATAGTATTTAACTAACTCTTTTCCCCTTAGAAGAGGATGGTTGAATCCAAACTGTCCCACAGAAACACTACCTGGCCTGTGCTGTCTCACAAGTGGTGCCAAAGAGCTGCCTGGAAGATGGTGAGCTAGTCATGGCCAAACACGCACCAGGGACTGCTCTGACAAATCTACAGAGTTGTGCTCCTTTGCCAGGAAACCTCTGATGTTCCTCAGCTCCCACGATCAGAAACTGTCTTAGTGCTAGACAGTAACTCCCACAGGCAGCACCATGCCCCATTTCTGACCACAAATGTACTTTAAAATGCCCTCAGGTGATCGTTTCACCATTGTTTCTAAGCCAACTCAAGTATTTCAATTTTATATCCTCACCTGCTCATCCAGAGTTTTCTTTCAAAAGACAGACTCCTGTCCCCTCAGCAGGCATGGCCAGGCCATTACCTTCCCATGGAGCATCTCACATGTCTCTCAAAGGCTTTGAGACTTCCCAGCAAATTTGGGCACTGTCAATATCAGCTTATTTCTGTTCTGAATCTTCTTACTTTTGCACTTCTACTCAGTTAATTATTTCCAAAAAGCTTTGGTAAAGCATATGAAAGGAAATTTACAAAACAAAAGTGTGTTTTGGAAACAGTGCTGTCCTTTAAATGCCTGGTTAGTTTAATGCAGTTGATGTTTAAGACCTGGTTATACACATTCTGTCACACTTCCAGGCATTTCACACACAGATTTAGAATTGCTGAATACATCCATTATGAAAAATACATATTTAACTTTCTGAAACTGGGTTTATTTCTATAAATCTCTTTAAGGCAAATTTTCCCTGATACAGACCGATCCCAACCACTGCTTCCTTCCTTATTGCCTTTCCACACAAAATTGCCTTACTTTTTAGAAACAAGAAATATTCAGATCAGTATAATATAGTATAAAATAAAGCACATCTTCACTTTGAATCACCTGGGGAGAATTTCAAACTGTATGGCTCCCCAAGACTATGCCTGCCCTCATACAGCTGCAGAAAGAAGCAGTTTAGGTGTGCAGTTCTTTTGTTTGTTTTTTATTCTTGGCCCATAAAAGATTTCAGTGGTACAGCAAATCAAACATAGCAAATCTGTGTGTTTCAGCCCCTGAGATTGGTTGGAATCAGAAAGTAATTAGAGACAGGAATTAAAGGAATGATTTTGTGTCCTAGATCCGGAGAATGCCACAGGATTGCTGGGCAGTATTTAGACAAGAGGCTGCTGGAAAGAAGCTTCTAGAAAAGAGAAAACAAAACATAACACAAAATCAAACCAAAGCAGAATACAAAGCTCCCATTTGCTATTTTTGGTATATAATAGATATTTTGGGATTAGCTCATGGTGTGGAGAGGTGAATACGTTGCAGAAAAGAAATAATGCGAATTATAAAGTCAATTAGGCTTCTTATGTAACAGAAATAAAAGAAGGGAAGGGGATTAAAGAATAAAAGATAATTAATCAAATGTGAGTATTTCTAAAAGAGCGTATTTTACAACAGAAATGATTTTGAAACTGACACACGGCTCCAGCACGCTCAGTGCTGCTCTGCCATCCAAAAACCCTCTCCCTACCCCACAGTCGAGGCTGAAAGAGGGAGGAGGGACATCCCTTGTCCAGCTCCTCAATGGTAAAGAAACATGGAATTCATCTTTTACACCTCTTCTTGAAAATATTAGAAACTAAAATCATCTTGTAGACTAAATTCTTACCTGTTACGTATTTGTTTCATCAATAGCACACAGGTGTCAGAAATTAAGCAACCTCTATCAGATTGTGTTGTTCATGTTCTGTGCAAATGTTGTTGCCAATACAGAAAAAGAGGAGAGTTTTGTGGTGTCTAACAACAATAGGCCCTGAGCTACAAATACAAAACCAGTATTCTCAATTACCACTTATGTACATCTCAAAACATTAAGATGCCAATCGTAGTACCTCTATAGAACACCTATAAATCAGATGAATTTTTAAGAATCTGGTTGTTCTGTTGCTTGTGTTTCACATTACAATTTCTGCATCAAACATCAAACGTAGATGTATCCATTTTGCCTCTATATCATTTGCTGCTCTCGCCACATTTTAACATTTCTCTCCTAATCAATATAATTTTCTTTTAAATCAGTCTAGCTGAACTTATTCTGTTATTCTCCTGTATTGTGACCTTTAAAAACAAAAAAATCAGCAAGAAAACCCTTTCTCCAAATCCTACTTCCTTTAAAAAAAACCATAAATCATAATCTAATCAAACACTAATATAATTCTTGTTTTAAAGACCTGAAACCTCATCTGAGCACTATCAGAAAAGTTTCCTTAAAAAAAAAAAAATCTTAATCCTTTTTTCCTATATGAAATCCAGTAGAGCTAAATAAAGACTACTTGCAAAATTATTTCTGTAGTAATCTATTAGATCAGCCCTGAAAAAAATTAATTTGTAATGAAGAATATAAATCATTCAGGGTACATGGAAAAGTCAGATCATTTGGAAGGTGCTATGTCTCTAGTCTTTTTTGTTTAAAGCTGCTTTTCAGGACATTTTGTGACAGATACCATGACAGAGGGTTCAGAGTCCCCTTGCTCTCTTTGGTTATATATTTCTCATCCCCTGATATACTTGAATATCAGCCAGTGTGAGAAATAGCACACAGGAGAACGGAAATACTCAGGTATCAATTTGCCACTACCAAGCCCACTACATTCATGAAACAGGTCATGTCATGACTGCAAAATCACCATTTTTTTTCAACTGAGACAGAAATGTATTCTTACTGATAAGCAGCATCCTTTCAATTTGTCCCCTTCTTTGCATGGTGGGATTACTTAAAGGAAGCAGAACGCTTCAATTCTGTTCACAAAAACAAACCCAAAACAACATTGGTTTTATTGATCCATGAAGGAAAATTCCCACAGAGAACCGGAAAATTCACTTTGCCTTACATTTGTTACTTTTATAATTTACTCATTATCTTGCTGTGAGAGTAAATTCAAGCGCAGTCGCATTTAAAGTAATCGTTTTGAGCCACTGCACACCCCATCCACCCTCCGGCAAAGGCCACGCAGAGGGAGCTCAGAGGAAGGGTTTGGCCGCGGCTGCTTCTCGTCCCATGAACCGCTCGGCAGGGCTGGTCCTGACACCGCTCTGCCTGCGAGAGGCGCCTCCGGCCCGCCCGACCCCTCCTGCCTCCCCGGGGTTGCTTCTTCCTAAGAAGATTTAGGCAGTCTACGTCAGTCAAGGATTTAACACAAGACATAAATGCCATCCCCTCTTAACATAAACAAACAGCTGCCAGCATCTTTCTTGATGAGCCAAGGGTGCATGGGTGGCTGACAAAAATTATAAATTTGTCATTTCTAGGGTACTTCCCTCTTTTACTACCCAGTATTGTCATGTAATCATAGGACTGATTTTAAAGGTTTCCATTTCTCTCCTGCAGCAAAAAATCTACTTAAAAATCTATGAAGGCAAGTTAAATAAAAGGGGAATTCATACGAAGAACAGTATTTAAAGCCCTGAATTACATATAGAGTACAAAAACCACTAACAGAGTAAACATAAGCAATCATTAAACATTTTTCCTATGTCAACTATCTAAATAAGGAAACAGAATTCAAATAATAAGTTATTGTATAAGGCTTGATCTTTGGTCCATGAAGTAGAGTGTATTTGTAACAAAACTACGGAAGAAATTCACAAGTTATAAGGCTTGAAGCCTAGTCAGATTTTTTTCCCACCTTAAATTGAGTATTATTAAATATGTTTCAATTAATATTTTAATAATAATATAGTATTATATAGGTATGATCAATTATACAATATTTTAACAGTAGTTATATTTAATATAGGTAATATTTTTAAAGTATTGAATTTAGTTGTTTTAAAATTGCAAAATCAACACAAAAGCTGTTTGATTTTAGAAGCAACAGCTTATGCTTTTTAAACCTGTCCATGTTCAACACATACTAAAAAATCAAACAATTAGTAATAACAGAATTATGAAGTCTTTAAAAACTGGTTCAATCATTTGCACAATGAAATTACCAGAAATGATCATGAAATTAGCAGTTTGCCAGATGCCCAGTAGAAAACAGACAATGAAACATCCCCGCTGCCCAAACAATATCACCCAGTGGCCAGATGCATTTCTCCTCCTCACTCCTCAACACCAGCACACATCTGCATTTTTTTAGCCCAGGTAAAAAATGAAGTGGCCTAAATATAGCTCACATTTTGGTTTTTTTCCTCATAAAATAATTTAAATACAAGTACCTCTTCTTTGCCCTGGATTCTTTTAATAAGCTGTTTGGTACCTCCTAGCGAACACAGTTAAATCAATCATAGTCACCCTTTTAGCCACAGTTCCAAAAGTTCCCTTCACTATGTTAGAAGCTTATTACATTTATAGCACCTCTTAGCACTTGAACTTTTGATCTGATTTTCTTAAAAATAGCAGTCTCCCAGTTCAAAAGAATATTATTAGAAATAATAGTATTAATGCTATTTAATCAGCTCAATTTTCTTCTAGTCTCTTGAAGCAGGGGGCAGTGGGCTGCATATTCTATTCTACACTCAGATTATCTGAAATTCAAATCTGTGTCTTAATATTTCATTCTGACACTGTTAAAAGACAATTTGGGAAGCATGCAAAGCATCGTGCTAACATTTTCAGGTAAAGCTTGTCCATCCTAACTTCCCATGTTCTCCTACTGACAGCTTTGGGGAGTCAAATCCAAAAGTCTCCACCCTCAACATCTTTTTCTCCTTTTCTTTTCTTTTTTCTTTTCTTTCCTGTTCTTTTTTTCCCCCTTGTCTTTCCTTTCCTTTTTTTTTTTCCTTTTCTTTCCCTTTCTTTCCCTTTCCCTTNTTTTCTTTCCTCTTCTTTCCTTTTCTTTTTTTTTTTTTTCTGTCTTTATCTCTACACCCCTGCACAAGCAGGGATGACTGTAGGACCAGGAGAACTGCCTCGCAGGCTCAGTACCTACTCTTCACTCTGTGGCATCCTTAGGACCCTTTCTGGAAAACCTCTGTAAACAGCATTCAATTGTGTTCTAAAGAAGCTTTCAGAAACCTTCAAAACTTTAAGTCCTGCTCACAGGATAATATTGCAGAATTTATTAGACAAAACTAAAATCAGATGTATTTCTCTTGAAAACAGTCTCCTAAATTTCAGAAAACAAATGTTGTGACCTTGTAGAACAATTTCTTTATTTTTTTTAAGTACAAAGTGTATAAATCCACTCCTGCTTAAAATAAATAACATCACAAATATGCCACATAGATTTAAAAAATAAAACGGCAATTGCTGGGACAGTTCTTGTCTCACTTATGCTCACACAATCCTAATTAACACCAGCAGAATTTGGCCCACTGTACAAGCCCCATCTAATCCCTGCACTATAGGCTGCCATGCCAGAAGGTTATTCCTTGAAACACTCCCCAGTAAGCTGGATAAATCTAGAAATGACATTTCAATGCCACTG
Source organism: Formicarius rufipectus (assembly GCA_013399695.1). NCBI lineage: Eukaryota > Metazoa > Chordata > Aves > Passeriformes > Formicariidae > Formicarius > Formicarius rufipectus. The sequence goes on along the minus strand of VXAU01000073.1, from coordinate 151,584 downwards.
AATCAGTTTGCCTACTGCTGATTTAATTTCTAAGCCTTTTCCACTTGCCTGTACTTGTATTACAACATAGAAATAGTGATGATGAAATCTTTTTTGATAAAGAAATCAAAACCAAGTATGACTATTGTTGTCTGTAGATTGGGACACTCGAAAATTATCGAGTCCTTGCAAGAGTAGTATCATCCCTCACTTACTGTATATATATCATCATCAATTACAAAATACAAGCAGAACATATAGAAAGAGAGTATCAGAGAGCCAGAGAACCATCTAGTGAGTAAGATAAAAATAACCAACCCATTTGTTTAGTGTCTTAGGACTGCATTCAAAATGAGACATCAGAGCAGCGAAAACAAAGCAGCTGCTTTTACAATATTTAGCTCCTGGCTCCCAGAAAAAGGGCCTGTGAGGGGAGGGAAACTCAGGGAGAAGTGATGGACTGAGCTTCCCAGAGACTGCTGGAGCAGAGCCGAGGAGAATTTAGATTTGGTCATGTCATTGTCCCAAGGCTGGCAGCTCAAGAGGCCAGTTTGTACCTCCTCACCTGAGCTGCACCTACAGCTCACTATCTATAACCCTGGATTTAAGAGTTAGGGTTTAGCATAGGAAACTATGATATAAATAAAACCAGATCCTGCAAACAAATGGGCCTTCTCTACTAAATGGAAACCATTTTTATAAACATTTCCAGGTTCAGTTCCTTGCTGTGCTGAGACTATAATCTATGTGGAATAAAAGGTAATTTGCACTGGTGCCGTCCTCAGGGAGAAGTACTCTGCTTTCCCATTTATGCCATGTAAGGATTAAACAGGGCTAGCTTCTGCAACAATTCCAGGAGTTAGTGCTCTTTGGCAGTCTGACTTTATCAGCTTCACATCCAGCTGCCTACACAGGCGAGTAAGGGCTCCCCCGGCTGCACTCGCTGTCTCTGCACAGCTCTGCAAAACGGGCAGCTCGCAGGAGGGATGAAAGAAGATGATGCTTTGCCTGATGTTGAAGCCAGGAACTCCACATAAATACACCTATACTTTTCAGGATGTTCCTGTCCTCATGGCACAAGGTACATGAGTGATGTATCTTCATTTTCACTAATGCCTCTCCTCAGAGCATATGAGTACCATGTAAAGACCAGAGACTTTTTTACAGCTTCAATTTCAATCAGTTCCTTCACCTGTTGTCTCTTGCCTTGATTAAAACACTCAAATTTAATATCCTTGGTAAAACTAATTTGTAACTCTGCCAGTCTGCTGATTTGTCTTTTTTATTTTCCTCTTTTTTTCTTCTTTTTTTTTTTTTTTCTTTTTCTTTTTAGCAAAGCAAAAACATTAAAACCTTGGGGGAAAAAAAAACCAACAAACAAACAAAACAAAAGAATTTATCAGCATAAAGAAATTCATCTCTGCTAGCACTCTACACTTCATAACACTACCTTGAATACAACTTCAGCAAGAAAACTAAGATTATCAAGTACCTAAATATTTAAATAGTTTTCTTCAAGTCAGGTATCTGAACAAACACTTAGGCACCAACTGTCTGTAAAAGACATGTGGACTTGGGGGATTTTCTTGTACAATCAACTGGAAACTGATAATGTTATATCATAAAACACTTCAACCAGCTATGAATATCTCCAAAGCTCACCAAAACCCTTAGAAAGGGGGTAACAAAAGTTGTTTGCAAGAGTAAGAAAATTCTTCAGAGCAGAAAAGAAAGTGGGCTTCAAGAATGTTTTGCTGGCACAGGCAAGGCTACTTTCTGGAGGAACTCAGGCTGGTGTTTCATCCTTGTGATTTTAATACTACTACTTTAATAATTTTTTCTTGTATGTTTGATTCAGACTAATATATTCAGATTTACCAACGAAAATATAAACAACATATTCTTATTACAATTTCTCTATAATTCACCTTGAAACAGCAACAATACAAAATACGGAAGCATGAAAACATGAATTTCTGACAGCAGCATAAACTCCCTGCCACAGCCACAGCCAGCCTAGGCAGCCTTGATGCAAGCCAGGAAGCACTGTTTAGATTCCTCAAGCACACAGGAAAATGCAACTAGAACATCTCTCTCTCTAGAAATATAGGACCTGAAAAATATGAGCTTAGACTTTTCAAAACAGTTTTCAGCTCAGTGCTCTGCAGCTCACTGCCATATCAACATGGACATTCCATTTCAGCATGCCTTTTTGCTCTGAAATACATTCGACAATTTCATCTTTTTTCATGTCAAACTACATGCAAAAGAGAAAATCAGAAGCGCAGTACAAAGTACAAATCTTCCTGGTACAGTATAAAAGACACAGTGGAATGTTTTAAACTTAGCATAATCCTAATATTTCTTATTTATTATATAGCATTTTTAGATTGCACTATCCTAACATTGAAAATAGCATAATTCATGGCCAGTGCTAGAGAACTGACCTGTACAGTCTCCCACCATGACAGGTGGGTTTGATCACGCTTACACAAAGCTGGGCATTCCTATGCACACCCATGCATAAAGAGTAAAGAACAAGGGATGTATCACAGCTTGGCACTTGGCCAAATTTCAAGCCACCACCCCCCTGACCACATTTGGGAGTTACTGGCACTTTAGGCCATTCTGACTGGGTGCACATCCAGCTGTGCCAAAGAGACAAGCCCCATGGCAAGGTACCACACGCTCATTAAGCATGGGAAGCATCAGATACAGAAAAGGAGCTGGCAAGAGAAGAGGCCAACTTAGCAATTCAACCCTAGAAGCTCTTTCCTACTATGCCCCAAAAATTCTTGGGGGAAAGAAGCAGGCAAGCAAGAGGTCAGCTCCTAATGCTGAGACCACAAAGGATCTCTGCATCATTCCCCTGCCAGACTTCATCTGGCAGCCTCAGAGCACACACAGGCAGAAGCAAGTTACTGCAACAAAACACGGGAAAGATTGAAATGCCAATGCATAAAAGGTTTAACAGAAGTAATGAAATGCAGGGGAAATCCACCAATTTCAAGGACCTGACCTGGTGCATGAAAGCAGGGCTGAAGGTTATGTTCCACCAGTCCTAGTTAGAGCTGCTTGAATTGTTCTTTCGTGGGAGCAGGAGCCAAATTGGTGTCTTGGAACATTGTGTAATGTCTAGTAAAACACTAAAAATACACCAAAATTCTTTTTCTACTTACTTTTACTGAAATACCAATGCAAAATAAATCATTTGGGTTTAAAAATTTAAAATTAATGTGTGATTCAGAAATTGATTTTAAGAAATGCCGGAATTCAGATTGTATGCTACAAGTACAACACCCTTACAGAATTTAACAGGTATTTGGGCCTGTTTAACAAACAGCGTCATTAAATCATTGATGATTTCCCTTTGCATCTTAGTAACAGTTAAACATTTGTCCCATCTGCCAGACTACAGGATTTTCAGTTCCCATTTCCGCCCTACATATTCATAATCTCAGTTCATATTAATTGGTAATCAAACAGAAAAGCACCTGAAGCAAAGAAACAAGACAGACTAATGTTTTTATTCCCACCAGGGAAAACCTGAGATGTGGCAATAGGGCAATATGTTTACTATTTATGTTTACCCTGTACATAATAAAAGTCTCCCTCAACCAGGGTAAATAGATAATTTTTGATCAGCACTTTTGTTTTCCAAATGAAGGTTTTTATTATATGCAAAATTGCATTAAGCATGTATAATGACCTATTCAGTGATTTGCATAAACATCTTCCATGGAGTGCACAAAAGTTGACAGCTGTGATTTGCTTTACCCATGCATAAAGAACAACAAAATTGGCCCAAAGACTTTTAGTTCACATTTTAAATCTGAAGCCTAACAGGGTAAAGAAAAAGGTTATCACTTCCAGAAACAGTGGAAAAACATTTAGCCTAGACCTAGCAAGAAAACACTAAAAAGGAGGACAAAAAAAAAGAATGATATGAAAAAACTATAAAATTCCTAAATCACAGGACATCTGTACTCTAGTGACCTCAGTGGGCTAAATCAATAGATGTTTCTTTTAAATGGTAAAGAATATTTTAAGTGCTTTGAGAATTTAATATTTCAAATATCCAGTATTTGTATACTTAGAGAAGATACAAATATTTCAAATATTCAAAGCTCTTAAAATAAAATTAAAATTAAGATATTTTCAAAATGCCTTTTGGACTTTACAATAATTTAAAATATTTCAAAATACTTTGGTTAATCTATTCTATGGTTAAACTTTAAGATACTGTAGAAGTCTACAAGGAGAAGTCACTGGCTGGAATTTACTGAAGGTTGTTTAGTTCTTTCTATAACTATTTCTAGCAATTTAAAATGTGTGTAAAAGTGATTTTTGCGTTAGCCTACATGACTACACTGTGCCCATGGAAAGGCAGGTTCTCTGTCAGGGGAGATGATTTTCTTCAGATTTAGCTAACATTTAAAAGGCCAGAGGGTATGGAAGAAAATTACTTACATGACCTTTGCCTTCTTGCACTATCAGGTCTAGACCATTTAAATACTTTAGCCAAAGTATCCTCTTTAAACAATACACACTTTATTTAGACAATAAGCTGATCAAGCCAGACAGGTTAATTATTTGCCTTCAGCACGATATGCACACTGGTCACGGTTGAAAATCAAAACTACTTTTGGACTAAGTTCTATAAAAGAACATTATAATGTGAATATTAAAATCAAAATTGAATCATAAAGTGAAAAATATTGAGCAGTTAGTCTTAAGTATTTAGAAACAAAAGGAAATTAGTAAAGATAATTTTCTTTAAAAATTCAAACAATAATCTTAACAGAAATCTAATCAGTAAATTATATTCCTTCCTATCCAATAGAAATAACTAACAATTCTACAAACTGATCCGTTTTAAAGGTTAACCACCCCCATTCCTTTTTGTCCTTTATTTTTATTTAGAGCTTTTACAAAATCACCTTGCCTTTTTTTTTTTTAATTAATAGACCTATGGAAGTATAAATCAGGACACTTTTTGGATAGCAATCTCTTGAGATCCTAAATATTTACTTACTTAGGTGCTTAGAATGAAGGTAGCAGAAAATATGTCACCATCCTTATGCTAAAAAAAGTTTTACAGCATTTGGGGTTAAGAACAATATGGCCTTGACAGTAGTTTGCTGTACCGGAAGGCATATAACGTAGCACAGGAAAAGAGCCTAGAGGCATTAGTGTAATCCACAGAGGTTAAAGTAGGAAAGCTAAAATTATTTAATACTTTTTAAGCCCATAGTACAGTAAATGGTCTGTTGCTAGGTAGCAATCCTGGCTAAAAATACAGCTCTTTTTAATATGCTGACTTACGTCTAAAGAATGCAGGAAATGGGTCTCACTGAAGGAATTTCTTACACCACTCCTCTCAATCTACAGAGTCTCCAGTTCACATTCACAAAGGTATGGACCTGACATGCTTCTGAGCCTGGAGCTGATATTTGATTGGGAAAAGGCAAGGTGAAAAGATGGATGACCTTTACTAACAACTTGCCAGGAGTGCCCACAGCAGGAGAACCACAGTAATATGCAAAACCTCTTCACAATTTTAAGATTTAAATTCTTTATCCCCCCACTTTGACCATGGACTGGCTACCATGAAGGAAGACTTCCCTCCAGAAACCTGAGATTCCAGGGAGAGGCTGACTGCCTGGAGAGATCCCATGGTGGGGAACTGGGGGATGCAGTAATTAGTCCCAAAGTCTATCCTATAAAATCCCATAAATAACCAGAATTGGCCCTGTTCTATCTGTGAAAACAAAAGCATTCAACTGTCCTAATTTACAGCTGTAAACAGGTGAAGCAATTCTTAATCATGCAAATTGAAAATTAAAAACCTCAGAAACAGAAAGCTGGATTTGGCAGTAACAGTGCTGAGAAATTGCATCCATTTAGCTGAGAACTCACCGGTTCTCCAGTAACACTGGACCAGTAAGTTCAGTGCTGTTAAGGAACACAGCACGCCAAAACATAGGGATTAAAGTGCCATGAAGAAGTTGAAAACCGTGAACCCAGACAGAAAAGTCTGGATGAAGCCACAGTTGTTAAATTTTGTCCAACAGAACCACAGTCACATTTATGAGGATAAACAATAATGGGAAAACAAACAAACAAACAAACAAACTTTAAGCACAGAATTGAAAAGGTATCATGAATTACTGTAAGCAAATTGAAGATTTTTATTACAAAATATTACACTGGTCTATTCTGAAGTGTTCAGTGAATGCATTCTTTAAGTAAATGGTGACACAAATCTGGGTTTCTAGTACCTACACAATATCACTGAAAATGAATGTATGAGTAGAAATTGATAATGCTCATAAGATAGTAAACAAGCTACATTGTTGTTTTTAGTTACTAGATAAATTTCCTGTCAATAATTACTGATACTGTTGAATTATTTTGCAATTCAACTTTCTTTATTATGTTTTTACTCTGCAATCCTTTCTCCTTTTCAGGTGGCTTTCTGCTAGAAAGGAAGATAGGTTGTTTTGACTGCAAAATTACTTCATTTACTTTACTACTCTAACCCAAGCAAATGCAATTTAACAGGCAGAGTTAAGGAAGAAAGATTCAGAACTATGGTACACATTTTTTTTTTTTCCTTGAACTAACTTATACTGGAAATCAGTGTCCCAGAGAGTGTGGGATCAGACCAACGTCCTGTTGTCTTACCAAGTTTTAAAAGTTAAACTCTAAATATCAGCTATTCTCCTTGGTTTCTTTTCCAGCCATGCTGGATGATGGAGAGGAGAGCTGGAACACCTCTGATGATGAAAGGGCTGGAGCATCTCTCCTGTACTGACAGACTTGGGGTTGCTCAGCCCAGAGACGAGAAGGCTCCAGGGAGACCTCAGAGCAGCCTTCCAGTATATAAAGAGGACTGACAAGAAAGCTGGAGAGCGACCTTTTACACAAACATTTAGATCAGATATTAGGAATAAATTCTTCACTGTGAGGTTGATGAAGCACTGGAACAGCCTTCACAGAGATGTCCTAACCCTGGAAGTGTTCAAAGCCAAGCTGGATGGTCTACTGGAAGGTGTTCCTGCCCATGGCAGTGAATTAGAAATAGATGGTCTTTAGGGTGTCTCCAAATACAAGCCATTCTAAGATTCTGCAACACAAAACTTATTTCAGAGATAGATTGCCAAATATATTCCAACATCATTACCATTTCTAATATTTACCTTCCTATTATTTACCTTTACCTATATGTTACACCTGAAGTAACTGAAAAAAAAAAGTCAATTCTCCTCTTTTTGACACCACAGTGAAATCTGGCTTTAAATCTCCACTACTTCAGCTTCCTGTGCAAATTGAGAACTGTAATATCATTCATTGTAGTAACAATGCAAAGGTTAATACCACCATCCAACATCCATAAAAATCACACTGCTAAAACCTATCAGTAGGATATTAGGACACTACACTGTATCAACAATAAATCAGCTACTAGCAGTTGAGTAGAGCCTGAGTTCAAAGACCATCACACATTGTAATTAATTAATCTGAAATGTCTGAGTCATTGCTAAAGAACTTTTTCATCCCTTTTCCTTAAAAATACTATATTTACAACAAAGAGTTTACATCATCACTAGGAGAACATCGTTTCCCAGGGCCAGTGTGTTCATTACTTGTGATGTAACTTGCAGCATGAAGAGTTCTTTTAAAACTGCATAGGATAAGAATGCAGTAGTTTCCACTAGTGTGGGAACATACTTCATTTCTCTTAGGATTCAAAGTATTTCCCTAAGCAAAAATAAATCAATGGAATAAATACAAGGGAGTAGTTAAAAGCATTGGCTGCAAGTGAAAAGAAGCCCTCAATTCATGATCACGAGCTAGTCTAGCACTGTTCCAGTCATAAATAAGCAGAAATCACTCCAGTAGTTTAGGGCAACTGGGGTTTGGATTTTTTTTTTTCCCTAGAGGAGGGAATGTGCACATTTTTAAGATTTATTTTAGTTACTAATACATTTCCAAGGTAGTACTTTGAAAAACAAATCACACATTTTGCCCCTTGCAAGAAGTCATCTACAAAACATCTCTTAAAATAATCTCTTTCCAAATTACCACTCAGGTTTCCTTCAAAACCCTGCAGACCAGCAGTACCTGATCACACCACTCAGTTCTCAGGCCCAGGGACTTCAGCCTTAGGGCTGCTGCTGGACAGCTGAACTTGCTGATATAAAAAACAAACTTTCCATTTGTTTTGGAAAGATGAGACATCAGTTTTACTCATTTAAAAAAGACTCCTAAAAGACTTCCGGCCCAACAGTGAACCGAGGTGATTGACTGATAACATGAGATTATCTTGTAGAGAAAACCAGATCAATAACATATGCACTGACTGTGCAGCCTGCGTTCCCTGTCATCCCTAATGCAGGTGAAGAGACTGAAATGTCTGATCTGGTGACAGCAGACAAAGATGTTGTGTGACTGATGTTATTTTACTCATCAGAAATACAGTATAACCATACCTAGCTTTGCCCTCTCAGTTACATAGCATACAGAGGTTATATCAGAGCAGATTTACCAACTTCAAACAAGCATTTAGAGGTAATTACTTAACTTTACAGGACAACATTGAGCATGTGACAAAGCTGATGACATTTGAAATTACACTGGAGAGTACAGTTTGTTCAGAAGAAAGTTGGAAAGTCACTTATAGATTTTGCTCTTTGTGTCATTTTGCCAGGAAGTGAAGAGCACATCCTCATCTGCCCTGTCCCCTATCCTGCTGCTTTGCTGGCCACAGCACTGGGAACACTTTGAAATTTCTGGTGATCCAACACTTTTCTACTTTTCATATCAAAGCGCATAAGAGAACTCAATTAAGTTTACGAGATTTTTTTAAGTGACCTTGCAAGGACTCAAGTGTTAGTGCTGAAATAGCTGGCACACAGCTTGTTTAATTTCAGTTTACAATGGGAGAAATACCCTAACAAATTTCTGTGATATTGAGAAGCATTTTACAAATAAATTAAAAAAAAACCAACCAACCAACCAAACAAAAAAAACCCACAAAAAACCCCACCACCAAAACAACAAAAAAACCCAGGAAGAATTTGTCAAAACTCTTAAAATGGAAAACTACCTAAATGAAATGTAACATAGACCATAATACTACATTCATGATATATTAATATTACATTAAAACTTTTTAACAGTACAAAACACATTTGCAATTAGATGTTTTGTTTATTTTCCATGAACAAATACAATTTACCAGTTGCCAAATTACAAATCTGGCAATGGGTGATTACATTTCTCCTTCCTCTGCAAAAATTTGCTCCTAAAAATATGTTATTTTAAGAGGAAATTAATGTCTATTCTATAGTTATATTTTGCCTCATTAGCTTAATTCTCTATCAGTTGTTAATGACTTCAAAGAACATTACCATGTATTATTGTCTTCCAAGTACAGGGTTCCATGCATATATGCACACCAAGTACTTATAAATTTGGGTTTTGTCAGTGTTCAGAAAAAGAATGTCATTAAATAAAATCTCAATTTCTGCACAATAGAAAGTATGATAAAAGTTAGAAGTGAGTGGACTTTTTTCTCAGTCATCAATCAAATTTTCCTAACTGATCAATCAAACAGAACCAGAAATTAGTTGTCTGGTTTGTTAGAAACAAGGTATCGTATACAAGCAACTTCCAAATTTGCAAATCAAGGTTCTAGTAAGAAGAAACAAGTTCTTGAATTTGGGTGTTGTACCATGGTGCTTGTGCTTCATACTCACCTAACATTATAAATGAGGAAACAGCATTTGGCCTGTAAATAGGGCAAGAATTCCATATGCTGTATCTGGTAGATCTGAACCTATTACAGTACCCAAACACCCAAGCCAACATGAACTGAAAGGCATCAGGAAGCAGAGGCAGTGGGAAGTCAGATACAAAGGCCATCCCTTGAGCCTCTGCAGTGTAGGCATCATTAACAGGTTCCGGGTACAGGGCTGGACTTCTGAGTTCTTGAAACCTAGAGCTTCTACAGCTGTATTTACTCCTTTGCTGATTATTTCAGAGCAAATTATTGTCACTCTCTAACATTCCTTGAATGTCTTCTCTCATTTCCAAGATCTTTCACTTGTAACTGAAAGTATTTAGAAATCATGTATAGTGGAGAGAAAGATTTTCATTGCCAATGTGTATCTTGGGAGTACAACATACACGTTCACATATGTAACCTTTTTGCAGGGCATTCGTTTTTGGGTTTTGTTTTTTGTTGGGCTTTTTGTGTTTTGTTTTGTTTGTTTTGTTGTATTTGTTTTTGTTTTTGTTTGTTTGCTTGTTTGTTTGGTTTTTCCCCTGTATGAAATACTTTTGCATATCTTTCTTGAGATTCATCTAGTCTAGTAATGGACTGCTATATTCTGTGCTAACAAGTGATGATGCTGTTTTTATTCTATAGAAGGCGGCTTACTGGCACCTTAAGAGGAAACAAATACACACTTTTTAGTAACTATGTAGGTATATTCCTTATTACCATTCAGAGAAACTATTTCAAATGTGCTGCTGTATTTCTTTTGTGGTAATTTTTATCATAGTTAATTTTACCACGTTAAATATTAAAAATTCATTGTGTACTTGGGTTAGTTTTCTGCAGAGTATAATATTCAGTTTGGTTCTAAATACTCATGGGAAATACTGTTTGCAGTTTCCTTCAAGAACAGACTACCTAACAGAAACAGAACTTCATAAGGCTTTTAGTGTAATCAGTAGCCCTCAGGAATTAGGTATAAAATAGTTAATGGTTAGATAAAAATATCCTCTTATAAATGAGTATATATACCAAGTAATAAACAAGTGCAGAATAGTTTGAACATATAATTACTAAATTTCCATGAAATTCTGATCAGCTGTATCTAAAACTTTACAACTAAAATATGGACACATTTCTCTTGCGCTTTTTTTATGGTATGCATAATTTTTGTTCGGTATGAAACATTACCTGAAGGACAGCATAACTGGATGGTTGAAATAACTGCAGGACATTACAAAATGTATACAAAAGCAGAATTCCAGTTGAAATTTTCCAACTGTGATGAGGACAATTATTTTTAAAAAGGAGCAAGATGAATCCAAATGGAAGGTTTACAGCCTTAACATACAGCATTAGTGAGTTCAACACATCTCCCAATCATCGGTAACATTAAGCAAACAGGAAAGAGTTAACATTTTTCCATCTTCCTTACTTTTTATAGAGTATTCATGGAGTTACAGTATGTTCTGAGTCCTAAATCTCCACTATCCACTCTCTTGTCCACCTTTCTGTTCCCCTTGACTACCATAGTTTTAGGAATAATTCTCCCATTAGTGCACTAATGTTTTGAGTGAAGAACTCATAAGTGCTTATGCAGTTACATGTTTAAATTTGTTATGCACCACTGGAAAAATAATCCATTTACACTTTATTCACTCTGGCCCCATTTATGCCTCTAGAAATGTGAGATAAATCTGGCAATTTGTCATAAATTTCAACCCCAGCCAGTTTTAATCTTTGCAATTCAAATATAGGAAAATTACTGTATTAATTTATATTGCAAGCATTTCCAACTTTAGCAGGGGAAAAAACTTAGGAAAGAAAAAATGAAATGACAATAGAAATAACTAAACCACTGGAATACACAGTTGGCATTCCTGTATACAGATTTTAATGTCAAAGGCCAATATAAACACTGCTGAGAAAAACAAGTAAAATTTTCTTTTATGCACAGATGCTTCTGTAATTTCACTTTCTACTTCAACTCAGACAACATTACCTTCAGACAGGTTTGTATTTTTTCCTACACTCTCTTCTGTCCCAGAATAAACTGAAGGTCTCTAAAAATTTCCAGACAGTTCAAGGTAGCTCAAATCAATTGTGACTGGATCAGCTGGTAACTTCTTGTTTTGTTAGTAACTCTTGACAGTAGAAAAAAACCCCTCTAACTCTTACATCTTAAAAAGGGGTAAACATATTCCTCTTACCCTCCCCATTATGTTTGTGTGGTTCAAAAGTCCACAGAACTTAGAAGCAACAGTTAGATGTCTGTGGTAAATGCTTGTGCATGCTATTACACAGTACTAACAAAAACAAATTCTGGGAAAGTTAACTTTTCATTATTGTATGAAGTCAGGCAACAACAACTTTCTACCTTTAACATAAACTCTTAAAATTGCTGCCTGCTAGTCACAAACTCAGCACACTCTATGTAAAACTGCAGTGCTAAAATTAATGATGGATTCTCATTTAGAATGCACTGTTAATTTTTCAGACATGACTGCTTCATGTTAAAGATCAGGCAGTCTTGCCTGAGTCACGCAGTGTTATCAGTGGGGACATATCACCCTCATCCAGCCCAGACTCACGGTGCCAGCAGACCAAGTGCAATAAACCTTGCACACATAGGCCAATACTCCCCACAGAAATTGCCAACACACAGCTGTTTGCTGGCACAGCCCGGCTGCTCTCAGGGTGTGGCAGAATCCTGGTTCCCCTGATTCAACGGAAAACTTTCAGAAATGTCAAGGGAAGCAAGTCCTCTAGCTTACAGCAGACTACTTGGAGTTCTGCATGACCCAATGACCTTTCTGCTAATCGGATTATGAATGTACCTCCAACCAAAATCAGTGGGAATTACACCGATAAACAAGTACAAGAAAAACCAGAGGAAGGGATAATATGTAGCTAAGCTTTTCGCCTTTTGTTTCCTCAGGCTTTGACTCCCCTGAACTTTCTGTAGCACACCACAGGAGCACTGTGCAACCAAAGGAAGACAATTCAGCAGTCATAGGAGCTTTCCCACAGGTTTGCCTCTGAAGGATAAAGACAACCCAGGCCTGCCTCTATTAACAGAAAAAAACCTGTGCTGCCAGCAGAGAGGGGCAAAATCATCATCAGAATTTTACTGAAGAAGCTTGCCCTATTATCCAAGAATGCTAGGAGCTGTCTCAAATAGAAACTGAGGACTTGATAACAACCAGAAAGAAAGCAGATTAAAATGTCATTTCAGTTCATGATTATTTGACAGACTATCATTTTTCATTAGCATACACTAAGCCAGGGCAAGACAGAACCAAAACAGCAACCTATCAATTTACTGAAAAGAAACACCACTTCATAAGCAATGTAACACACAAGATTTTTTTAATTTATTTTTGTGTTTGTCACCACTAATGGTGCATTTCAGCCAAAAATATCTACAGTTGTTTCAGTTATGTCAAAAATGGGAAGAGCCATGATTTATCAAAGGACAAAGTACTCCATGCAAGCCAGAGTTAAGTAATCAATTGCCTTGTGTGCCACATACTGCTCCAGTTATTGCATGGATGCACATTTAAGGCCACAGAGATACAGACTTTTGCAGTCAGCAGCAATTTCCTTAGACCTTCCACCACATCCTTGCCTACCCTCTTTCAATAACATTTTAAGGCATCTCTATGAAATGAGCAATCATTTTATTTCACAGACAGGTGACATGCCCACTTTCAGTATTTCCTGACTTCATTCACTTTTGCAGTCTCTTCACAAGATTAATACTAATGCAAAAGAGAGTAATAACATGCTGGTGAACAGTAAGCACTTCTCTCCAAGTTTTCCTCTCATTCATGTGCCTTGAGAACCTCAAGCACGGAGAACTCATCCAAGGGAAACTTTTGTCCTCTCTGTTAGAAGGACATCAAATTTCATTTGTATTATCATTATCTTTCATATTTCAGGATAAACATGAAATCATGCTCAGATAACTTTCCTATTATTTCCAAGCTTTTTCCATTGTATGTCCTTCAAACTGCTTGCTCAGATTCCTATTTTCAAGTTGACCCCAAATGAAGACACAAAAATAGAGCTCTTAATGTAGCCACATCCTCCACTTGGTGCTTCTGTGTTTGTGTAATCCTTCCTTTCTAATACTATCACATCTCTTTACATTCTACTTGAGATCTCTCCTTTTTCCCTTAGAATTTTATCTCCTCCACTCCCTTTATCTTTGACTAAATAAACCTCCATTTTTTTCAAGTTTCAAGGGTTTCAATATAACTGAACTATTCTATATATCTTCCACAGATGACCCATCTTAACTTGAAATATTCTGAGCTGGAACAAGCATATTTCACTATTTTCATCCTATTTTTCTTCTTTCTTCATTCACCATAACACATTTTTAAGTAAAAAAGTGACATAGAAATATCAATGCCTTTTATCAGCTGAGGGAATTCACCAGGAACTGTAATTTAGTTAATTACATAAAAGTCACCCTTTCTCCTCTGTAAATTCCACACCTTGGAACTTGAGTGATACTAGGTGTGCAACAAAGAGTGTTTATAAATAAGAAGACAGAGATAAAAGATACTTTGCAATCAACAAGATTTTTCTCTTAAAAACCAACACTGACAATTCAGTTTAAACATTTATAAAAGCAGGAACATACTGCATATGCTCTTATTAGCATCCTACTTACACTATAGCAATGCAGCAAATTTCCTACACACCCCAACCTGTGTTTCAGGGAAGAAGAGTTACTTTAACCAAAGTGGCACACAGACTTTGCTCTTTTTTTGCAGTGCATAGCACAATCTATATCTACTTACAGCAGAGCATGGCAGGAGGCTCTACAGCTTTCAGCTGAAGAGCTCGAATTTATTTTTGTGCATTTGTGGCTCAGTGACCTTTCTGCTCAGTAGGTTGCCTTGGCACAGAGTCAAGGTTTGCGGCCCTCCAGCAGGGCTCATACAGTTCCAAAGCCCAGAGGACGTTTGGATAGGTAAAAATGACTATAGTTAGACACTAAAATTATGCTACCCTTGAAAATTACATGAGGTATAGAATTAAATCTCTTCTACAAAATACTGGAAGGTGTTTATTCCTCTAATATACTGGTATAACAGACAAGCCAAATAGTTTACAAAAACAATAGGGGAGAAATCTTTCATTAACGTGCACTGAATAATACTTTGAAGATGCTATGGTACTTCAAATTTCAAAGTTCCAATAAGCTCAGTTCTCACCATCATCTGCTGCTTAGGTTGAAAATATAGTTTAAAGAAATATACCACGTCCCTTAATTGCATTTATTGTAACCTACTGGCTTTTCTACAGGTGTAGGTCCTACCTACAGTTGTCACAGAGCTCAGAGGTAGCTTTCTTACATAAAGAAACAAACAAATTGTTTATATCAGACAATTAAAATTAAATTCATGTCAATAGGAGTTAATTTAACAAAATTATTCCATTAGGGATAATTAAATGAATGCATTTTGCAAATCAAATATAGAAAACCTCAAGGCACTAGATGACAAACAGATTTTGAAGTCTTCTTGTCTAGGTCAACCTCAGTTCTTCCCAGTAACTTTTAAAAACATTCACATGGCAGCACCAACAGCCATTAGAGAGAGAAGTCAAAAAAATTCTCTACATAAGTTAAAACCAAAGTCCCCACAGCTCCTACAAGGCCATTTGCTGCCTTCAAATGCCAGACACCATAGGCAGGAGTGACCAAAGCTTTCCTCAAGATTACATGCACAAAAACAGGACTGCAATTCACAGAGCCAGTATTGCAGGCATGAAGATCTATCAAATGGTGTCTGAAGACCTTCTGGGGAAAAAACAGCTCACTAAGAAGCTGCTGACTCTCAGCTCTTGAAAGACATGAGATATTAATTTCTCAGCCTTGCGATTTCTGAGGTGAGGGTCCTTGCAGCAGTCAAGGTCTGCCAGGCGCTTTGGTGCAAAATGCTGGCACAAGTCCCATAAGTTGCCTGGTTTTTAAACATTGTAGGAGGTTTAGGTTTTCTCTGGCACAGGCAAAGGCACTGAGGTAGGCACTTCAAAGCCCTGAAAAGGAAGTATGAATTATACAGATAGCAGGTTTTTTTGTAAAAGATACACCAGCATAGCATGGTTTCTGTCCTTAAGAACATTGTATACTAAAGACACAATGATCAAATGACAACTTCAATTACAGAATAACAAAAATTTAGCAAACATGCTGATTCAGCTAAATGGTTGGCCACAAGCTTAACATTGTGCAGGTGAAAAATCAGCTGAAATTTCAGCAGGTGTCAAAGTGCCTTGCAAACTTACAGCCAAATTTTTTTTCATGCACTCGTGAATCTGCCTTGGACTCTCATATTTTCACTGCATACGCACAAAGGTCAAGATCAAAGCCCCGGTCAGGTAAAACTTTCAGAGTCAAAATCCAGATTTTCAGGGAATTGACGATAATCTCCACTTGCTGGGATTTTAAGCAAGTGATAATTTGAGCAGGTATCTGATTCTGTAAGGTGCCCTTGTACTTCGGTGCAGGGTATGTCGGCTTCTCAAAACATTATAGCACTAAAAAAAACCAACAAAAAAACCACAAAACCAAAAGACAACAACAAACCACTATTCTCATTGCTTTTTCTAAACATTCTCAGTGCAATAGGCTTTTGAGTTTTGTTTTGTTTTTTTTTGGTTTTTTTTGTTTTTTTTTCATTTTAAATACCAATCACAAAACTATAATTACTAAGGAAGTGATACCTTCCATCACTTAGTAGTGAATAACTTTTACACTATATTGCCAAAGATGGATGGAATGATTTAACATACCCACTACCCTGCAAGAAAATCAAAGGGAAAGAGATTAATGCAAGAATTTGATAAATCTATCTTCATCTCTTTATAGTTAAAAATTTCCTACTTGTGCTCAAATAGCTGTCCAGTCACAATTGTAAAGCACTAATATAATGGACTTAGTTCAAAATGAAGTCAGAAATCCTTACAGATAACTTTTGCGGGTTTATTTGTGCATTTTATATAAGGTGTAAATGCTACATGAAGTAGAAGTAATCTCAAAAGCTACAGTGGTTTGGATGCTGCATCTATTTCTTTATATAGCACACAGCTGCAGTCATGTAAGTTGTCATTTTTGCACTGGAATTTTCAAATCAATTTACAGTTTATACATTTGTGCAACCATGGTTTTAGTGAAACAATTAAAGGTCATTAATGTCTGCAACACAAGGCTATGCTGTGATACATAAAATCTGTATCAGTCACCCAGTTGAAACAATTATGAAAATTTACCATTTCCATGACAGCTTATATATATATATGTGTGTGTATATATATATATATATATATATATATGTCCTTTATTATGCTAATTGGTAGTGAAAGCACAGAATGGGAGAGAGAACTTATTTTATTCTTGGTGACTATTATACAGTGCAAAACTAGAGTAAGTACCTCAGCATTCTCCAATGTAATCAACAGAAACAGGTATGTGAATACATAAATATACCTTATATTTAAATACCCAAACCTACAGACCATCATAGCTGAAGACATATGAGATTTCTACTTCCAGGAAGATAGTGTGTATCTGAGCAGTTTATCCCTCAGTACATAAATTGGGGTATACAAACATCTCTCAACTATGCTTATATACAACCACAGTCTGCTTCATGAACACACTTGTATTTCTAAGTAATCTGAAACTTAATGCATTTCATAGCTATTAATTACTAAGCAGGGAAGGGAAGGTATCTGTATCCTCATGACTGGCAATGACATTCTTTACTCCCAAAAAACCCCTGCACTGTAGAAAAAATAATGAAGTTAGGGAAACCATAGTTGGGGCAATATCTGGGACTTGATGAGGTCACTGAAGAAGCCCTAAAGCCATCTACTGAGCAGTTGCCAGCATTTCCAGGACTCTGAGGAACCAGGATTTCATGATGTTCTGCTTTTTTGGGAGAGTAGGCTGTGCACTGGCAGCATTGTATAATCATTCATGATGGGGGTTAGGAAAGGGCACTGTTATTTACTCAGGAATTATATTTGAAGCTTATTTTATTAGGAATCCTAGTTTCTGACACAGAAATAACACATAAGGGCAAAGTAACAATGCATTTTATTAAGTCAACCAAAAAGATACTGAAATGGACTCCCTCATCCCACTGTTTATTATAACTTATTACAATATACTGAGACAACTCCTGGGACGTTTTAAATAATGCTTAAAGATGTGAATCGTACTGCACAGAAGAACATGTACAGAATCAAATCACTGAAATACAGAAAACCAGAAATTAAAGTACAGTTAGTCCTTAAACCCCTCGCGGTCTTTAAACCTTAAAGTCTTAACCATGCACCCTGAAAGCCACAGCAATTTTGCAATGAATTCAAAAGTACATAGCACAAATCCTTTACTAGCATGGATGAAAAGTATATAGAAAAACAAGTCAGTTGCAAGTCCGTAATTGTAAAATTGTCTAATACAGTTCCTCCAAAATTCCAGTATTGAAAACACTGTATTTGTTTCTTTTCTTAATAAAATATTTGAAATAATTATATTTAAGGGTTTATAATCTTTTCATCTACCTTACAACTCAATCTGTGTAAGTTTATATTTCTACATATATAAAGAGAATCATATTCATATATATCTGAAAAAAGCTTATTTATAGAAACTTTGTTCATCCATTTGTACTTACCCAGGACACATTTTTAGCCTTGGGTGTTTTTAGCATGGCAACATGCAAGGCTGAAATAACCAACAACAGCCCCACCAGCATGGAAAGTCAGATGGAGGGGTAGTCCAGGTGCCTTGGTTACACCAGGGTGTATCTCCCTTAGCCTGGCTGACACAGGCGCTCTGAGCATGTGGTCAGGTAACAATAAAAAAAGTCATTTTTCTTCCTGATACACAATCCAGTCAAACCCAGACACATCTGCCTTCAGCAGCAGCTGGCTGTATTTCTGTATATCCATGAAATCCAAAGCTGGCTCTTCTCTTGGAAAAGTTAAAACCAAAAGTCAAAAGGACTCACTCTCACAAACACTTCACCCTTCCAGTGAGAAAATGCAACGTCCAGTTATCTTCCAAGCTTCCATGCAAGCTCTGAGCTTGTAGGAGAATGAAGCCCAACACTGCAAGCCACTTGCCTTCAGAGGATGGCAGAGATACACAGTTGCTGGATGCACTGTTTAACTGCTGCTATGCGTGAATATTTCACAATCTTTCGAGTAATTAAGAGAATTAGGATCTCGATGTCAATAAATAATGCATGCCAACAGATCATGCAGGTACCTGTTGCGCTGTTTGTGCCCGTGGTGCGGTGGCTGTGACTCCAGCCCCACAGAGGGCTCCTGTTCTCCCAGCACCTGCCGCAGCACTGGACTCACCCGCCGGCACAGATACACGTCCCACGACGGGAAGCAAAGGCAGAAAATCACTGTCCCTGCTTGTTTCTCTTTGTTCCTCTGCCCTTCTGTCCTCTTACTTTTACCTCCTGTCAATCTAGATTACCAGAGCAGATCCAGGCTAAATTTTGCAACTATCAGTAGTGATTAGAGTGAGTTGATTGAAATCGGATTATACAGGAAGACCTCTGCTTCCTCACTCAGCACATGGGCCAGTACCATTTGCAAAATACTTATGCTTCACTGCACAGTATGAGAGCATTTGGAGCAGTCCATTATAAGAGAACAGTGCAGTACAAACAAGTCAAACTGCGCTGTGTTTAAAAAGAGAGCAAATGAATCCTGTTTTCAGTAGCTGCATGAATATACAGGGAAGTGTTTCAAATCATTTCGAGATGGAAGTGTGTGTTGGAATCTCCCGGATTCATCAGAAAGCACGCTATATCCAAGAGTGCTACCTAAATGTACCGAAAGTGCTCTGTGTATCTGGTTTCTTCTACTCAGATATAGACAGCATACAAGTGTACCTGACTGGTGTCTGAGCACTGAACTTGTGAGAAGCATCATCCTTCCCTGGGGCAACATCTGGAAACCCTCCTGCCAGTATCTACACAATTCACAAACAGGATCTAATTCAAAAGTGCTTTTTCCAAAGAACAGCATTAAATTTGTTATGAGGTGACCTGCCTGAACCATGTTTAAATATATATAGGTTAGTTTATATAAATATAAATATGAGCTATCAGCTAAAAAGTTAGGACATATTATAAAATTACCATGCCATCCTAAAATGGTAATATTTTATCTTGAAAAGAAGAAAAAAAACCTCAAATACAAAAGGAGATGGTGGAACAGAGTAAGTTGACAGACATTCTGAATAAGACACAGATGCAGCTTGCATTACAACACATAATTTTTCTAGGACTTCCAAAATAATAACTTAATATTATTATCTACTCATGATACAGACCTAGATTATGCTTCAAGCATCATCTGTCACTTTACACTGATTATTTAATGTGTTTGCACAAATGCAATGGGTTCATGATTCCACGAATTCAATTTGTGGATGGTCCATAATTTGTTTGTGGGTATCAGAATAACATTAAGGTCTTTTCCAAGGTGGCAACATAAACTTTTTATTTTGTTAAAGGAAACTCTAGAAACTGCTTATCTTGACTGGGGTAGACATAAAATAAGTGTATTTTCCTGTGGAAATAACTGTCTGATTTCAAAATAATTACAGTCTTCTTCAGATTTGTAGTCCACATTGAGGGTAATCATAACAAGGCTGGTACACTCGGCTTTGTATATGCTAGAATTAAGGTTTATNAGTCCACTCAGTCTCATGAAGCTGAAGTACTATCTGTAGCTTCAAATTATTGGAACTCAAAACAGTGGATGATTGCCTTCAATAAACGCACTGAGGTTCAAATTCTAGTAGATAGACAGGTGGAATAAAAAGGTATATGACTGGATAGACATACAGCAATGGAGCAACTTTAGGCAGTGAAACAGAAGTACAAGAAAGATTCTCAGTGAAATGTTAAGCAGTTATTAGAAACAGTTCTGTTTCAAATATACCATGTCTAGACATAATAAAGAGAATATTTCACAGCAAAATTAATGACTTTATTCCATTCTCAAAGCTAAAAAATATAAGTATAGAGTCTGTTAAATTAGTACTAACACAAAGGTATCCTACAGTACTTTCATTGGTGTAGAACAGATTACATCAACCCTGTCCCTATATACTGTAATAATAAGCATAAACTTGGTCCCATAGACACAAGCTGGAAAACGGTTGGCATTCGAGTTTTCTCCTTCTTAATATTAACTCAGTTCACAGAATTTTAGAGCAGCAGCTGCTAATGGCTTGACAGACATGTGGTCAAATAAAATGAACTAAATTAATTCCCTCAGACAGAAGGATTTTTAAATACTGGATTTTACTTAAAGCAGCTAAATCAGCGCTGATGACATACAATAAAAAATTCCTATGGCAAAAAAATTATTAAATAAAACACAGTAAGGGCCACAAATTCAGATGCTAACAAGACTAGGAAGTCCAGAAATTAGCCTTGTTATATGTAGGACCTATGGTATAATTTTTAATTCCAGAGGGCCCAAATCCACTGTAGAAAATGGAAGGTCCTCGTAACAGGAAGAGTGTTGAGCACTAAATCGAAAATGAGAGACATATTCTGCACGTGTTCATCATATATCCTCTCCTTTCTGATGTTGAATGTCTTGTATAACCTCTGTAACACTCAATAGTTTTTCTGTCTTTAATGAACATGTTTTCAGAAGGTGCTTGTGAGGGGAGATGCTACTGTTACTATCATTTGATAGTTGAAATATAAATTCCAGATGAGTCCATTAGTTAATGAGGAATCTAATCTGAGAGGATTCTGGTCTGATCCTTTCAAGAATTTTACACACTGTAATGCTTTCTGAATCTAGAGCACATTTGTGGACTTTTGCTGTTTTGCATACTCAGCAGTTCCACAAACAAATCTTCAGCACTTCAATTTTGAGATCACAGAGTTGTTTTAAGCTGGGTATTCCCAAATGGTGGTACAAAAGATACTTAAGACTATTAACTGAATATCTGATTTAAGCAAAATGTTCAGCCTTGCCAAAAGCCAAACAAGCACCAAATCGACTTCCATTTTATTCTTAAAACTATCCTCTCTCTTCCTGCCTTACGTTCACTTACTGAGCTCTGCCTTCAGCAAAACTCATGACTCACATCAAGAAAACTGTTTTTTTTTTCTTTTAATGAGTATCAGCCATTCTGTAATGAATATAGCTGTGGACTTAGAAAGAAGATAATGTGGTTTTTGGTCTTTAAATAGCACATTGCAGCATATACACAAAATTCTAGGGTGTTTCGCTTTCAAATAACTGAATTCCTAATCTCAATACTTTGAGAAGTTTTCCTTTTTTAATAGATTTGAATAAAAGTTCCAGCACCATCAACACCTGAAAAGAACTCACATGAACATAAGCATTGATTTTGATTGCAACAAGCTTCACAGTAGTGCTTGCAAATGTTCTCAGTCCGAGCTGCGACTGAAACACATGCATGTTACCTAAGTCTTTCATTTTGGCTCCTCAAAATAAGCAGACACTGGAATTCATGTCTCTACTTTCTAGATATAAAACAGAAATAAGAATGTAACCTTGCAAAGAAATGCTGCAAATTTGGTCATTAAAGTTTGTGAAGGAATTAGATGAACATTACAGGACATTACAGGACAGCACTGCTTAATGAAGATCATTCACGATAAGCCTTTGCATACGTAGCACAGGAATCCATGCCATGGTCTGCCAAACCATAACTGCTATTCTTTACATAGAAAAATGGCCAGGCCCTTCAAAAAGAATGAGACACATGGTTTTTTGCTTACTGGGAGTGGAAAGACACTGCATCTTAGACATTGTGCCCTCCTCTTGCTGTCCTTGCCAGCTCTGAATCTTATTGGTCACGTCTTCCCTGACACCAAATGACTTGTGACTGCGCAGCGCAGTTGCTGGTCTCCCCTCCATCTTCTCTGACTTCCAGCCTCACCATCCCTCCTCAGTCCCAGCTGCCAGTGCTGTCACCACCCAGCTCGGCCAGCCAAAGGAGAACAACAGACTGACTCCTTGCTCTAGGCAGACTCCCACAGCCTATTCCAAATCAAACTTGTAACCATCATTTTTCAAAATATCACCTTATTTCCTCTAATCTCAGTCTAAAAAAACTTCTAGAAGTTAGACCATGGCTATGGAAAACCTCCAAGCTGCACAGTTCCAGAGTCAATGGGTATGGGATGAATGGAGAGGTCAGTCAGTAAGGCAAGAAGGCGGCTGCAATGGTGGTGCAGCTCAGCAGGCTGGGAACAAAACGGGATGGATTTACAGAGAGCCAGAATCCCCCTAACTGCAAAGCTGTGAAACCAACTAAAATTCAGACAAGTGGAAGTTTGAATTAAAATAATTATTCAGCATTTGTCATAGGTCATAACCATCATTCATATTTTCAAAGTATATTATCTGAGCTACTACAGCTGACTCAGGGACTATGTTTCTCAGAACAGAAAGAAATTCCATGGATACTTATAACGTGCAGTATCTGTTCCCTGTAGCAAGTTACTAAGGTTGGTAGGACAAAAACTGCCTTCTGTGTCTGTCCTATTCAGCGGTACCAAGAAAAACTATGTTTCACAGTAATGTAGAAGAGTGTAAAAAAAAGTGGTTCACCACAAGAAATGCAGAACAAAAAATATCTATGATTTTTACAAGCTTTTGCACGATGCTTTGGAGGTAACTGAAAGTTCACATTAGATATTTATAAGTAGAAAATTAACGACATGCTTACAGCAAAGGAAAGTGTAAAGCGTATGTAAATGCAATATTTCAGTGATATTTTGGTTCATTGCATATACAGAATAATGGAATTACTAAAAATCTAAGAACTGAGATTTAATACTTGGCAAATGTCACATACTAAATTATATTCAAAATCACATAGAAAAAAACCTGAAAGCATCAATCAATAATCCATGAGAAGCCAAATCAAGCCTTTCTGTGAAAGATGATGTATTATGTGTTAAGAAAGGTATCAATTCCTGAAGTAATATATTAATTCCAAGAATGTTTCCATGAAATAAAATTCCTCAAGACTTGGTGAGTAATAGAAATTCTGCTTTTTCAAAATCTATTGATTGTTTCTACATCTGAAAAGTTTTGTGTAATTCATATATAAGAAAATCAAAAGTACAGTGAGTACACTATGAAACCTCCTACCCCAAGCCATTTTTGTGCATCTCTCAACCAAATATATTTTCATTAAATGTTCTTTAATGCATTTATTTATTCAAATAGTTAGGTAATATCCTTTACTACAAGTTACTGACATGACTTGTACATTTTCTTTTTTATTTTTTCTGCTCTTCATCTTATGACCCTTCCAACAGCTCCTTCAGAATACACACACAGAGACAAAACAAAAACAAACAAACAAACAGAAACCAGAAACACTGTACACACACAACCAAAGTCATGAAAGAGTATAACGGTGCATGGGGAAGCAAAAATTTAACTTTTCCTTTACTTCTAATTAAATATACCATAAGATGATACTATTTTCTTGTGGCCATCTCTTACACTGAAAAATTTCATAGACTGAAAAGCCAAATACCCTAGACTATTGGAATAACAGAGCTTATTAGATGTCATTAGAAAATATCACTGAGCATTTCAAGCCCAAATTGCTGAAAATGAGAAATGAAGTTCAGAGCAGTGATATTCAAATTCATTACTAGAACTATGCAAGCCTTTCAGAGAGACAGATTTATTTTAAACTCACAAAACATTGTCTTTCAGTCAGTGAAATCATCAGTGTAAAGCCAGTACAAATCAGAATCTGTTTTACCATGTCACATCATTCCTCAGGGTCAAGCAACATACTGTGAAGCATGGATTTCAAAACAAAAATGCTCTGAAACATGTAATTAAAAAAAAAGGTTATAATATTTGCTATCTTGAAGACCATGCACCAAGAAAGATACTGGCTTACAAAGCCTTTTTTTTATCTTGCCTTTCTCACACCTATTTATATTTGCTATAGGTAAAGTGATATGATGGATCTGTAACTGCTTCTTGTGTTATAGCATCTACGTGCAGGGAAGACAGCAAGAGTGGTGTTAGCCAGTCCAGGAGAGATCAAGGGAAAACACTTGGCTCTGGCTTACAGTACCTTTGTAGTTAAAGTCAACAAGAGGCTCTGGGGAGAAAATGCACAACAGGGGGACAAAAAAAAAAGGTAATTAAATGAAGTTCAGCTTGCCCAGGTAATGTTTATATATTATATACACAGATTATCCTCCTGGGTTTCCCAACACAATCCACTATAATCAAGAGTATTGTACTGGAAAAAGGCCACAAATTACATCATCTTTCATGCACCAAATTAAATGTTCCAGCAGCAGAGCAAGCTCAGGAGCACATCTCAGGCATTGCTGGATGAGGACAACTAGCACATGACAGAATGATGTGCAGCAATTTATGGTGCTTGTTAACAGGACTGTCCTGTTGGTACTGCCAGAAAGTGGCCTCCTGAGCTGAGAGAAAAGCCAGTTGAACAAGACCACGCTGCAAACCAGAGGGGTACATGTGAAGAAAAAAAATGAGAGATATTCTTATAAAGTACATAATCTAACACAAATAGCATTATTTCACCATGATTCACAATATGTAACAGTGGGCAGCAATATATCTTCAATTTAAGCTGGCAAAGCGGCAGCATCACTCCAGCCTCTTCCTCGTCCTCACAGAGAAGGCCATTTCCTGCCCTGGCACTGCCAGGCTGTGGCACTGGGCATGTAGGAGGCTGCAGTGGCAGTGGTCTCTCCTGGCACCTCTACTCTGTCCTTCACAGCAGGTGCAGCCACCAGCAAAGTCTCGAAACTTCATTTTGACAAACTGTGTGAAGCCAGATATTCCCAATGACCTCCGAGACTTTAGAGCTTTTGGAGACAAGTTTTTATTGTGCAGCACCAGCCCACTTGTTCCCACATATCCTGGGCTGAGCTGGCACAGACATCCTGCCTCTGTAAGCTGAAACTGAACAAGAATGGCTGAAAACAGTCTCATCCCAGTTCCTATTAGGAAATGCAAACAGTCCTCCAGTCCAGAAAGGACTTTCTTATAATCAATTTCTCCTGAGTCCTAACATTTCCTGTCACTGGTCAGCCCTCCACCTTGGACAAACTGGTCTGCAGTGTTATGATAATGATACCACATTGTACTTACTTGGTTTGGGAAGCACACTGAGAAATCTCTGAAGTTTAAACTGAAAAAGTTAACCTACTGAAATCATGGTAAGACTTCTGTATTTACCTCAATAATTTAGTCACATATATTCATGAAATCATAGAATGACTGGAGTTGTGAGGGACCTTAGACATCATCCAGTTCCAACCCCCTTCCATGGGCAGGGATGCCATTCACTAGATCAGGTTGCTCAGGACCCCATCCAATCTGGCCTTGAACACTTCCAGGGCTGGGGCCATTCACAACTTCTCTGAGCAAAATAAATTCATATATTAAGAATTGTCAATGGAATTTGCTACACTAAATCAAGGAAACAGACTATAATAATTTCTTTTAAACAGTAAAATAAAAAAATTACTTTTCTACCTTCTAGGTCAGAAATCGATATTTTCTGTGATAACAAAATGTCAAAGAAGTTACTTTTAATTTGTGACTCACACACTGTTTTATTTGGAGAGCACTCCAGAAACTTGTCACAAACACTAAAAAAGAATATAAGCTCTAAAGAAATTGCTGCAAGTTTTATTTGTCTAACTTGTTCTTTTTTAGTATGCTTTAAATTTTACAGCATGAAAGTACAAAAATTAAACAGAGCATTCAAGCACATGAACACATGACAATCATTCAATCAGCAAATTGCTTTGGGTCGTACTGACTTTGGCAGTTTTACAAAATATACAAAATTTCCAACTGGTTGAACTGTTCTTGAAAATCTGGGGGGTTTACCGCAGTAGTCATAAACTGACTTTTCTGTCTCATCTACCATCCATGTTCTCTGATTAAATGCATTTTTTTCTAGAATATATATGACTTCCTTATGCAAAACAACTACACTATTCCTTTTGTCTTGTTACAGTATCTCTGAAAACAAAGAATTTTTTCTGCCTATAGTCATGCCATTTCTCAAAGGGTACAAAAAGCCTTTCTGCTCAGCATTCCTATGACACAGCCTCACTGGTACTGTGAGCAAGCTTTGCTCAAGAAGGCAGAGAGATTTCCCTTTAACCCAGCCACGAGTGACTGCAGAGATCACCTCTGTGAGGTCAGTTTTTGCCACAGGTAAATATCACTATTTCTGGAAAGAGTTTTTAATCTTCCCTACTCTGTCTCCTTTTTATTTCTTTCTTTCAAGAAAAAGTTCTTTTAACTCATGTCTGAGGTTTATTTCAGTCTACAGTACTTTGGCATTTTTCTTCAAAATTTACAAGGATCACTTTTATCCAGCATAGAAATCCAACTATGACTGGGGTCAACTCAATAATAATAAGTAGCAGTACTAGGAAAAAAACATGATGACATGATGTCTTACCTCTTTGAATACAAAGCAATTTCAAAAATAAGTATAAAATAAAAGGCGAGTATTTGGTTTAAACACCACATTTTCAAATGCACACCTGGAGGAAGGGTCCCCCGCAGGATGCTTGTGCCTGCAGCTGGCAGGAGCTCAGCAATGGCAATTTTGGACCAGGAGCAATTTGCTCTCCTGAGAAGCCTTCTTCATTTTGGTAGGTTGTTTGTTTTTTAATATTTTAATTTTTAAGAACTCCTACCCCATATGGATGTGAATGTGTATCATCATAGAGCATAAAAAGGGAAATAATTTTAAAACGTTTTTGGCAAGGTCTTTGGAGACCTGTTTCAAAACTGCTGTCTCAGTTCCCATCAGTAACTTGGACACAGACTCACATAACCCTGGGACACACTTTTCTAGGGCAAACCTTATTACCTTTAGTCACCCTCAAGGATCCATCAGATAATCAGAATATTTCTTAAAATATGTAGTGAACACATTGGGAAGGTTGACTCCTAATAGGCTTGGATGAAGCAAATCTTACCCAGGAGCTTTCTAACCTCTGACACAAGACAGTTTAAGATTAAAACAAAAAGAAAAGTATTTTCTTATAATTTCCAAAGCAGTCAACAGTTTTTTGGGTTGTTTTTTAGTTTGCTTTGGTTTTTTGTTTGTTTTTTGTGTTTTTTGGGTTTTATTAGGACAAAAGAGAAGAAGCTGAATCCTTTCCACAGCTGTTTCTGTTATATTTTCCATCTTCCTGCATCTCTTAACCCCCAGGCTGCAAACCTCACTGAGTATCTCTTTCTAGCGGAGCACTTGGCATTTAATAATTAACCTGATCATTGAACTTCCCTTCAATGTTTGTCACTGAAACTTAATTTATTTCCTCCCAATTTATGAAACTGTGTGGTCATTCTTCCTCTAAAAATAAATCCTGTTTTCTTTCCTCAGAGATGCAAATACTTCCTTCTTAGACAAGGAATCATTTCATGATTCATGTGGTTGCCCCATTTAATGAACCCTTCTTCGCCTCAGTAGGGTAATATTTTTTTCATTCTCATGCCATTTGGTGACCTGTTGCACTTGTTGCCTGCTCCTAAGCTGTGTATTGTATTCTATATGCAACCTACACAAATATGTTCGTTCATGTGAAGAGTGACTATTACTAAAACACAAATAGATAAAATGGTAAATGGCACAGTGACAATTCAAAAGATGACACAACAGTACTTTAAGAATTATCAGCAATCATTTGACAACATAGTTTAATTAAAATTTGCAAAAATTCAGCTGTGCATATTACTTGAATAATGGTACTGTGTTTGCAGATACATATACATGCAAACATGTATCTTTAGAGAAATGTGTGCACAAGTTTATAACAACATTAGCCATTTCCTGCATAAAAGAAGGTGCCAAAAGTGTGACCCCTCTTCATCTAGTTTTTCTATCCACATGGCATAGCTCCTCCAGGTCTGCTGACTTCTCTTTGACATCCTCTCTAAATTTCTCTTTATTATTTCTCTAATTCAGTTTAAGTAGTTTATTATTATTCTACATGAACACAATCTAGATTAATCTGACTTCTAGCCTCATTTTCAGATTTTTGCTGGTAATTTTCCCTAGTGTGATCATAAATGAGCCTTGGCTACCTGAAGTATGTTTTACCAAAAGCTGGAACTTTCATATTCAGGAATTACACTGACAATGTAACTCCTGGACAATAATTGTTTGGTTTTGGTTTTTTAAATCTATAGCCTAGTAACAATGCTTCACCACTTGATATTTCAATTTTACTATGTGGTAACAGATTCTATGAAATGGACAACAATCCATTGCCATATTTCCTTCTGCTCACAAAACAGATAGGACAGCATCAATCAATGGACACAGTCTTACAGTAATTGCCTGACTTAGCTCTTCTTTCCTTAGCTGCTGGGGACCAAGAACCAGCATCTTGTATTTATTTACCAATGCTGAATTTGTGTAGGGCAATGCTATTTCAGCAGATTTTCAATACTCTGGGAAAAATGAAGATTAAAACAACATCACATTATCTGTATTGCAACATTTTTCTGTCTTGTCTTTTGGACAGTTTTTTGGTATGTTTGATTCTGATTAGGCAGATAGTTAAACAAGCTAGTTTATCTTCTGAATCTTTTGCATAGCCTGCAGTAAGACAAGTCTTGCACATAAATGCTGCTCTCAGAAATAGCAAAATATCCAGTTTAATTAAAATCTGTGGCTCACAAATTAATTCAATAAAAACAACAAAGATTATATTCTGTAATACATGTAGTTCACATTCACAACTAGAGAAACCTTGGAAAAGTTGTATTCACAACTTATTGAAAAAAAACAAACACATTATCAGAAAATATGGGAAAAGAGCTAGTAAAGAAAAAGAAGGCCATTTTAATTGGGATAGTTTCTAGAAGTAACAAATGGAAATAGAAGAGCAACAAATGAAGCAAGAGGTTTTTACTGAAAACAGAGGTATCGATGCCTGGTATAGTCAACCAAGTTCTGTGTGCAAACCCATAAACAGAAATGGTTATCAACTGTTGACTGTTATTGCTAGCAGTCTGGTGATAAACCCGTACACAGACTTTAGAGATGAGGGAAAAGATGAAGCATTTTGCCAGATGTAGAATAAATAGGTCACTCCTCCCATAAAGATAATAACTCTCATTACTCTATAACAGATCAAAGCTTGCAAACACTGCCTTCAATTTGTTTTCAGAACCCCCAAGTGCATTCCTCTTTTGCACCATGCTCTAATGCCACACAGTACGCTCCTAGACACGTGTGTTCTCGTTAACATAAAAGCACGACTGTAAATACATGCTGCAGAAGTTACTTCAGCTGTTAAACAAATAGTATTTCATCCAAGTGAAGCAGCAGAGTGGTTCCATCTAGAGGAAGAGCGTGTAAATACTGCTCATCCCTAGTGACTAGCTGTTTTTAAGTAAAGAACAGACATAAACCATTAACACAGCACATTCAGTATAAAGGCCATGCCACCTGGTACCACACCTTCATGAATGATCTGTTTCTTACAGCAGTGCATGCTTGCTTGAACTGGACAGAAATGATAATGTTGTAAGCATCAGAGCTACTAACATTTACAATCTGGACAGTCCAAAGTATATCCACAGCCACAAATAATGTTAAAGTTGATGTGACTAGAAATGACATATGAAAGTATTCTACAATTGAAACTGCACTCTGAGGCATAAATTATGTAATCAAACCAATGCTGCATTCATTCACTAAACAACAACTTATTTTTTATAGAATCATAAAATGGTCTAGGTTGGAAAGGACCTTAAACATCATCCAGTTCCAAAGCCCCTGCCATGAGCAGAAACACCCTTCACTAGAACAAGTTACTCAAACCCCCATCCAATCTTGTGTTGAACACTTCCAGGGATGAGGCAGCTCCAACTTCTCTAAGCAACCTGCTCTGGTATCTCACCACCCATACAACCAAGAATTTCTTTCTAACACCAGCCCTCTGAATTTAAAGCCATTCCCCATTGTCCTATCATGACAGATCCTTGCAAAAAGCCCCTCTCCAGTTTTCTTGCAGGTCGCCTTCAGGTACTGGAAGGTGCTGTAAGGTTTGCCCAGAGCCTTCTGTTCTCTGGACTGAACAACTCCGACTCTCTCAGCCTGTCTTCATAGGAGACGTGTACCATCCCTCTGATCATGGTCATGGACTCACTCCAGCAGGTCCATGTCCTTCTTATGTTAGGGCCCCAGAGCTAAATGCAGTACTTTAGGCAGGGTCTAATGAGAGCAGAGCAGAGCGTGAGAATCACCTCCCTCAACCTGCTGGCCCACAGACCTTTTGAAGCAGTTCAGGATACAGCTGGAGTTCTGGACTGTGAGTGCACATGTCATGTTGAGCTTATCCACCAACCCCCCAAGTTCTTCTCCTCAGGGTTGTGGCTCTCAGTCCACTCAGAATATTCTCTGCCCAGACTGCACCTGTGCTTGGGATTGCCCTGACCCAGGTCCAAGACCTTGTACTTAGCCTTATTGAAATTCCCGAGGCTGGCACACACCCACCTCTCAAGCAGCCCCTGTGGATGGCATCCCTTCCCTTCAGTGTGTCGACTGCACCACACAGCTTGTTGGTATCGGCCAACTTCTTGAGGGTGCATTTTATCCCACTGTCCATGTTGCTGACAGATGTCAAACACTGCCAGTCTAAATAACACTGAGCCACTGACAACATTGTGAGTGTGACCATACACCAATTCCCTATCCACCGAGTGGTCTATCTGTCAGATCCATGTCAGAGACCAGGATGCTGTGCAGGGCAGTGTCAAATGCTTTGCCCAAGCCCAGTTGTTCCTCCATCATTCACCAATGCTGTAACCCAGTTGTGGAGGACCACCAAATCTTTCAGGCATCATTTTCCCTTAGTAAAGCTATGTTGGCTGTCACCAACCACCTCCTTATTTTCCATATTCCATAACATATGGGATTATGTTCCCCCTTTTCCATTCAGTGGGAACTTGACTGGACTGCCATGACTTCTCACATATGATGGATAGTGGCTTAGCCACTTGATCTGCCAGTTGCCTCAGGACCTGCATATGCATTTCATCATGTCCCATGGACCTGTGCACCTTTGAAGGTCTCAAAGGTCATCTCTTACAGCAGGCAGTTCCACATTCTGACAGTCTCTGCCTTTGCCTTCTGTGGCTCAAGTGGTGTGGCTGAAGCACTTGTCAATGAGGACTGAGGCAAAAAAGTTGTCGAGTACCTCAGCCTTCTCCATGTCCTAGGTACACACATCTCCTGTTTCTGTCTGGAGTTGCCCCACATTTTCCATTGTTTTCCTTTTATTACTAATGTATCTATAGAAGCTTTTCTTGTTGCCCTTGACATCTCTGGCCTGATTTAATTCTGTCAGGGCTTTGCTCAGACAATTTCTCAGTATTGCTTCACATTCCTGCTGGAAAGGGATGTTTAATCACACCAAGACTTTTTCCAGAAGAGATTCTGATCAGTGAAACACTCTTGCTATGCTCACCACTTCACTGAATCTACCTTTTACATTCAAATATGAAAGTATTCTTTTATTTTCCCTTCATTTCCCTATCAGTAATTTACTAATTTTGCAATTTTATTTTAGTATAAAGATAGTAGGAAAGACATTAAACATGCCAATCTTCCTTAGAGAATTCAGGAGACTCAATTAGTACTGTAAGACAGCCAGTCAATTTATCATGACTTCACAGTCTCATAAAATTGTTATGGAATGCTAAATCATCAGAAAATGTATTAAAATTGCCAAAAATACATAAATTTTTCCTTCGCCACTGAAGTCAGTAAGTATTGTACTCAAAGACATTACAGCCAAGAAGAGCAGAAAGAAAGGAAAAAATATACAGTTACAAAAGAATGAAACAACCAAACAATAAAAGACTAAGAACAAAGGAGAAAAACATTTTTAACAAGTAAGGATGGCAAAATCCACAGTGTATGAAGTGAGAGAAAAGGCAGAGGATTAAAAGACTGTGAGATGAAAAGAAATGAAGTATGAAAATGGGTTACATTTTACTTGTAGCAATCTCTTAAGCTAGCTTTAAGTGTTTATTTTTACCAAATGCTCTTTTTTTTTTTTTCAGGTTTCATAAAAAATACTACTCTTCTGCGCATAGAATTGTGCAGCAGAATTCTCCTTCCATCAAGGAGTCAGTTTTATGGAAAGGAAGTGCCCCAGGCCTCTTTCCATATGATTTGTTCACAGGCACAGGATGAATCACTGTGGGGTTTGGAGACAGAGATTATAAGTCCTGAGTCTCACTTACTAACTCCAATAGACTAATCATAGAGCATACAGTACTCTAAGTGTATGACTTGTTGCAAATTTCCAGCTTGCTTTCAGTAGTATATCACAGGTTTAAGGAAACACAAAGCCTTCTGAAGAACACCTTATTTAAACACAGCTTCAGAAAACTCTAACACTAGAAATATGCATAAAGTCAAGGTGGAGGAGGAAGGGGATTTTACAAAGGAAGGAGGTTGTTTTCACAAGTCTGCGTTTTTCTTGCCAGAAACAATGTAAATAATGTCACTACTTTGATATACCCAAATTAGAAGGGAGTTAACACAATAATGCTCCAGTTAAGCAATTACTGAAATAGTGATAGGATTACCAAAGGAAATATGAATTCAACCTTAGCAGATGAGAATAGAGGAAAATAATTAAACTGGGGTTCTATAATTATTTAGCTCAGTAGAAAATTGAAACTGTGATACTGTTGCTGCCTTGAAATGTTACATATATTAATTTTTCAAGCAGCCACATTTTATGCAGAATGAAAAAGGGAAAGACAACAGGCTCCTGTTGCAGATATTGTATGCAGTCTTTTATCCACCAGCCATATTGTTATATATACTTTTACTTCAGAAAGCAAAATGAGCTATAAGTATCCCATGCAGTACTTCTAAATGTAAAAGAAAAAAAAAAAAAATCAAAAGAAGCCCCTTTTGCTAGCTAATTAAATTCAAAGACTGTACCTAGGGAATGCAGCAAGAAAAAATTTAAAGAAGGGTGAAAAGAAAATGTATTTTCTTTAAAGAGGCTTCATAGTCCAAACTGAATGCTATAAAATGGAAAGCAATCATTAAAATTGAGCTTCAGAATTCAAAAAAGAAATTATCGCCACTTATTATATGAAAGGGAAAACAACTGGAGTAAATGCGTGAAGTTTTCACTCGAAAGGACGGGAGCTGCAATCAAAAGTTTAACTTCAGTACTACTCTCCAGCATAATGAATACAGGTTGTTAGTCAATTGCAGCACAGTAAATGCAGGTAAAGGGCATTTATTTCTTTTAATTTCAGCAGTGCAAAGTTTAGCAGTCCCTGTTTGGCTGGTATTCAGACTAACAGAGTCTGAGTTCAGGTCACTTTCCCCTTAAATACTGCCAAATCACTTTATTCCATTTATTCACTTACTGTCTTCTTCCCATACTACCAAAGCAAAATTAGGGCATAGAAAAGATCCAAAAGGACTTCTAAGAGACATTTCAAATGTAGAAAATATCCACCAAACCCACAGATTATGAAGTGCTCCATAACAGTACTGAGGTACCCAGTACTGAAAGCAGTCCAGTCACTTAAAGGATCATTTTTCGTTTTCCAGCCAATTCATATAAGTTGTAAAGATACCATGTTTATCCTAAAATAATTCCTTTAAATCTCATGATCACAACTGCTCTATACCTTATTTCCTTCTTCTCAGCATGTGCTTTTCTGCGTACAATACACAAAGAGGAAAATCATGGAGGTAAATCCTGATATTATCAGTTCATCCACAGCTGCCTTAGCCTGCAACTTTTGCCTGTGAACAGCTCAAACTCCCACTAAAACTGACAACAGCAGCAATGGGGAAAAGAGGGATTGACGCAAGATTAGAGCTGACTGTCGCGGTCCGCCGAGGGAAAAAGGAACGGCCCACACCAACGTGGGGTAGAAACAGGCACGAACACTTTATTAGGGGCGCATGGGACTCTCATAGGGTTCGGTTGGAGGATTCTAGAACTTGGGTGGAGTTAGGGGCAGATCACGACACAAAAGGAAAAGGGAAGGAGGGTTTATAACTTACAAGGGAAAACTGGGGGTGGCTAGCCTTGTACGGTGGTGCTGCGTTACCCCACCGGCCAGCCTATGGGGCTTCAGGGGTACAAGAACCAATCAGGGGGCTGTAACTGGGGTTCCGACAGCCAATCAGAACAATTGAACAAACAGAGGTAATAGAATGGTAATAATTACCTATCTAATACATCTTTATCCTAACTATAACACCTGAGCAGTATAAAAACTTTAAAAAAAAGAGCTCCATGGCAATGGGTAACTGGTGGTTGTGGCAGTCTCTATTTAGTAGCAGACAGTACAGGTGCTCCCCCCACAACTGACGGCACAGGAGTACTAGGGGTCATAGAAACAGCCCTGGCAGGCGCAGTCTTGCGAAGGGAAAATACAGGGCTGGGACTAATGTCAACAGAAGGAAAAGAAGTTTTAAAATGTGAAACAAGAATTCTGTAGGCCAAAACCAGAGAAGTATGGTGAAGAAGAGTAAAAAAAAGTAGCTATATAGCTATATCTGGGGGAGAAAAAAACCAAAACAAACAAACAAACTCAAAACTATAAATCAGCAATGAAGAAGAGAAAGGGAGGTAGTGAGGAAAAGGAATAAGCAAAAGGACAGTATCTGCTATGATCAAGAATGGTCTGGTGAGAATCATGATGAA
The DNA here is from genome assembly GCA_013399695.1 of Formicarius rufipectus. NCBI lineage: Eukaryota > Metazoa > Chordata > Aves > Passeriformes > Formicariidae > Formicarius > Formicarius rufipectus. The sequence goes on along the minus strand of VXAU01000073.1, from coordinate 116,022 downwards.
GTGATAGATGAAAAAGATTACAGACTCAAAAGAACAGACAAAAAAGCCCTAGTTCAAATCTAACAACACCAAAAAGAACAGACAAAAAAGCCCTAGTTCAAATCTAACAACACCAAAAAGAGAACATTTGCTCAGGAAGTCTGAAATATCCTCCAGACACAGGCACAAACAGCCTGCTGTCTGGAACCTGCTCACTGCTGCAGGCAGAGAGCTCTCCAATTACAGTCCCCACCATTAGACAAGAAGCATCTTGAAACAAAACCATACCAAGGTCCTTAATTACATTAAGCTAAAATATACAGTACAAACCATAAGTTTCACTACTAATATTTAAATAAAATTTATATTGTTTTGGAATGCATTTTTAAAGTTTGGGTTTTTTTCCTTTTTTTAATAGTAAATTACAAAAATCCTTTGTTAAGGACTAGAGCCAGAGTAATGACTTTTTGCCTTTCAGATATCATTTCCATGCTTTATCAAACTACTCATATATCTAAGAAAAATATTTAAAACATTGGCTCAGACTTATTCTGAATAGTCCATTCAGCTAAGCAAAAGAGTAAGTTGATAATTCTAAAAGAAATCCAAAACAAAAAAGCCCACAAAAATTCGAAAAGTCAGTAACATGAGCTTTCAAACAAATTAATATTTTAAAAGAAATAAGTATTAAAAACAGTGTTGGGAAATTCAGACAACTAAAGACTTTAAGCTGTTACTAAAAGTGCAAGGAATTCCAGCATAAGGCTTGCCTATCCAGAATATCATATGCTGATCCTCCCTGGCTGCATTCACCTATTCCTTGTTTATATAGCTGTAAGAATGGCAATAAACATGTACACAGCAAATGCACTGCAACCTGAGAAGTCAGGAAGCTCTGCAGTTCCCTCACATGCTCAAGGTGCTTGGATTTACCTGTCTGTATGCTCCAGTAGATCATGTCCAGATATGGATTTGGTCACTTCCACGCTCATTGACTTGAAGAGTCTTTCAAGAAATTGTATGGACTCTTCTCCTTGATTTCACTTGCCATGGATAAAGGGTTCAGTCAACCCCTATTATGTTGCCATAAAAACAATTTTTCCAGCTTGGCTGGCAAGATGCACCACTGCAACTGAGACTGCTCACAGCAGTAAGAGAAGGCAGCACATACAGTCAGGCAAAGTGGTTGACAGAATTGCTCAGCTCAGAAACATACAGACTCTGGAATAATCTTGGACTCTGTCCAAACAGCCTTCACTTCCAAACACATCAGGAGGCTTGGAGACAGGGAGAAATCTGAGTGACTTCCATCAGATGGCAACTTCTCTTCAAGGCTGGACCATCAGACAGATAGACTTGACTAAAGTTTGAAATGAAATAAACTGGTCAGGCTCCAGTGCTTTTAGATGTTCTGTAACATTCAGGCAGTTAGAGTTGTGAGAACATCTTTGGGCAACATACAATCAGTACTAATGTTTTAGACTCCAGTTCCAGAAAGAGATGAGCTTGTTCACTGAAAGGACTCCACACAGCTGATTCTCCATACCACCCCAAATGGATCCTATTTGACAGATGACACGACCCCTTCTCACAGACATGACTAATGAAACATGGTTAAGATACTATTTGGAATTATCTCCAGCTTTTGCCATGAAAATATTCACTATAAGGGCCTTTATTTCTGGAATTGGGTATTAGTATGCAGTCTTAATGTCTGTATGACACATTCTACCATTATAAGCTGCAGATTATTCCAAACCATATTAAACATATGCACTAAATGACATCTCACCACCACCCCACCACCCCATCACACCAAATACCCACCAATTCAGAGAAACTGCAGAACAGGATGAAAAAGAGTGGGAACTCTGTGGATGCAGGCATTACATGGTGCCATGATAAAGAAACAGTCAATGATGAGGAAAACCCGGGTAGAACACCTGAGCCAAATTTAATCCTGTTAACACTGTGTAGTCTGCTCATCACTCAATAGCTCCAAAACCTGGACAGAAGGTAAAGATGGATGAAACCCATCCAGGCCCTCAATTTTACCCCTGCACACAGATGCAGGATTAATCTCTGTGTATGACTATCTAAACATGCAAGAGATCACAGAAAGGAGCAACATATGAATACAATCATCTACTCTACCAACACTGCACCTGCAAATAAACAATGTGAGCCTGTGTAACTAAGGGTGGTGGTCTGTTCCTGACCCAAAAGACGCACAATTTTTAGGACGTGAACAGAAATGAGCTGTATTGGTAGCAAACAACAGTCAGTTAGATGGGGTTATACATTCTTTGGTTACATAAAGTACAGGACCTTAAACTCCCCCAAAAATGAAAAAAAAAACCCAAAACAAACAAACAAAAACAAAACAAAAACAAAAAACAAACAAAAAAAAAAAAAAAAAAAAAAAAAAAAAAAAAAAACAAAAAAAAATAATTTCTACGGTGGATCATTCTCCACTACAATTCATAAACAATTTAAGAACTGTAAATTAATAACCCAGAATAAAAGTCTGCTGTTTTTCCCCAGTGACTCGGACATTAATAAAAAGGGTCATAGCTCACTTTAATTTCAGTGCTTTCATCCCAAAAGAATCACACAGTACAACCTCAATTAGCCCAATGCCATGGGGAGTGCCAAAACAATTTAATAATAACGGATTTGGATAAGCAAGGATTCAAGCAACAGTGAGAATTTTCATTGTAATTAAGTTATTTAAAAACACGGTCGTCCCTCACGTAATAGCGGCTGGACCAAAAAGATCAAGGGCAAACTTTGTTTCACTTGTCCTAACTAAGATGGAGCAACCTTCTTTTTTGTAAACAGTTAGTGAGGCATTCAGAATATCACAAGATGCATCAGCATTGAACAATACCCTTTACACTAAAAGTACCACAAGGTACAAACCTTATTACTTTATAAAACATTCACTAAGCTTCTTTCTTTCCATTATCAACAAACATCAAAAAAATGGTGGCATTCGTGGGGTTTAATCTGAGACTAAATCTGAGTAGATGTCATGGTGGTTCACAAGTGAGTATTCTGATACTTCCAGGTTGTGAAACAGGTAAATATTTTGTTCTGTCTAGATAATATTATTCACAATGGCTCCTGCTATTGTTAAGTAAGAATAACAAGGAGAAATGCAAGGTGATGCATCTCAAGAGGTCATTATTTTCACATGGCCTCAACTCCACTGGCTTGAGAGAGCTAACAATTAAGAAGTGATTTCAATGTATTTGTGTTTCAGCTTCTGCATAATAGTGGAAATAGCTATAATAAGTATCTCCATAAGAGTTTTGATTTCATATTCAATTAATGGCTAAAAGCAACTATACATTATTTTTGCATAATTTATATGAAATACTGTACTGTTACAGTTCTTACCTTGATCTCACCTGATGCCCCATACTTCCAGCTGCTTCTTACAGAACAGCATCAACTGTTGCACCAGTGAGAACAAAATACATCCAAAGTCAAACTAGCTCTGCAAAACTATAACCACACTCACATTTCCAATTGTTTACCTCTCTGCAATTTGTTCTGAAGGAGAGATTCGTTTTCTTTTTAACAATTTTATTCTCTCCATCAGTCCCCTACACGAACTTTGACTTAGATTGACCTATTTATGAACTTGCTTGTTCTGGGATCAATTTTTAAGCACTGCCTAAAAGACCTTTCTATGACATAGAAAAACACACAACATTTCTGACAATAGAACAATTTCTTCTGATACCTTTGCTCTTTGCTTGTGCAACAAGCTACAAGCTGCTTGTTGCTAGTACTCAGCAATTTCAATTTGCAGCTTAGCCTGATCATTGCAACCTTCTGTTTCTCATCATGTCTATCTGACAACAGAACAGCAGAATAGAAAAGGAACGTTAAAAGATAAATTAATTACTCAGGAGATTATCATGTCAGCTGAGTACAGTTCAGACATATTTCAACTAATGGTCAATCTTTTTCATTACTAATACTTAAGCTTTGGTGCTGGCCTTCCTTGTGGAATTTACTGGAGACAGCCATTTTGCAAGACAGACCAGTCATATCACACCAGAATATTGAAACAGCCTTTTCTGGAAAGCCAATACACCATGCAAACTGGCAGGCTATACTTCTGCCTCTGTACTACCGCCCTTTTTCAAAAGAACTACCTCACAAGACTGTTTTTATGTTCCTCTGGGTCTTCCAAATAACTTTCATGCCCAGTCCCTAATTGCTTGTAACTTTAATTGATTTTCAGTTCTCTTACATAGATAAGTAGAGACATCCTTTTCTAATGACTCTCCTTACACAAAACTACTATCCAGAATAAATACACAATTTAGAAAAAGAAGTCAGAATGGTCAGACTTCCAGTCTGTTAATGCTACAGGTTATTTTAGGATAGATTCTTGAGAATATGAACAAGTTATGAGAAAACAGATGACAAGAGACTCATACCTGTTAAAAAGATCCTTGTGTCTTTGGGCTGTAAAAACTTACTTCACAGGTACTTAGTACTCTGGTCAGTCACTCAGCTATCCATTAAAATACCTGCCTCAGTCATACCATACCATCTAACATATTAGGAGTTGAACACGCAAGTTAGCATCATTCATCAAATGAAAACTTACATAGGAAACCCGTACTCGCCGTCGGTGCACCAGCCCACAGCACTGCATGAAGAGGACAGCAGGCAACAAACAGGTTATGCTTTCACCAAGCTTCGGTCATTCCTGTCTCCTCTGAGACACTGTCCATCTCTTCTCACTTTCAGCCCCAGGTGCAAGCAAACAGATAGCAAAACAGTCACCCTTCAGCTCTCAAGCCTCCTTTTAAATTAGCTTGAAGACGGACAAAACTTACTTTCTCTGAGTAAATCAGTCTCTTCTGTTTCCAATGATTTAAAAAGAGAGATAGGAAAAAAAAAATCCAGAGGCACGTCTTTATTTCCTCAGCATCCAGTTATTACAAAGCAAATTCCATATTCATATATATCCTTTACTACACATAGCATGAGGTTTGTACCAACCATTCTGAAGTTGGGAGAGGCAGAGACATAAAAGGATCTTTATATCTCAGACCACTGCAACCTCAGCTTTGTGAAGGTCTCTTGCTGCTGCTGCTGCTGCCGCCGCTGCTGCTGTTGTTATTGCTGCTGCTGCTGCTATTACAGCGTTCTTCCCAGTGCACAATCCAGCAAGAGCATCCTTGCTTCACTGTTACCTCTGCTCTATCTTAAGCATACCTGGTTTGTTATTTAACCCTTCCCAACAGCCTGAAAAAAATGAGAGAGTCTAGACTTTAATTCACTCTGGATTCACAGGACTACAGAACCTCCCTCCAAATAGGCAGATGCTTTGTCTGGGAATACGTGTTTCACATGAACTATAGGCAAGACTACTGAGTGGTCTTGCTACCTGACTTGCATCAGAGGTACAGTCTCCTCTGCTGATACTGTTTACAAAAAGAACTCAAGAGAACATTAGAACTCAGAATACACACTTTGACCTTTTTTATTATTTTATTTTTTACCTAAAACACTGAGAGAACTAATTAAATACTTGGATAATTGAGACTTACAGATAATGATTTTGAAAAGACAAATATAATGAAAAATTATTACCCTTAAAGCAATAAGGGGACACTTCTGAAATCAGGTCAGATTAAATTAACCTGTTTATGATCACAGTTTATCACTTTTCTTTTGGGAGAGACTGAGTATTCTAATATTGAAAGGGCTTAACAGCTACATTATATCTTAAAATTAAATCCTTCAGTACTTTATAGCAGTGGTCTAAGAGTCTCAAATGTCTCCAGTAGTGTATATCTCTGGTCAGATAAACACATGAGGCCCTTCTTTTAACACTGAGGAATACTTAACTCCTTCATCACCAGTATTTTGCTAAAAGCTAGGATATGCAGTATGATTAAAATATTTATCAATAAAACAACAATTATTACTAAAATTATAGCTAATAAATTAATAATTTATAGTGATAATAACTATTACTATATTATTATTAAAAGTGGCAATGAAAAAATTAGAGATTATACAAGAGATCTTTATCCTGTATTTATGTAGGCTCTGTGATGATGACTAATGAAAGGGTTAAATCTTCTCAAAAAGGTAAAGAAAAATAAGATGGTACTCCTCAGAGACTGGTTTGGGTTCTAAACTACAAAGAGGGGACTCCAAAGAAGGCAAGTTATCTGTAGGTGTGCAAAATGTTATCAGACACTCAAACTGGTTGAATGGTCAGAAGAGTTTTATTCCAGTGAAAGATACCGAGGTTCTCCCCCCATAGAAGTGAGAAGCCCTCTGATTCTATGATGAAATCACACAGCTAAGAGAGATAACATTTGCAGGCCAAAAGTCTGGTAACTAAAACTCACTTCATGCACCTAACTCCTGCTCATTTCAAGTACACCTTGATACGTGAAATGTCCCTCTCTAAAAAATAACTATCAGTGGTGTTAAGCATCTATGTGTCTTTGGAGACAAAAATGTCTATTTAGCCACGTAAATATCACTAGGTTGACTGGTTTGGGTTTTTTTCTGTGGTGAGAGTTTTTTGGTAATTTCACTCTATCTAACAACCAGCAGTTCCTATGGACACCAATGGGTTGACTGGTCTTTCTAAGCCAAATGTACTTTTGGTGTAAAGCCACAGTTGTTAGTGAAGATGTATTGCTGATAACTCATCTGCGCTGGACCTGCAGATGCTCTCAGCATCTTAAAAAAAATATAATAAGACTAATAAAATTAAAAACAGGAAGTTGTGGATGTAAGGACCTAATCTACACACCTAAATCTAAGTTATCTTTATTTTACCTCGTACCACACAGTCAGATAGGTATTGATTTGTCTTTAGCAGAAGTTGGTACTTCACTGTGACACATAAGGAAGTGTTCTTGTAACAATTTCACAATCCAAAAGCAGTGTACCATAATCAATAAGTAATGCAGACCATTAATCTCTCTAATCAAGATTGTTTAGAGTTACTCTCATAAAACCATTAATAATACCAGGAACGACAATAAGTAGGAAGAAAAAAGCATTGTGAAGTCAGGCTATACTGAACATTACCATAAAAAAACCCACCATTTTCAAAACAGTTAATGAAATAAAGCTAGACAGAATAATACAGCAGTTGTTTATATATGTACATAATGATCAGTTCTCTAAATTCTCCCTATAATGACTACTTTTTACTGCTGGGGAAGATCCATACATAAACACAAATATAAAAGCCATGCTTCAGCTATATATTATACATTCAACTTCTTTAAAGATTCAGGAAATGTATTTGGAAATCATCAATAATATTGGCTTCATCTAAGTGTATCTTGCACTAATAAGGCAAACAATATGAAAATTACCAATTAATTTTAGAAGTTTCAATTACTTCTCAAGAAGATATATGCATCTATGTTTTTAACTATTCATGAAACTCATCAAGAAGACCCATAGCAACCTCAACCATCTCTTACAAAACCAGTATAGGAACTCTTACTCAAATTAATCTGCAACTATTCTCATAACCAAAGATTTCATCATTTATCCATAAAATTTTTCTTCTCAACACAGGCAGGAAAACTGTTTGATTGTCTCTCTCCCTTCCTACTCCCAAATTACTAAAATACTTTATCATGACCATACGTCAAACAATTACCAAAGACTTTTGCTTCAATGTGAGTCCCAGTTGCTTTTTATGGAAGGGTGGGGGAAGAATGACTATTTTGGGGATAGAAGGGACACAAATACGTCCAAGTCAAACTCATCTATAATTGAAATCCAGTAAAATTTTATGTTCAGCAAGTATGACTTTGCCACAGTCCCCGCAGGACAATGCAGTGAATACAGAATCAGACCACTTACATTTTCTGCTAAATTTTCTTCATCACACACACTGTGATGTGAAGGATCTTGCCTTTTTTTTTTTTTTTGTCTTTCACATTCTCATTACAAAATTTATGATGCATTTAAAGAAACAATAATGACTTGTGGCAGCAAATTTTATCACTATCTTTCCTGTACTTTCTGGGTGAGCTTAGTCTTTAGGCAAACTGCAACAATCTCTTCTAATGATTCTCAGCAAAACTGCAACCAAAACTCCCCTCACCATTGCCACTCTAATAAAAAATCCTCCATGTAACCTTAAATTGAAGGTGTAGCAAGGCATCACAAGAGTAACTAAAAACCCTGAAAACCTTACTAAAAGACAGAAAACTACCAAGCTAGTGAAAAGTAATTTTCCATGGCCTAATACTGAAAACAAAAAGTAAATCTATGAATCTTGCTTTTCTTGTGAAGTATTTTTGAAATGACCTTTTAGTTAGCCATTATCATTAATACAATACCAAGGTTAATGTACTCAGTGATTGATTTTATTTTTGCACACAGGGCAAAATGATAGCACCTTCAAGAAAAGGAGCTTACCAGATACACACAAAACATTCTAAAGACTGGTACAGACACTTGGGAAGCAGGAAGAAACCGTGACACTTATACCAACAGGTATCATAAATAAGGAGAAACTTTGGAAGACTTGAAATAATCAGAGAGGCTGATTTGCAAGTATTTAGATGCAGCTTTTCCAATACTGAAATAGCACTGAAGAAAGGACAAAATTTCTTATCTGGAATTAAATGAACAGGTTGGCACGAAAAGTGGAATAGGAATGAACCCTTAGAGGGTAAATGAGTGATACAGTTATTTGTATTCTCCTTAAGTGCTTCATTTCACAGGTTGTATAAACTGAAGGGTGGGAAAAGAAAAAGAGGCTGTCAGAGAATTGTTATCATTTACTCTGATTGGCTGCCTCAGCTAACCAGCACTATTTGGGTAAAGCCTCTGCCAGCTCACAGTCACCCGAAGCTCATGGCCAGATCTTCCATAATCTGATCAAGTGACTGCCCAGAGCTAATGAGATGGATCTGAAGTGTTCAATGCCAGCAAGCTCAAGGCACAGCTGCCCCAGCTACCTCAAATGGCATTGCAGTAATTCCAGAGGAGAACAATGACAGAAAAAAACTCATGCTGAATCCTTTTTCTGGATGAAAAAAAACCAAACAAACAACCAAACAAAAAACCAACCAAACAAAACAAAATACCCAAACAAACAAAAAACCTACCCAAACCAAACAAACAAAAAAAAAACTTCTCTCCAAACCTCCAGGAAGTCACAGAAAAAAAATACTATCCACCCTATGCTACCTTCAGAATTCTTTACAGATAAGTTCCATTAAATTATTAGTTAAATTTATCCACAGATAATTTTAATAAATCACAAAATAGTTGAGGTAGGAAGGCATTGCTGGAGATCGCTGAGTCCAATCTTCTGGTCAGGGCAGGCCCAGCTGAAACAGGTTGCTCAGGGCCATATTCAAGTGAGTTTCAAGTTATCTGCAAAGACGGAGGCTTCATGACCTCTCTGGACAATCCATTAAAAGTGTTTGACCATCACCACTGAAAAAAAGCTTTATCTTATGTTTAATCAGAATTGCCTGTATTTTGTGGCTCTTGGCTGGAGTCACTCTAGAATGTCCATGTCTGTCTTGTCAAAGGGAACTCAGACCTGGATGAAGCACTCCAGATGTGTCTCACAAGTGTTGAGCAGAGATCATCTCCCTTGACCTGCTGGCAGCATTCTTCCTAGCACAGCCTAGAAGGCTCTTGGCCTTTCCTGCAAGGACACATTACTGGCTCATGTTCACTTGGAATCCACCAGGATCCCAGGCCCTTTTCTACAAAGCTGCTTTGTAGATGATCAGTTTATACCAGTGCACAGGATGACTTTCTTCCAGGTGGGCAACTTTGCCTTTCCCTTTGTTGAACTTCATGAGGTTTCCATCAGACTACTTCTCCCATTTGTTGAGGTCCATCTGGATGGCAGCACAACCCTCTAAGGTATCACCCAACTTCTCCCAGTTTTGTAGCATCTGCAACTTGCTGAGGGTACACTCGGCTCAATCACCCAGACTATGAATGAAGAGGTTAAACTGTACTGGCTCCAGTATCACCCCTGGGGCACCAAACTCGTGATGGGACTCGAGTTTGGGTGGGACTTCACACTGCTAAACACACCCTTTGAGCCTGGCAGTTCTGACAAGCTTCAGTCCACCTCATCATCCACTTATTTAGTTCACCATTTTGTCTATGAGGATGTCCTGGGAAACAGGTTGTAAAACCTGACCTGAGGAAGGCTCAAGAGCATCCATTCTTCTATGCTTGTCCTTGAAGCCAATCATCTCATCGTAAAAGGCAAGGCTGTCAAGCTGGCCAAGCCCAATGTGCCCTTTGTAAATATATGCTGATTGCTTCGAGTCACCTACTGGTCCTTCATATGTTTAATAATGGTTTACCAAGAGGTCTTGCTCCAGCACTTTCATAGGAATTGAGGTAAAGGTGACCAGCCTGTAACTCCCCAGATCCTTCTTTTTCTTCTCACCCTTCATGAGAACTGTGGTTATACTTGCTTTCTTCCAGTCCTTACAAACCTTCCCCAGTCACCATGACTCTTGAAAGACCATTAAGGAGCTAAATTTTAGGGATGTCAGTTTTGTGGTATGGATAATCATTGCCCCTCAGAAAGGCTCTAAAAATTTATACACACATTTAGGTTGCATCATAACTCCATTCTAAGGATGCATATGGAGTCTTAAATTTGCATCAAAATGTTTAATTTGCTTCTAATTGTAATCCTTCTAAAGCTTTTCAGGCTCATTTCTCAGTAGTTTATCTGAGTCAGTGTTTATGAAATAGTGTATTATTTTTAGCTAAAGGTTTCTGGCATACCAGTCAGTTGTTCAATAGATTAATTTACTCATTACCATTTAATATGAAGCACTTCAGAGAAACTGATTTGAGATATATTTTAAGCTACTCAGTTATCTACAAATAAAGCATTTTAAGCATATATGCCAAACTGTATGAGGAGTCTATGGTGACCAAGAAATTATAACAAATACATCTCAGATGTTTTGGCAGAATAAGCTGTTTGTGAATCCATCAGTCTTCTGAACTGTAGAGAAAGTGATGCGGCCTCTTCCCCTTAAAAATCAAAATCAAACCAAAAAACTTACTTTGCTTACGAAGTTACAGCTAAAAAAACCTGTAAGAGTCTCAAAAACAGTTCAACTTTTACAAAGCCTTTCCCACGTATTATGCAATGAATTACACAAACATACAGGAGGAAATAAAAAAAAGGGATGAAAAATCTGGCTCTCAGAAACTACTGGAAATAACCTCAAGAACATGACTGCTCTCAAGGGGTGTCATCTTTCTCCACATGACATTTTACTGATCATGTACTGTACTCAATTCCTACTAGAGCTTTTCAAGAGCCTACTGTTTTTGATGTCTAACTCTGCCACTGCTTGAAAGACCACAATGTTCTTCAGTCAGCTGCCTTTTTAGTGGTATTTCAAATAAATAACTCCACTGCATCCTCTGTATATGATCTCTGTTGTCAAGGAAAAACTTAATTTAATAATAAAAAAACCCATGCTAGCTCAAGAATTCTGCATTCAAATTACATTTTTAAGTAACAGTTTGATGATTTAATCATTGACAAAGCTTTTGGAAAGTATGGCTCCCATCTTCTTGTTGTTGACTTTCTATTAATGTTATAAATGCCTTCTCTTTTAGCCTTTCTCTGGGAAAGAATATTAGTGCTAAGGAATTTTCATATTCATTAAGAAGGCTTCATGCTGGCTGCCTATACCTCAGAGTTGTACAGCTCAATTTTTAATTTCTTTTATCTTATAAAGATAATGAAGCTGCACATAGCTATTTTTAAGAGACTGGAAAGAAGCAAAATCCTTTTAGACTGAAATATTTTGATTTTTCTATCTATCACTATGCTATTTTTGTTGGTTCACATGTATTAATTAATTAGCAATATTTAGATTTTGCTTAGAAAAATCTATGCACACATAATTTCTGTGCAAAAATAACTTAAATTGTTTACAAACTATCTTTTACTAAAACAATCCCTCATTGTTATCATAGGTGATCCTCAAAAGAAGCAATGTATGCAAACCTTACCATGCCTGTTAATCTAAGGAGGTAACGCAAACTGCAATTTTTTTCAAGCTCATTTTTTGATGTTAAAAGTTCTTCAAAGACAGATAATAAACAGTTTGCCTTAAATGACTACTAACCTTAGTTTGTATGAATCTGTCAAGATATCATCCAAGATGTAGCTGTAATTTTTCTCATACAAATTTACGTCAGAGAACTGCAACCAGAAAGTCATAGTTTAAACTTTCTAGGAGACCGGTTTCAAACAAGTAAAATAAAGTCAAACAAAATAAAATACTTCTTACCACATTAGGCATGTAATTCTGGAATTTGCTGCTATTTGCCACAGACAGTACTGGAGAAGACAAATTCAAGGACAGACGATAAACTGACACAAATGCCAATAGTCAGGGATATACACCCTGACAAAACAAGGGGCCTCATAAAGCTGACAGGCTCTCTCCTACCCTCTCTAACAAGCATAATTTTCAACTAGGGTTAGAAATACATTATTGTGCTAAAAGGACCATTGCTCTGATGCAGGAGGAGATTTTATGTGATCTGCTATCCAAGATATCTAGACTTCTTTAAAGGGATTTCAGCTCACAGACACATATTGCCTTCATGTCAGCTGAAGTTCTTTATACCTGCAGTTCACTCTCTCTTGTTATGCAGAAACATCAACTGTATTTCATCTTCTTTTCTTGTGATGCTCTACTTGTATCCATCACCCTCTGTATTGGCAGCCGGCTTTTCAGGGTTTCCTGTCAGACAGGTAACACACCATGTTTCTATGTGGTATCCTCTCTTCTTTCCTTCAACTTGTCTACAATCCTACTGTTTCCACCCAAGAACTCTAAAGCTCAGATATTGTTCTGCCACCAGTTCAGGTCATATCATGCATATACAGATGTTATCAGAAATCTCATTAGCAGTACACATTTGGCAGCTTCTACACCCAGTCATCTTTGTTTTCTCCTTCAATGTGAAGGTCATCTCTCATGCCGTTTCAGACACTATCAGTACCTCTCCCTAGTTCCCAGCTCAAAATTCAAGGACTTGTTCCTTTCTCACTAAAGAGAGCCTGAACCACCCCTTCCTTTTTGTTCTGCTCCTATGTCTACTCATTCTTGTACTTTAGGGATTTTTGAACAAGTTCCAAAAGTGAAACAATTTGCTGTACTGATTCTGATAATATGCATGCTATGAAACATAAAGATGATGTTCATTCTGCTTCTTCTTGTTAGCTTCAGTTTCTTATTGTAGTTTGTTATTGTATGCAGAATGCTCTCTTGGTCCTATTTTGATCAAGATGTATGACAGCCTTTCCCATAGCTTTTTAGATGAGGTTTCTTAAGGGAACAAAACTTTATGTAATGCTATGATTCTCTCATCCAGGAGATGCGCCTCTCTGTCACCTCTCTGCTCCTCTGTGGTGACACCCTCTCCACCTGTTAGGCAATTAAATTAAAATACTGAAAATTTGAAGGATATTTTGTTTCTACAGGATTGGCGACTACTAGAAGACAGATAGGAGACACCCAAACTCCTTTTAATTACAAAATCATATGAAATTATAAAAAAGTATCACACGCTTTGCCACAATACTATATTGTACTTATATGTGTGGGAAATCATCATATACGTAACTTTGAAACAGTCACAGAACATGCTTGTCACTTGCCTAGAAAGTATGATTGCCACTGGGATACATGAAATAAAAAAGGACATACAACAAAAGGAAATCAAGTTTCTGTAGGTTTGCTGCTCAGAGAACAGCAACCTTTTTCCTTTGAAACTTAAAGGAGATTGAAAGAAAATAATTCATGTTTGAAAAACAACTTGCTGCAATGGTAGTCATGACATTTTCCAAAATTAAATATCACTGTTAATTTCAAATTTCCATGTTATGGATAGAATTTTTTTTTCCCTGTTGAAAGAACTGACTTTTCCTCAACAACTCTCCTTAAGCCATTTTTTACTAAATTTAAGCAAGGTCAGCTCAAAGTATATGAGAAAGAAAAAAGATCGCAGGGGGGTGGTGGGGAAAGAAGAAGGGGAGGGGAAAAAAAGATTACATATAAACTGTGGAGCTGCCTTGTCTGTGGCTTGGTGTAGTGCAGAGAGAGGATGGCAGCTGGACCACTGTTCAGAGGTTTTAGGGTTCATTACTGCACCACACATTTCTTGCCTACTGCAGTTGTTCATAGTTTATGCCATTGCAGGATATGGAAGACTGAGGATACAGGTGTTACAGTTTCTGTTTTAACAGCATTTCACAGAAAAATAGGCACTACAACATATAAAATTACAATTTAGATCCATATTAATTTCTATTTCCTTTGGATCTTGTTCTGCATCAGAACTAGGAGGAAGAGGAGAAAACAATACTTATGCAATCCTTATTAGTCTTGCTGTGGAGTCAACAGCCTACCAAGGTGTCTGTAAAGCATACTAGAAACACAGGCACTGCAATTGCAAGTTTCTCCTTTCTCTGCATTGTAGGGATAATATCTGAAGAAGAACAATTTATTTTACATATGCTTCAAGTATACTAAAGGAAAGCCAACCCATAGTACATAGGAACAGAGGCCTAAAATTACATCTTTTCATGAGCGATTTTAACAGGGATTATGTTTTTTTCTTTTGGTTCCATTATGAGAAGACCACTTTCTTTAAAAAGAAAACAAAACAAAACAAAAAAACAAAAGTATCACTCTCCTAAACTTGCAGTCATTTACTAAGCTTTTAAACATTAGACAATAAAGTGCTTATTTTCATAAGCATATTATTAGTGCTGTCAGTTGCATCGGAAAATTATGCCAACTCAAAAGTTTTAGAATGTTCAAAACAAAGAAAAATACAGTAGTACTGTGCTCCATTAATTTTCGGAGCGGGGGGGGGCGGCGGGGGGAGGAAAGAGCTGTTCTGTTTAATTACAGCCGCTAGGTGGCAAAGTTGGCCAAAGAACTATTACCAGTAACAGTCAAGTTTCAAGTATTATCTCTATATTTCAATATAAAAGGCTTAGTAAAAAAAGGCCACAGAAAGTAAAGAAATGTAAAGTGATAAAAAAATCAGTAATCATAAACCTTTTTTATGTCACTATCTGTAAGTACTATTAAACTGCTTCATCAAACTATTAAAATCCTTAAAATAAAAGAAGGTAAAATAATTTCAGAAAATATTCTTGAAATCACATGGAGAAATTACTGCACTGGCAGCAATAAAAATACTGAATAGAGATTTTAAGTTCAGAAGAGAATACCTATTAACACATATGCTATCTTCTGATTTTACAGCAGGCACCATAACGCTATCTTTTGACTACATAAGACACAGAACTCCTTATATTTCTTGACATAAAAGCTGCTTTTTTTTCCTTTCAAACCAGCACAGTCAAACTCCCCATCTGGCTGAATTTCAGAAAATACTTCAGAAAGACAGGCAGTTTTTTAACCTTTTCATGTAGTGCTTTATTCTCGCTACCTTTCCTGGCTAGTTCCTAATTTTTTCCCTTTATTTCAGCACAGCTGCTTGTTAATTCATGCTCTAAGTTCAATTCCAAGCTATGCCTTCACATCCTAATGTACTGGATTCAGTGGTACCTCCAGCGTACCTTAGTTGATTCACAGTCTCTCTGCAAATATACTGCAAAGCAAACCCCACCTGACTCACCTGTGACTCCTGTTAAAGAAAGGATTTTGCAAGAAGCGCTTTCTTGTCCCACAGTTCCCACCGACCTACTCACAATATTAGTCTTTCCTTATAACAAAAAGAACAACAACAGAAACAAAAAAACAAACAAAACCCCAAATAAATCCCAAACAAACAAGGAAACCACACCATGAACCAGGAGCATGAAGTGCCCAAAGACTGCACAAAGGAGGCTCCTGACTTGTTTTCTCATGTTTCATGGGTCAAATCTGCTTAGCTCCCAGACAAAAGTACGGTGAACTCCAAAGTCAAGGACTTTTAACTTGGTTAAACTACTTAACCAGTCATAAAATTATAAACTTACTGTATTCAGTGTGTGTGCTAATGGTAAGCTCTTGTCATATCAAGCTCTTTACAAGCAGCCACTGGGGCTACAGCATCACACTGGAGAGAAGAACGAGTGTGAGCATCAGAGGAGAGACAACCACTGCTTGACAATTTTGATCATATTCTTTTCAGTAAAGAGGGAAGAGCTAATGCTGAGTAGCAACACTATTTAGTTGGCATTTTCTTTTAAGTGACAGCCATTAAAAAACATCCCACTCAGAATGAGGAGGAAAGAAAACAGAAGAAACCACACCAAGAACGAGTCATTCCAAAGCAATGAGCAAGACTCATTTGGAAAGTTACCAGCTACACGCAGTAGATGTGGAATGTATTTTTGCTCAGTAGCATCCACTCCCATTCCTCGATGTGTGCCATTTAACATGTCAGTGAACCGCTGATCACAGTGACAGAGCTATAAAATCTATGAGCTTCTGTCTCACAAGAGATGTTAAAATAAACACTCAGAACCACACTAAACTGCTGCGTTTCTCTATCCAGAGCACAGCGTGAAGAGGGAGCAGGGGATGATAAAGGAGGAAAAAAAGACAAGGCACCTGCTAAGCACATTTGAGCACTTCAATTTCTGGAGCACATGAGACACAGAGCAAGGTCTTCTCACAGCTATCTTTGTTTTCCAGTCCCCCTCAAAACAGGAGTCTGCTGACAGGTCACTTGGAAGCAGCTTAAAATGACATCCCGAGTGAAGGCACAGCGTGAGCCATCTCAGAAGAACTCCAAACCACTCACTGTCACCTTTATGAGATGTAGAGTTCATCACACATTTTCAATGGGGCATAACCTTGCAAATCTTCTTTTCTACAGAAAACCTTCTTCCCCAGGGATACACAGCATCATCAAGACATACATGGACATACTACAGTGAGTCCAGCCAAGGGCCATGGAGGACATTAAAGGCTTGGGGCAATTTACATGAAAGAAGAGACAGAAAGTTGGTAATGTTCAGCCTGGGGAAGAGAAAGTTCAGGGAGACATTAACCATATGTTTACATACACAAAGGGACATCAGGACATCATAAAGAGCACCACCTATGCAGTGATGCCCCATGACGGAACAAGAGGCAATGAGCACAAACTGAAATACAGACAATTCCAATTATATATTAGAAAACTATTTTACAGTGAGGGTGGTCAAGCACTTTTAAGAAGTTGCCTGGAGAGACCATGCAGTCTCCATTCTGGGATATGCTCAAAACCCTCCTGGACATGGCCCTGAGCAAGCAGCTCTAGTTGAGTCTGCTCTGAGTAGGGGGTTGAACTCAATGACCTCCAGTCATGCCTTCCTACTTCAACCATTTTCTGATTCTACAAACACTAAATTCACAAAAATCCACAGAATTTTCCCTAAAACTCAATTTGCAGCAGGGTTCTTGCTTAAGGAAAGAATTTACAGTCTCCATTTCTTATACCACTTAATCTTCAGCTTTTATAAA
Organism: Formicarius rufipectus; assembly: GCA_013399695.1. Lineage (NCBI taxonomy): Eukaryota > Metazoa > Chordata > Aves > Passeriformes > Formicariidae > Formicarius > Formicarius rufipectus. Next base: position 98,524 of record VXAU01000073.1, on the reverse strand, counting down.
ACAACAGGAAAGTAATGCTCTACCACTTCTGTATTGTAAGCAAGGGCATAACCAGTTTAATTTTTATTGAAAATAACTCTGCTTTTCTAAATTTGTCCTTATTACAAACCATAGAAAAAAATGCATTCAAAAGACAAATACATGATGCTTTATAGTTGTTTTGTGCAGCTTTTATAGATATTAAGATGTTGGAAAGTTGCAAGAATGTGCTGCTATGAAAAAGCAAACAAAATTACATCATTAAAAAAAGAAATCAAACCAAATAAACATAACAGAACTTTCCTTTTACAGCAGTCTCACTATCTTCCAAAGCCTTCTTCAAATATTCCCTCCATAATTACCAAATATTTTGGACTCTTGGAAAACAGCTGTCTAATATATTTCTACTGAACTGTGTTGTTATTGATTGGCAAGCCATAAAACAAGGAACGCAGAAGTTCAAATGCAACATGAATCACATTTTTAAGAAGTTCAGAGTACTCAGTGAAATTCCCTGGTAGTTCCTTCTTAAAAAATAAATAAACAAAACCTCCACTTTGTTTATGTATACATCACAGCTTATTTAAAACTATTTTTTTAAAGAAAATTAATCTAGTACAGTACAAGTAGGTGGTTCAATATGAAGTGGATTTTCTGCAGATGATGGGCATTATTTCACTATTTCCAAACAAACAGAAGTAAACAATCACCTTATAGACTGGTTTCCTAATAAAGTAAAACTTATGTCTCCCTCTTTGTGCTGGGCTCATTTACCAGTTTTGATCATTTTTGCCTAAGAGGGAGATCCTCACTTAATTTCCTGCAGATTTGCTTAAATGAGTAGCTAAGCAAAAAAGAAACTGTAGTTTCTGTAGAAAAAAACTGAAGGATAAACATGGCTACCATTACACAAAGGGTCTCAGTTTTGGACAAAATGCCTTAGAAACTAAGGCTAAATATATTTGAATAGATTTTGAAATAACAAAACAAATCAAATTTTATCATTGAAATTTCAGCGCACTTCATTAAAGTAATTCAAAACATTCTTTCTGCTCCAACCTGATGCAAGACCCAAAAAGGACATCTGCATTACGCAATGGTAAGTGAAAATAAACACATTACTACCAGTTTTGCAGTATCCTCTGGGCTTTGCCAGTCTTGTGGGGATGTGGATTTCTCAACCCCTGGCACCCCAGGCAGCTACAATACCCCAGACCACAAAAGCCCAGAAGCTCGGGAGCTCCAAGGCTGGAGGTATGGGGTAGGAGGGAAGGAGACTGTGAACCGTAAGTTACACCTCTGACACCCCTCAGGCACTGTTAAATCAAAGTTTTTTCCCAAATTAGCATTTTGCAGGCAAAGCCCAGTTGAACCAGAAGACCCCAAGCAAACATATCCAATGACAACCAAGACAGTTACAAGGATGTCATTAAAAATGTCCCAATGGTTAGGCTGAGTATGCTCTTCTGCAGTTGGCATGCTCCCAAAGGTCCTATAAACCTTACTGCAGACTCTAGGGGTGAGTGTTGGGATGCAGGGAAAACAAAAACAAAACAAAACAAAANGAGAAAAAAAAAAAAAAAAAAAAAAAAAAAAAAAAAAAAAAAAAAAAAAAAAAAAAAAAAAAAAAAAAAAAAAAAAAAAAAAAGGGAGAGAGAAGGATTCGTTGCTGCCAGTGACCTATTAGGAATTTTAAGGGATAGCTGGATGAAAAGTAGAAGAGGCAGTGCTTGGAGCACAGCAGTAAACTGCAGCACAGTGTGGACTAGTTTCACAGCGGAGAAGAGTAAACTGGGTAATTCAGATGGAAACAGACTTTTTCTTTCTTTCTTTTTTTTTTTAATAGAGAATTTCAAATATTTCTCCTGATTTTTTTTTTTTTGGCATTTCAAAGCAACTCAAATCAAGCACTTTAGAGCTCTTCAGTGTCCAAAAAATGATGCAGCATGTGAATGAACAAGAATTTCCAGATAGCACATCTCATGAACTCAAATAAGGCATCCCTGGGGTATTAACTAATGCAATCTCTACTTCCTCCAGCTATTTGTTGCTTGGAAGAATTCAGATGGCACCAAAGCATTTCACTAGAAATGAAAACATTTTAAAACTCACAGTCCTACTTTGCTTGAAACCTGATGTGGTGTCAGGAAACCCTTGTCTCTGGAGACGGACTGCATACATGATAACTGAAGTCTGACTAATCTTGGCTTCTCTGTTTGGATGGTATACTGTTTTGACAACATAGTGATCAAAAGTTCAAACAGGCTGGAATGAGGGTAGAGCAGCAGAACACAGACTGCAGGTTTCATAGGCATGTAACATATATATGATAAAAAAATACAGCACACTATTGTGAAATGCAGCAGGTCACTATATTTTTTTTCTCCTAGAGGCATAATCGAGGCAAAAGGTGTTACCAGTTGCAAATAAAAGTATGATATGGAAAGCATGTAGTGCTGTGTGCTAATACCTTTACATTTTCTTGTAGATGTCACTTTGTCACTCCTAAATGGGTGTAATACTAGACACAAAGTGATAACTAAAAAAACTGACAAAAAGCATCTCCATTCTGAGAAGGAACAAGAGCAAATAAGTAAATGGTGACAGAATTCACAAGATGCCCTGCATAAAATAATTTTTGGACAGTTACAGATTAAGAAAGTAAATTGGTTTAAAGTAAAAGGAAAAAATCAGATTGCTTACACAGACATGAACAGTTCAGGAAAAATGTATATTAAGAATCCCAAACCTTTTGCTTGATCTACAATGAAATGTTTAGTTTCTGTATTCTTAAGCTACTTAATTAAAAACAATAAAAATATGGTCAGCTCTGAAAACAAAAACTGTTTCAAAGCCAGAACTTAAACTACCTTGCACCAACTTTACTAATTTATAGCTTAATATCCTGCAGGGCCCTGCTGGCAGTCAGCCAAATGCTTGCCCACTGCCCACCATCTCCTCCGGGAACTGACATCAGCATCACTCACAGACAAGTAAACACAGGCCGTTTCCCAGCTCAGCAGTCCAAGCTGGATGGGAAGTGACTACCTGGGTGACAGGAGAGCTGGGGATGGAGACGTCTCCTCCTGACTGTGGGCTGCTCAGAGCAGTCTCTAGCAGGGGTGTGTGCCAAAGTCTGCACGGATCTGCTCCTGGAGCAGATGGTCCATTTTTCCCCACTTTAAATTATCCTAGGAAGAAAGCTTGGGGTGGCCAAGAATATCTAATTTCAGTCAATTCAAGGCAACCATTGAGTTTGGTCATGAATAGTTAAAAAATGGCAAAGAGAGGCCAGCACACCCTTTTCACACTTCTATGTCACACCTGAGTGCTGGTATTTCAATCTCTGCTTCATGAAAATCAAAAGAGAACAAATCTTTATGCAAAAAGATGTTCTGCTATCCCCTCCAGTCTCTCACCTACTCTTCACAATGCATAAAAATCTTAACTTCTGCTAACTCAGGAGTGTATATCCTTATTTGAGAACAATCTCTTCAAAAAAGGTATGCTGTAGCTCTTTTAAAAAGCAATACAGTACCTCTGCTCCTTTCGCTACAGTTTTACATAGTTTACTGCACTACAAGCAGTTATGTAAGTCTTGCTTTCTCTCATCCCTTCACAACATTCACTCTTTTTAGAATTTTTCCGCTTACAAGAGAAGATAGTTATAGTTAGGCTTGACAGAATTTTCTTCACATATTACAGAGGGCAGAAATTAGGTGCCACCTAATTGCATGTAATAATGAATGCAATTTGTAAATAGGACTAAAATCAAAATGGCACAAAAAACAAAAACAACCTTCCAGGACCATTGCTATATCTTCACTGTTTTTCCACAGAAGATTCAAAGTGCAGCTTACTTCACTTACAAAACAGTTGATTCAGACTGTATCTGCATATTGCTTCAGTTATGACAGAACATATAAATTATACTAACAAAGAGTACAACTGCATTCAGACCAACTGTAGATGTGTTCTGTGTAACATCAGGCATACTAGGTCTTGGCACTTGGTAACAGGCTAAGCACGACTATCATGTAACACACACAAAACGCTCACTCCTGGATGATTACTGACTTGGTTTCATTCACAGTTGAAATTATTCAGAAGGATTTGCCCCAAATTCTACTTGCCGAGGACCACATATACAGGTAAGTTTGTACACTTTAGGCTTAGTCACACCCTCCAGCTTGTCCGTAAGGAGACACCAATAAGAACCAAGTTAGCAAGCTTATTTTTGAAAAGAAACAGACATTAACAAACCCGCAACATTCAGAAGGGGAGTTAATAAAATATTTTAGAGCTTTATCTTTTTATAATAGGGATTGAAACTAATTCTGAATTTACAGTTCTTTCTCTTTGGAAACACAACAGTGGCTCCTAAAGTGAGTACTAATAATCAATATTAAAATTGTTTTGCATATCTACCTGTTCTCATAACTATTTATAGAAAGAAAATGCCAAAAATACTAAAGCAAAACAAAGAGGCTAAAATCTATATATTAATCTATTCCCAATGTTCACCTTCAGAAAAGTAAGCAGGGTAAATGGGAGATAGGATGAAAGAGTCCAACACATCTGCAACGTTTTGAGCAGCTTGACACTTTTGCAGAGTAGATGAAAGAGAATGTGCCTCATATACACTAAGTTGTTACTTCCCTCAGCAGAATTAAAGACAGAAGCGACAGTGTTAAGAAAGTGGCAAACAGGTCTACACTGACGAGAAAGATGCATCTCATGAAAAAGAAAGACATTTCTTAACACATTCCTACATCTTAGAATAACCAAGAACATCATTTGCTACCAATGACTCATGGAGATGAGCATCCATAACACTGTTCACAGATGTCACATTGCTGGTATTGCATTCATCATAAGGACAGCAACCTTTCAGTGCAGCAGCAACCTTCAACTCACAGACAGCCTTACCATATCAGTACTGAACTACCTTGACTAAGCACCTGCCCCAGCTTGTGTTGCAGGCGTGGCTGCAGTGCCACGTTTGTGTCATTCAGTGGCAGAGAGGACAAGGTGAGGTCTTCCCCTGGTGCTCTGACCCACGTGGGCTCCCAGGACTGCTCAACAACCTGACATTATTGCTTTTCTGTTTGCTGGTTTTTTCTTTAATGTTAATCTGAGATGGGCGGCGGGCGTTGGCCGAGTGGTGTAAGTTGCCGCCTCTGGAGCCGGCTCCTCCTCTGAGGACGCCAGTTCGAATCCTGGAGGAACTCACTGTCACTGTCTGAGCAGCTCGGCAGTGCAGACAAGCCTCAGGAGTAAAGGGGGTGGGGCCAGTTCCGCGCACACTGTGTCTCATCTAAAAAATCCATTGCGCAGGCTTAGCCCAAAATCTTCGTTCGCGAAGTGTAGCCAACAACAACCTTGACTAAGCACAGAGAAAACAAACCCACCACTACAGTTCCAATGCTCTAGGACTTTTTATCGTCCTCTCCCCTCCAGATGACATGCGACTTTTCTTCCACCAAGGGAAACGATAGCTGCAGCAATTAACTATATTCAGAGTATAGGAAATCATTTTATACAGCTGCTGCCACACACACAATAGGCACAGAATGGTTTGGCATCAAATAAAGGAGGAGGCAGTTTTCTCTTTAATGAAGAAATTATTTGTCAATCACGTTTATGGACTTACTGTTTGAATTTATATTGTGCTCCAGCAAACCATGTAGATTTAATTGCTACTAGGAATCTCAACAGTATGTTCACTATTTTTGTTAAAATATAGCAAAGCAAGTTTTGCTCCCTGCAAGTTTGATTTGGAATTTAGTTCTGTGTGCTGTATTTCACACAAAAATTGTAAAAGCTGAGCAATAGTGAGAATGCTAAATTTAGCCCAAAATGGTTCCTGAATTCTGGGAGAAAACAAATAAGGATACTTTTCATTTCCCCTTTTTTAAGTTATAAATACATTCTTCCCTTTTCTTCCCTTAAAAAGAAAAAAAAAAAAAAGCAAAACAAACCACAAAACTGTTTCATTTAATCTTGTCTACTTTTCACTATCTAGAATGTGAATTGAGAAATTATCTGAAAATTTTCATTGCTCCCAACCATGCAAAGTACTCTAAGGAACTCCAGTAAAGAGAAGCATTTGTTCCAAAGAGATTGCAATGCCATTTTTAGAAGTAGCACACAGGGGAAAACAAGCAAAAAAACCCATGAGAACAGAAAGAAGACATTAGCACAATCAATCAGAAATTTATCACCAATAATAAACAAAACATATTAGTCGAGAAACTAACATAAAGGCTTTTCAGCTAACATTCACAGCATGTTGAGCAATTAAGTCCATTTCACTGTCAGAAGCAAATGGTCGATTTAGATCTACAACCACTTTCAGCAAAGATGTCATAAACATGTAATTTCAGGAGCAGCTTCATTCTACTTTGACTCAACTCTTAGGAGAAATTTTCACTTCTAGAAATATAGGTATACCTAATATCCACACCACATCTAGAATTCTCCTGAAACAGCTGTAAAAGAAACCTATCTCCACAGTGCATTAAAAAGCACTACTACAACAAGCATCAAGCACCTCTTATTGAGGAAAAAAATCACTGCATTATTGGTAATATTTTTCCTGCAGTAAACACTGACCTAAACCCCACAAATCACATGGGCATGATTTTGTGGGATTGCCCTTAAGATCTGATTTTGAGTCTATCTTTTCTTTAAGAAAAAAAAATTAGGCAGTTGTTTCCATGCTAATTTGCAACCAGACACTAGATGTCTCTCCTTGAAGCGGCAGTGACAAGCACTTGGTCCTCTTCTGATCCTACAGAAACATCCTGCAGTCCTATTCACACTTTACAGCAATAATTTTTTAAAGCAAATACAGCTCATCACAACCAAAGATGCAAGAGCTGTCTCACTTTTCCTGAAGAGGGATTAAGAGAGCTAGAAAGACTGTCTGAAATGCAACAGCCTTCTTTAAGATTTAAAGGAAACCTCTGTAGGAAGTAGTCCTGTACATAAACTATATGGACTATATCCTTAAAAAAATCCTTTAATGATTTTTGTTGGGTCTTAAGTGTTTTAATAAGTGACTTAAGAATAGAATAGTACAAACAGACTCAATCTGTAAGATAGAAATTAAAAATATCTGTAATTAAAGACTATCCAGTTGCTACATAACTACAAAAAGTAAAATTATACTCAACATTATCAAGACATGCCTGAAATAATACAGATAAATGCATTCAATAATGCAGTAGATAAGTGAAAATTATTTATGCCGGCATGGCACAAGTAACATTTCCCAACCAAGAACACATATCATGTGATTGGAAATAAACTGTGACTTCTAGTGGTTACTATGATTTTTCTGTTATCCCTAGATAACAGTGATACAAAGAAGCAACTAAATCTGGACTTACAAAATAAAACCTAACAGTTTTAAAAACAATCTCTGGGTTACATTTATATGATACCAGATGGGCATCCATTTGCATACCTACATTCAGTACTATCCACATGGACATATATTTTAAGACAAAGATCAATTTTGGAAACAGCCCAAACTATAAACACAGCACAGCAGTCTTAGTAGTGTCCTTTAAAACACAGCCACTTAAAATGACAACATTAGTACACCCTGATATTTCCAGATGTCAGATTCTCAATGCATCTTGGCTGACTAGGTTCAGTTATCTATATTAGACATCTTTCATTTTCATTAGCTGCCATGAAACAATAACAACAAAAAGAATTATTGAGACAGAACAAAAACATTTATTACCCTCCATTTCAATTTTCAATCTTACAGCAACACCTTCAGATAGTTTTTCTCAATGCTATAGTCTCTTGGGTGAATTAGACTTTTAATATGAAAATTTATGCTCAAATGTTCACTACCTTACTGTTGAAGGGTCTCCAATATAGTATTGGCTCTTTAATGGAATTTATCCTATCCTTTGTAAATACTAATAAAGTATTGCAACTGTGAAAATCCATATTATTAGACTACCACAGGGCCCACACTGATGGTCCATAGAGAGTGTGACAGATGGTTCCCATTCTTCCAGCAAAGCACATACATGAAATACAAATTCTGTCACTGCCATTTGTACACATGTTGAAAAGCAGGCAATTTAGAAGCCAATTCCTACAACATGACAAACATACCTCTCCCACAGAATCAAGAACTGTGCTTTGCACTGATAGCTATGTGAGCCAGTGTTTCTCCAAGATGCAAAAATTCCCATTTTTTTCCAAACAAAGTCATGAGATCAAAATCATCTGAATCATCATGAAATCTTCAATTATTTCATTTTAAGTTCAGAAAAGAACAAACAGAAAAAGAAGTGATTAAAAAAACCCCTACAAAACAGTGGTAAGTGTAAATGCCATGTCTATCTCCTGATTCAGCTGCTCAAATGGTAGGTAATGGGCACACGTGCTACTCAACTTCAGCACTGCAAATCAGATTAAAAAAAAAAATTCAATTCACCACATTTAACTCCATATATTTATTACCTTGGAAAAAAAAAAAAAGGTTAAATTTTTTGGGAGACTTTAACTTGTTGGATGTGGTTCTAGGAACTCAACACAGTGAGAGAAGACAGTGTAGGATGTTCCTACAGTGCACGGAAAATAAATTCCTGACATAGCTGGTAAGCAAGCTTACCAGGGGCAGTTCCCCACTAGATCTGCTGTTTACAAACGGAGGAAAGTTGGTGGGACATGTGGTGGTCAGAGCCATCTCAGGCTAGTGACCACAAAACAGTAAGAGTTTTCAATCCTTGATGAAGTCAAGCAGGGGTTCAATAAAACCTCTGCCTTGGACTCCTGAAGGGAGGATTTTGGTCTGTTCAGGACACTGCTTCAGAGTCCCTTGGTTAAAAACAAAGGGGGTCAGGAAGACTGGACATAGTTTAAGAAAAAACAGGACAAGAGAGAATGGACTCAAGCTGCACCAGGAGAGGTTAAGGTTGGACACTAGGAAGAATTTTATTCACTAAAGGGTGGTCAGGCATTGGAATGGGCTGCAGGGGGGAGGTGGTGGAATCATGGTCCTTGAAAGTGCTCAAAAGCATGTAGATGTGGCACTTAGAGCCATGCTTTAGCCATGAACACAGTGATGCTGGGTTAATAGACTTGATGATCTGCAAGGGTACAAGGAATAACTGGACATGGCACATAGTACACAGTGCTATGGTTCAGTTGACATAGTGGTGTTCTGTCAAAGGTTTGACTCTAGAGTCTTCAAGGTCTTTTCCAACCATAATGATTTGCTTCATGACTCTATGAAATGTGAGCTGTAAGGCAATTAGTTAGGATGAAGATGAATTGCCATTTAACTTACACCAGACTTAACTCTGAAAACTTAGTTACACTAACATATAAATAGTGCATAACGCAAACACTAGCAGAGAGACTGTGACGTTTGCAAAGGTTTATCTTACTGCACTTCCAAAGAGCACAATCATTTTCCCAGAACACCTCTTAACAGAACAAAAAGAAAGTTGTCTTTATTTTTCCTTACTGGAGGTTAAATATTAAAGAACATTCCACATTGAAAAGGGACTATCATTAAGCTTTCCTGTCTCAACATGAGTTTTGCTTCATGATTCAGTCTGTCCCTTGAAACAACTCTACCAAAGCCATACACAGAAGCACCCTGAGGGTCTGGCAGTAGGTAACTGATCACTGAACATTTGCCACAGGATGAAGATACCCTCACTAACCTGCTTCAGATCAGGCTTTCTTTCTGGATACAACTATTCTGCATGAAAAATAAACTCATCTTCACCTCAGGACAATGAATGACAAGATCATCATCTTCATCAAGGACTTGTTCATGACATCCTTAGAGCATTTACCAAAAACTTAATTTTTGAAGTCTGACTGAAGCTGATTTTTTTTTTTTAAAAAATCCAGCTACAAAAACTGCACCATGGAAGTGTTACATGTTTTACACCCTACCCCACAGTGGTTTTATTTCAGGCTGGCAGAAGGATGAAGGTTGGAGGCCAGGACAGCTGTGCTCCAGCTTATTCACACTTAGCAATCCTAATGGCTGCTGCTGTCTTTGGGAACCACTGGAGGGCTACAGCTGCCACTAGCAACTGCAGGTTGCACAATCAGCCTCTTTGGCTGGTGTAGCCTCCCTGGAGACCCAAGGTTTCTGCCTTCAGAGGTTCTGGGTACCTTATATACACTCATCCTCAGTCAGTGAGTGTGCTACGGCAAGAAAAACAATTCTGCCTAACAGCGAGTTAACAGAGTTATTTTCTTCTAATATTAGAGCATTTAAAGAAAGCTGTATCTGCAGAATTCATCAAACTAGCTTTGCAACTAATTTCTGCCAAACTCTTGAATCCAACAGTTGGTGGCAGAAAGCATTAATTAGCATGTCACATTACTCTATCTGCTGTTAGAGAATATTGATTACAAGTTAACTATTACATGGAGTATCACAAAAAATTCTAAATGACACATTACACATAGCAGCTCTCTGCACACCATAGCAACTGGGAGAGATTGAAGTAAAATGGTCTGGTTTCTATAGCAACTATCACAGAGACCATCTGTAATCAAAAGGAAACCTAGCAAAGGGAACAAAATGGGGGATTTTACATACTAGAAGACTGCTCATGTATTTAAAGTATATCACTTTAATGTTCCACTCTAGTCCCAAAACATTATTTAAGTGCAAGAAATCTACAAAAGCTTCCAAGAAAACTTTTTACTTAATAAAATAGTAATTAAAGCTCACCAGCACCATCTCCATAACTACAAAAATATGTCCATATAAAAAAGCCAGTGTTTTTTCAGACTCCAGATATATATGATCCTCAAGATCTGTAATCCATGTGTTCATCAAGTATTTGGTTACTATTTTATTCTGAAACTCAAATACTGGAAGAAGGCCACTAGTCCAGTATTTCTGACTATCTACTGTACAGAACTGTTTTTAGAAAGGTATCTTTTCAGACAGAAACATTTAGCCACAAAGAAACATGGACATGTGAAAATAACAAAGAGGGGAAAAAATTAAACCCCTCTACAACCAGAGGGGCATTTTTGTAATGCAGTTCATGACCTGAACAGAAGTATATTATATTAACGTACACAATACATGAATGGAAGATAAATTCAATGTCACTGATGCAAGGCACTCCCTTCTTTACCTTTCAATATTTTAAATCCTGAGAAAATAAAAGGAAGTCTTACTTCTAGAAAAGAAAAGAGTTTTGTACTAAATGCAATTTTTGGTGGACATTAACTGGCTATTCATAGGCATTTAATAAATTATAGAACCAGCGATCAGTAAATGAAACTTATTATTAACATCAGTCCATCTCTTTCACTTGGGAAAATGCGGATTTGCAGAACATCAATCAGCCACATGCTAAAGGCAGGCATTACAGGTGTCTGGGTTCATTCAAAGCAGAAAGGGGTAATCTGGAATAACAAAACCACTTCCCTCTTCAGGGACCACCACCATGGTGATGCTACGCTGTCAGAAGTTGATTCTCCACTAGAGCTTTTGTGACAGCTGCTTAAACCCACCTCCTCACCATCAGGATTAACTAAACCATTGATGCTCAGACTACGTGGATGGTCTGTGTCTGCCTTGTCATGTCCTTGTGAGAAGGAGCAGGATGGCTATATGGCAGTGCTGGGGACTGCTTCAGCACACACCACTCTTCTTCTCTGTTCTGCTCTGCCTAAGGCACCAAGATGAGAAGTCACAGAAATCTCTGGTCAAGGTGGCAGCTGAGAGCAAATAATAATGGCCAAACACTCATCAAGGCTGCAAACCTACTCCCTGCCTATATCCAAACAGCACTCGAGAAAGCACATAGGTTAGATGAACTGCTGTGGCAATGGCTGCGTATTCCCTGCCATCATCCTTTCCACTATTCAGACATAGAATAAAACAGCCCATCTAAGGTTGTTCCTTCTGATGGCACAGAAGTTGCCACACAAAAGACCAGTGTCTGGTCTTCTCACGTCATATGAAAAAGAAACAAGGCCTAACACAGACAGGAAAGTGCAATGGGAATAAAACAACAAAAAAATTAAGATTTTAACCATTTAGATGCTTTTATCTCTATATGAAACATAGGCTTCCATTGCCACTCAAAGCTCTAAGTTGTTTGACTGAGTACAGTACCACAAGAGAATTCAGAATTAATCTTGTAAGAGTTCAAACCAGTGTTAAAGAGTATCTTTCATGTTATAGACCTTCATAGAAGCAATGAGGCTAGAAGAGACCGCTGAGATCATCAAGTCCAACCCTTGAACCAACACCACTGTGATTACTAGATCATGGCACTAAGTGCCACATCCAATCTCATCTTAACCCCAGGGATGGTGAAACCACCACCTCTCTTGGGAGGCCATACCAATGCCTCGTAATCCACATTGCAAAGATATCTATATTTGTTTAGATGTGAAAGTAATCTCAGCACTCAAACAATTGTAGCTTGGATCTATAATTATCCTGAAAAATAACCACCAATTGTAGCCAGTGTAGACTCTCTTTCACAGATTTAGGCAAAATTAAAAAAAATCCAAAGCGCTGTTTTCATAATTTTTCCCCACAAACCCATTTGGTGGATTTATCTCAATTCTAGTATCACTAAACATAGAAACAAATGTTAGGATGCTATATATTCTCCCTGATAATACATACACGTAGGGAGTAGTTTTCAAAAACAAATCCTCTGGCTGTACAAGTACCTTATACTACTAAAAATCCTTATTCTTTTTTTTTAGCCAAAAGTTAAGGCAATATTGTTCCTTCTAATTGTTTTGTACAGTGTGCAAGAAATGGGAGCCTATAACTGAAAAAATACCCACCTCTATTTCATTTGATAGTAACAAGTTGTACAAAATGTAGTAGCACTCAAAAAAGGAAGAAGTGGGGAGGTTGTGGGATGCTAAGCAGGAAGCTTTGAAATGGGTTATCTAAGGAAGTCATTAACACTCGTAGGAGATCACATTCTTGGCTATGTCTCCATTAGCAATTATACAGCAAAACAGGAATCCTTCAGTAGATCAACAAAATTTGGTGCCAAGGTCCCTATAGGTTTCGACTATACACAGAAAGAAGATTTAGTCTTGGAAAAAATGTTTGCAGTACATATAAAGTTCAACCATTGATTTGGACCCCACAAAGGATTTTGGGCCCCATAAAGGCTAGTGGTACATTCAGGACAGAACTCGAACTTCTGCTTTCACACACAGCTGCCACTTTAGTTTCTTATCATGCTTATCAAAACCATTCTATAATCAAGAGATTTACTTCCATTTCAAATTTTAAAGTATTCTTAATATATAAAGAAATAAGACCCTGAAATCTTGCAGTAGACGGGAGCTTACTTCTGTGTCTTTAGCAGTAAAATTTTCAGCACAAAATCAAGGAAATGGAGAAAATGACAATTTGGGGAAAAAAAACCAAACACAAACCTCCTTAGAATTATATGAAAATGTTTTATAAATGTTTAGTAAAAACAGTGTTTGATCCAATTTGTTTTACATTTTTGAAGCATATGTCTTACCAAGTTAATGAGCATTAACAGTAATCATACTCTCAGATACTCATGGTACTGCAGAACTTCTTCCCTGCAATTGTACAACTAATACTTAATCTATGATATGTGGGAATTCTTTGTTGATTCATTCATCATGACTTAATTGCTTTGGTGCTGTATCTATGATAAATGCAAGTGCACTACCAGAGAAATAAGAATTTATGAAAATTTTAAAAATAACATGCATGAATTTTAAATACAAAAATAATCCTGTTAGAAAAGAGAACTAGTTCAGCATACAGTGGTGAAGTTTAAGGCAGAATCCAAACTATTCTTATTAGAAAGTCTGTCTGACATCTGTAACTCTGCAGCATGAGATATATTCAATTTTACATGACACTGCAAAAGGTCAGAACAATTCCCCTAACCTTGTCAAGGCTGGCAAGATTGATAATTGTTTTAGGTAAACTTAGCATCCATGTCATGTGTATTGGACTAAATATAACATTCAGAGAACAGATAGAACAAACATGTATTTAGAAATTATAAATAGAATTTCATTTTCCAGACCAACAGTTCTGTATCCAGTAATATAAGTCTGTAAATATTAACCAGTTCACTATCATCTGATTGTTCTTACAATTTATGTGGAACTTGCACACAATTGCATGGAAACTGAGTGAAAATATGTATTAACCTTGCTTGTCTACTCTGTATAACAATAGTGACATTTCTTAAGACTTGCCCTTTTTTTTTTTTTCACTTTTGGTAACTTTGAAATCCAAAACCCTCTCAGCAAGTATACAAAAAAAAATTAGTTTTTGTCCTTCATCTTCTTCCTAAACATGCTAAATAACCATTTAACACTGGCTTCTGCCTATTAAATCTTCATTTTAACTCAACAAAATGTATATAACATTCAATATTCATTAACAACATTTCTTTTGCATTTAACTTTTTTAACTGAAAAATTTTGAAGACCATGAACACATTTGCACTGTTCTCAAAGCAATTTTCCTTTCATCAGAGAATAAGTCAAGACAACTGACATATCACTTTCCATAATCCTTGAAACAGTGATTTAGTACTGTATATGTACTCGGTGCAAACTAATTCAGATAGAACCAAGTAATAGCCCTGCTTTTGTTTATTCACTGTATTGAGAAACTTTACAAAACATTAAACCATGAAGGACAAAATCATAATTACAGAAGCGCATTTTTATGTTTTTGTATGCCCTTAGATATCCCTTAATTGACAGAACCCTACAAGAACAAAAAAAATCTGTAACATTTGGAGTCACTGAGAGAATAGGTTCTGAATATCACAATTACATGCAGCAAAAGATTCATCCTCAGAGGACATATAAAAACACAAGAAGAGAAATCCATTACACACACACACACACTTGCTGCTGGGCAGCCCATGCAGCAGAATACATATTAGTTAAAAAATACACGCGTCCTGGCAGTGCACAGTAACCTCAGTTCAAGCACATCTTTCTCTGCTACTCTAATGCTAAAATGACAAGAGATAAACATCCGTATTCAAAGAGACCTAACCCCGATTGCTGAGCGGAAAAATATAAACTTATTTCACAAAGAATCTACACAAATTAACATTTTAAAATGTTTTGGCTTTGTTTAAATTCACAAAAAACATTTTCCTGTAGTAATTATGGACAGAGTACCTTGTCCATTAAAAGATACATTTATCATAAATTATGCTTCTCTAACAATGATTGATAGTTTAGAAACTATAGATAGACATGTTTTCGGTTTCCCTGAGTACATGTTGATGAGAAACCACAAAAAACAAATTACCCAAGTAGGACATCACCTTTCTCAGCAGAAAAATATTACTATTTACTCTTAAATAAAACCACTGTATTTACACATTGAATATTTTTATTACATTATAATTATTTTTTTTTAAACTTGTAATATGTTGTAGCAAAATTTAATTCTACTTTGCTCTATAAATAACTTACAAAGCCCGGGCAATAACAATCTTGAAGAGTTATCCCTTGTGCAATAAACACTGGGACACACAGCAGTTATGTTTCAGCAGTGATCACAAAGGGAGAATGAATTCCAGAAACCAGTTGTACAAGCTTCTCTAAAATATGTCCAAATGCACACTCATTTAGATTGTATTCTGCATTTACAGTATGATTTGCTCAATTATTACTGAAACAGTGATGATTTCTTATCCTCCCTCATCTGATTCATTGATCACTATCTTTGATTAATATGGTTAACCTACCTGACCACCTTTTCAGTCACAAGAAGAAAAACAATTAAACCAAAGAGAACAAAAATCACTTTAAAAAATCCAAAAATAATATTGATGCTGTCTTCCTTTTTTTGTCTGTCTTTGTTTTGAGTTTTTTCCTCTATGATACATATTCCTGTGTATAATTTTTTAATATGTTGGTCAAAAAGAAAAAAAGAAATCAACAAACAAAAACGTAATTTTATATTCAACACATGAATTCATCATGTTCTCATATCTGGCATAATACTCCCTTGAAATGTCTTTCTGCTTTCTCACCAACTTTCAATAACACTTTTAAGCAATTTTATATCACTTTGAGCAGTATTTCCGGAACATGTCAATTGCTTCACAATCAAATGCTCCATGGCCAAGAGTCTCTAATTTTGTAAAGTCCTACCTATGTATAACCATAACAAATCTGCTGCTATGTCAGACTTCAGAGACATTATTAGAAAGTTTATTTGAACAGTGCTTGGACACCAGCAAAATATTTATAACCAATAGCCTTGGTAAAGCAAATTCAATGAGAAAATCATTTAAAGAGGGCATGCAACATGAGTCAATGTCTATATTTTTATCATAGTGTATTATTATTTAAAAAATATTAATTTTTTAAAAAATCAAAAGTAACACAGATAAAGTCTAGCTTGGTGCAGTTGAAGGCCATATAATATTTCTATCTGTTTCTTCTATATATACATGTTTAGAAACATTTCTGCTAGAGTATTTTTAACAAAAAATATTATTTTGATAAAAATGTAAAATACAGCAACCCACCATCATTAAATGGTGTTACTCAAAATTGAACCACTGTCACCAAAAAAATCCACAAAAATTAGTATCTTCTCAGTGCCATTCCCCTCTCTTTTGCATTTTACAGTCTGGTGCCTTTCTGCACAGCAGAGTATGGGGTCTAAACTGCCCTGTAACAGCACGATGCCATCCTGATCATGTTTCTCCATGGCAAGCAATGGCAAGACTAGATACTACTGCTCTGGCCAGCCATATGTAACTATCAGCAGAAATCTATACCTCTCCCTAGTACCACATGAATAATGCAATAGAGGCCTAACTGTGTAGGATTTATCTTTGAAAATATAGGCTAGCTCTCAAATGGCACTCTAATCATAAGGCACTCAAAGTAGCACAACACTTGATTTCTTCTGTTGCTCTGAAGTATTTGCTTAGGGTTTCTAGCTATGACTATCTTATGTTAGAATTTTTCATTGGGAAAAACTAGGAAAATACAGTAACATTTTTAACCTAAACAAAAATATTTTTTTTCTGATAGATTTGGGTGTTTAGTATGCTGACAAAAAATGTGACATCAAAAGGAAAGTGCAAACAACTAAATTTCAGACTGAATATGTAACCCATACCCATAACACATCTAATACGTGAACATAATGTCAGTATAAGGGTTCAGACCAGTTCAGTGGAAATAATGGTAGACTAAACCAGCAACACCATATTTTACTGTGTTAAGTCCTTATGCATTTCCCCATCCCACCACTGCACTAGCCCAGTGTCCCTGATACCCTAAGCTACTTCGTGCACAAAATTCCTATTCTTGGCAGGACCGCAGTGCTCCCTGCTTTCACCGGTATCCTCTCCTACCTCTGCAAGAGCAAACTTCAGATGATAGTAGCTGTCCTAAACCTACATATGAGCTTGTTGCCCCACAACAAGCTTCACATCTACTCACCATCCAACCACTGCCTGACAGGAGAAAGGTCAGATTTCACCCATCTGCTCACAGTGAAACCATCCATTTCTTTCTGTTTCACAGTCCCCACTCTTTTTTTCACATCTTCAGCATAAAATTAGTATCTTTGGGATCTCCACTGCTCTGACAAATTTGATGGAATAGGGCAATAATTTTGCAGAAAAAAGGCAATCGACAAAGTGGACACTTCACTGGTAGGTGGATCTGAAAAATCTGGATGCAATAAACAGCGATAGAGATGACTCCATTATGTGGAACTTGGCCTGACTAAATTGATTGAAGCCAAACAGGCTTCAGGGGGAACTAGGTAATAGTAGAATACTTTGGAAAGGAGTGATCTAGAAGGGATGCTAAACAATATGGGCTTCACACAGAGTCTTTGCAGGTCTGTAGCTCAGAGGGTCAACATGACCTTTGAACCTATAAAGAAATATCGAGAGAGAGCAACTAGGTGGTGTTATGGAGGTAGCAAGATTATTACTGCAATAATATGTGTAGGACAGACATCCACATGTCTTTTAGGCTGCTGCTAAAAACTGTAAAATCTTAGAGGAGTGCCAGAAAAATTACTTGGGGCATATAAAAGCAGCTGAGTCTGTTTATTGCAGTGAGAAAGTTAAGAGGTGATTTGAACAAGGATTACACACAAGATAGAGCAAGAAGGGCTTATAACAGTAAACGGGTCTTTAATCTAACATCAAAACAAAAGCAAAGGATTAGAAATGAAGTTAGACAAATTAGGTGAGAGTAACTGCATTTTGGACAGTCTTTAAAGGTAAAACAGCACAGCTTTAAAAAGTTAGGAAAGGCTATTTGGGGGGAAGAGAAGTTAAGTTGGTGAAGTGGGATTTTTTACCACTAAAAGGAAGAAAAGAAATTTTTTATCACCATTAACCACATAAATACTGAAATGTAGCGAAACACTTTGGATGTGCTTAAATAATACAGATTATGTAAGATCTAAATCAGCATAATTGGAGACACTAACAATAAACCTGATTCACAGTGCAGTGTTCTTCAAAAAAGCCTTTTGTAAACTAGTCTCAACCTCATATTTTCTTTTCCTCCTAAAAACTTGGTGTTGATTTATCATCTAGAATCTGAAACCATGCATATACTTAGAGTTTGAGTTTTGGATCATTTGGCATTTAATGTGCGATTTTCCACTCCTTGGTTTGCTGAAGGGAGGTTGCTGAGCATTCATCTACCTGCCCCTCTGAAACTAATCTGCTGTTCTCTGTTTTACAACAGTGTCCCCTGAGTCACCCCTTGCATTTGCCTAAGTAAGGCTCCTCATTATGAGCAATGATCCATAATTCTACAGCTGTGCACACAGGTTTCGCATAGGGCTTGGTTGACTCTGATTGTAAAGGGCTTTAGCAGTGTAAAGCAAATCATGTAGGCTACTTGTTCCACCTCTTCTAACACCAGTTTTACTGACAACAGCCAGGGATGCCAAAACTCAGCTTGTAAGAAGCAGTTGTTTCCTGATGGAACATTCTGTTTCAAAACCAATGGTTTACCTGAGTTCAGACGTGTGAAGTTATGTGTCAATACACTACAGACCAGCTTGAAAAGCCAAACTCAGTTCCAGTTACTGGCTTGCGATTAAGTATGTTAACATCTATAAAACACGATTCACTCAGAATATGCCAATCATCATAGATTCCAAGAATGATTTGGGTTGGATGGGACCTTAAAAATCATCTAGTTTTAACCCTTTGCTACGGGCAGGGACACCTTCCAGTTGCTCAATTCCTCATCCAACCTGGCCATGAACTCTTCCAAGGATGATGCATCCACAACTTCTCTGGACAATCTGATTCAGTGCTTCACCACAGTCATAGTAAAGAATTAAAGAGTAGAAGAGCAGAATCGCTTCTCTCAAACTGCTGGCCATACTTCTTTAGATGTAGCCCAGCATACATTGCTGGCTCATGTCCAGCCTCAGCCATCAGCACTCCCAAGTCCTTCTTTGTAGGGCTTCATCCCCCAGTTTGTATTGAAACCAGGGGTTGCCTGGATCCAGGTGCAGCACCTTTCACTTGATCTAATTAAACCTCAGGAGATTCCCAGGGGCCTTGAGCTTGTGCAGGTTACTCTGAATGGCACCCCATTCCTCAGGTGTGTCAGGTGCACCACCCAGTATGGTGTCAGCTGCTAATCTGCTGAGAATGCACTCAATCCCTTCATATATTTAATTAATGGCAACAGTAAATAACACTGGTCTCAAGGACACAGCACACTATCCCGTGTCCAAGTGAGTTCTGCTACAACCACTTGAGGCAATAATCAGCAATTCAGAGTAGAAGAAAAGCCAAAAACCATGAGAGCTATCTCAACAACAATTAAAAGAATGCATGAAAAACTCACAAAGCGTTAGGCAGTCTGACCTGCAAATGAATTTGGACATTATTCAAAATTTGTGCGTGAATCCCTTAAGGGAAAAAAGCAACTATCATGGGCATTCCAAATTCTGACAAGTAAAATGCTACTGAGAATAGCGAACAGAGATTAGCCTGCTTTGGATGCATAATAGCCATCTCCACAAATACACTTTTTTCTTCCTTCAATGATATTATCAATCTAAAATGCCCCTGATCACAAACAGAAAAAACAGTTGCACATTCTTTGGGAAAGAGCAACATTCACTCGTACTCTGAACATATGTGAAGGTGACACACGACTGCACTCCCTGAAGAAGGCATGATGTAACAAATGTTTAGAATGAGCCAATGTTGCAGACTCCAGGTCCTTTTAGTATTGCTTTCTGACTGCATCCAAAGAAAGCACTGCCAGCAGGAACTGGGGTAAGACTGAATATGTTATAACAAGGAGTCAGTTTGAATCAAACTTAGTTTGTTTAGGTGAGATCTATTAAGCTAACTTGGAGCAATCAGTGAAGTTATTCTCATGGAGGAAAGGAGCAGAGCAAAGAGTGGAGAATGGGAAATAACAAGGGGCTATGCAGAATAACACCTGGAGAGTAATAAAACCCAAATACTTGGCTGAGCATTTCACTTGTTCTTCTTTAAGCACATGCACACTTTACAGTGTGCATGTCTTATGGGAAACAACTTTCTCTTCTGCTCCTTTCAGTCTAGGCTCCCCTAATAGTACATGATTCTGCTGTTATTAGGGGCAGTTATTTGCCACCAAAGATCCCTGATTTATAGGATAAGATTGGGAAGAAATGATGGCTTTTTCATCTGTATGATGATGCTGGGCTGGCCACTGCCTAGCCTGGATTGTTTCTACAGAAAAGGAACCAGAATTTCCTAGTCCATTACACTGGCATTTCTAGCAAGCACTACTTGCACTTTAAAAAGGGAATAGTGGAATATCAGAATCATTACATAATGATACCAGAAAAGGAGGGAGGGAGACCATGAAACAGAAAGAAAAAGACACTCAAGATCCATAAATCTACTAGAAGGCCCAGAATATAAAGGCTGGGGAATGAATGGTATTCATACTGCTGTGTTAGAAAACAAACTATATTTTGTCTAGGCATCGAAACTGCAGGTTCTAACTTCTGTTTACTTTCTGTCACCAGGCAGAATCTGCTGTATCTCAAATTGAAAAGTTCATAAACTAAACATTATTCTAAAAGTTCAAGAACTACACACACATCATTATATAATGCAAGTACTTAGTGTCCAGAATACACTGAAAGTTTGCCTCTTGACAGTCCTAAAAAGGCAGAAATATTTTTAAAAGCATTGATTGAGCATTTTGTACAATAGCATTCTTTAGTTCTTTATAAATGATTCTTTACTTTTATTTACCTCACATCAAAACACTAATGGAAATTACTTCTAAACTTATTCATAACTAGTTCAAAGTATTAAGACTAATAAATTTCCTAAGAGAACATAGTTTTTAAGGAATCCCCTCTGTATTTAGCTACATTAAATGTTTACTAGAGAGTTTAAAGTAATGTTGGGATGAGTTTTAAAAAACAATAAAAAGAGCTTCTGAATATAAGCAAGAACTCCTATACATGTGCCAAGAATTCTGCAACTTTATCAACATGATTAATAGTTTCATTTGGAAAGGGACCACTTACACACAGAGCCCATAATGCATGAGGTCCTGCACATGCAGTAAGCAACAGTAAAAAGAACTCAGCAACATTATAGAACTGAACAGCAACAACTGTTCCCAGCTATTAGACAAAGAAAACAAGAGGGCTCTGCCAAGTGAGTGCTTTCACAGAGCTGTATTTCTATGTTCTGAAAAAGTATGTTAAGCAGCATCAGAGCAAAGTAATAAAGTACATCAAGATTACACTGCGAGATTTTTGAAAACAGCCATTGTCCTTTCCTGACTCCATACTTGAAGATACATATTGGGGCTTATTTCCTCTCAATTTAGCCTTACAAATAAGCCTCAGGAAGATAGGATATATGTAATGGAATCACAACTGCTCATTAATCAATCACACTCTTACATTAAGCATCATTTGACTTTACCTGGATGAAGATATAATAGTTGCACTGTTAAAGTGGAACTTAAGAAATTCCCTCACACTTTAATGTTACATTAATTACTTTAATGATGGAATAATATTCTCATTTAGTAAATAAAAAAACAAGATATTTTACAAATAGTAAAATCAAGGATTAAAGGCTAAGATTTAGAATGGGGTTTGTTCATACCAAAAAAATCATTTTTAGAAGTAGAGCCATGTTTCAGCTGCATTTATTCTTCAAAATTTTAGTACTTGAGTTTCTGCGTGTGTGGTAGTTTTGGCTGGGGTATAGTTAATTTTGTCCACTGCCGCTGGTATGGGGCTGTGTTTTGGATTTGCGCTGAACACAGGGTTGATAATGCAGATACGTTTTTGTTATTGCTGGGCAGGGCTTACACAGAGCCAAAGCCTTTCCTGCTTTTTGTACTGCCACACTGGTGAAGCAACTGGGGGTGCGTGGGAGGTTGGGAAGAGACACAACTGGGACAGCTGATCCAAACTGACCAAAGGGATATTCCATACTTAATGACAACATGCTCAGTATAGGAATTTGGGGGAAGAAGGATGAAGGGTGGGCCATTTGGAGTGATGGTGTTTGTCTTGCCAAGTAACTGTTAGCATGTGATGGGACCCTGCTGTCCTGGGGATGGCTGAACACCTGTCTGCCCATGGGATGGAGTGAATTAATTCCTTGTTTTGCTTTGCTTGTGTGTGCAGGTTTTGTTTTTCCTGTTCCTATTAAACTGACTTTATCTCAACCCATGAGTTTTCTAGCTTTTACTATTCTGGTTCTCTCTCAGATCCCACTGGTGGGGAAGTGAGTGATGGAGAGGCTGCGTGGGACTTGGTTGCTGGCAATTGTGACATGTCATACCGAGTAAGAGCACAGCCATCCCACCCTGACCCCTCCCTCAGACAAACCCTCAACAAGAAAAAAATCAAAACCCCTCAATATCAGAAGTTTGGATTTTCCAAAAGAGACAAGGCATCCTGTAAAAAATGTTTTCAAATTCATGAATTCTTATAATGTCAGACACTTGTTAATTTTCTTGTATTATTATAATTACTATTCTTTCATCTAGAAACAAGAGTCATCTTTTCATTCTGACACGGAACTCTTCCTAACATTTAAGAGTTTTTCAAAAATGACACTGTAGATAAAAGGAGTCTGTCAGCTAGATTTGTTGCAACAATATGCTATTTTTAACAGAAGTTTCTTTGGGACATACTTCTCAAGTTCCAGATAGGACTGTTTGTGAAAATCTCAATTTAAAAAAAAGTCAAAGCACTTATCACAAAACAAGTATTTAGGGAACAGAAAGACAACCATGCAGGATGTAGACAGCAGGCTGAGATCCAACTTCTGGTAGACCTGGACTATTGACTCAGAGGAAAAGACATGGACCCACTCACTTGCTGGATAGGACATTCAACTAGTACGTAGATGTTTCAACTGACTACTGCAGAGAGAGATGAACAGTTAATATAAATGGGGAAATTTTACAGAGAAGGACTAAGAGGAGAAAATTTCTAGGCAGAACCCAGTCCAGCATTTAGGACATGTCTGCTCCTTGCTGCACAGAGGAGCAAGGACTTGTTTTGCCAAGAAGGATCAGATCACCAGGACTGTTCATCCAAACCTGTCTCTCATTCCTGACATCTTTTTTTCACTCGTTTGGAACAACACTGAAAAAGATTTTAAGTGTGTTCCGATACAAAAAAACCTATTTTACACCCGCTCTACTTGAAACTCCCAATATTCATGTTTCTCCTTGAACTGTGTGATACCAAAGTAGAGTACAATTTTCTGCAGAAGAACTCGCTATCACAAATACCATAGATAGTAACCTATATTTCTAGCCTCAAACATATATTTCTAGCCTCACTTTCAACAGAGGCCAGTAATTTCAAATTGCACACAAAAGTCCACTTCATATTAAGACAGCTTCAATTTACCCACTATGGATAGCATTCAGTGTTATACTGAGAAGTTGGTTATGTAGGTCGCCTTGCAACAGATACTCTCATTCCATTCAATGCACCTGAAAGTGACAGAGACATACATAAACTTCTGTCTAGCTAAGGCAAAAAGGAGTTGCATGACATGCATTGCCTTGCTGGGGCTTCACAGATCTGACCTCTAGAAATAATAAGCTGAATCCTTAAAATCTAAGCAGGATGTCTCAAGTATAATTGAGAAAACAGTAAGCTTACAACTGCTAATTAATACATTACTGTAATTGTAAAAGTGCTCCAAACCTTTACTCTATAGTACCCCTTTGCTCTACCTGCCCAGTCCCAGGTTTAGTGTCCTCCGTTGCTTCAGCAGGAGCAGATTCCTGCAAATCCTCAGGTTTAAGGTCCTGAATTTCTTCCACAGGAATTGTTTCCAGCTCATCCTTGGATCTAGGACTTATAGTATCCTCTACAAAGTCTGAAGTATTTGATTCCTGCAGCCCAATTGTTGGGTCCCATGCCTCATCTCCAAGAGCCGATTCCATTGCCCACTCTGATGCGGAGAAAGGCAGAGTGCTCCCTGCAGAAGCAACCTGGTAACAAGAGCATCGTCACCTACATGGAACGATTACAGACACCCGAACCCTGCTCCCAGCAAGTAAATAAAACAAGAAACACATCTGGTTTAAAATATCCCTATTTTAAAATCTCTACTCTGAGCAACCTTTTATTCCACTCATGAGCTCTATCTATTAAAGATTTCATTTCACATGAAAGAATTATCTTTAAAGTGACCAATGGGTAAAAAATAGCACAGTGGGTCCTCTGAGAGGAGAGCTCTGGAAATTGCAGCAGTGAGACACAAATGTCTGATTACTGAGATTCAGCTCACTGATACTGGTGTGACCCAAGGAGTCTTTTTGAAGCTTCCAGTAACTTGCCCTAAAGTTCAAAGTAGCTCCAAAATGGGAACAGGAATAGATGTGGAAAGAAATGTCTTACAATGTGCAAGCATCCTCAAGAATGTTGGGATGGGAAGGAAATGAGATCTCAGACTAGATGAAAGGGAGATATTTTTTATGATGAGAGTGGTGGGATACTGCAACAGGTTGCCCAGAGAGGTGGTAGATGTCCCACCCCACAAAACATTCACAGCCAGGCTAGACATTGTCCTCAGCAACTTGATCAGGTTGAATATGTCCCTGCTCATTGTAGGGGGGTAGGACTACATGACCTTCAAAAGATCCATTCCAACCCAAACTATTGTAGTTTGATTCATTGACTCTATGAAACAGTGCATACCAAACTGTTCAGTATGATGGGATTCCAACACTCTTGGAGCTTTCAGGTTTAAAGATTGAGTGACATTACTGAATCAGAGGAGATGACACAGATAATGAAAAGAAAAAATGCCACCTGGTATAAGTAGAAATGGCATCAAAACATACTTTTGGTGATACCTCCCATATCTAGAAACAGATACCTNGTACGTAGATGTTTCAACTGACTACTGCAGAGAGAGATGAACAGTTAATATAAATGGGGAAATTTTACAGAGAAGGACTAAGAGGAGAAAATTTCTAGGCAGAACCCAGTCCAGCATTTAGGACATGTCTGCTCCTTGCTGCACAGAGGAGCAAGGACTTGTTTTGCCAAGAAGGATCAGATCACCAGGACTGTTCATCCAAACCTGTCTCTCATTCCTGACATCTTTTTTTCACTCGTTTGGAACAACACTGAAAAAGATTTTAAGTGTGTTCCGATACAAAAAAACCTATTTTACACCCGCTCTACTTGAAACTCCCAATATTCATGTTTCTCCTTGAACTGTGTGATACCAAAGTAGAGTACAATTTTCTGCAGAAGAACTCGCTATCACAAATACCATAGATAGTAACCTATATTTCTAGCCTCAAACATATATTTCTAGCCTCACTTTCAACAGAGGCCAGTAATTTCAAATTGCACACAAAAGTCCACTTCATATTAAGACAGCTTCAATTTACCCACTATGGATAGCATTCAGTGTTATACTGAGAAGTTGGTTATGTAGGTCGCCTTGCAACAGATACTCTCATTCCATTCAATGCACCTGAAAGTGACAGAGACATACATAAACTTCTGTCTAGCTAAGGCAAAAAGGAGTTGCATGACATGCATTGCCTTGCTGGGGCTTCACAGATCTGACCTCTAGAAATAATAAGCTGAATCCTTAAAATCTAAGCAGGATGTCTCAAGTATAATTGAGAAAACAGTAAGCTTACAACTGCTAATTAATACATTACTGTAATTGTAAAAGTGCTCCAAACCTTTACTCTATAGTACCCCTTTGCTCTACCTGCCCAGTCCCAGGTTTAGTGTCCTCCGTTGCTTCAGCAGGAGCAGATTCCTGCAAATCCTCAGGTTTAAGGTCCTGAATTTCTTCCACAGGAATTGTTTCCAGCTCATCCTTGGATCTAGGACTTATAGTATCCTCTACAAAGTCTGAAGTATTTGATTCCTGCAGCCCAATTGTTGGGTCCCATGCCTCATCTCCAAGAGCCGATTCCATTGCCCACTCTGATGCGGAGAAAGGCAGAGTGCTCCCTGCAGAAGCAACCTGGTAACAAGAGCATCGTCACCTACATGGAACGATTACAGACACCCGAACCCTGCTCCCAGCAAGTAAATAAAACAAGAAACACATCTGGTTTAAAATATCCCTATTTTAAAATCTCTACTCTGAGCAACCTTTTATTCCACTCATGAGCTCTATCTATTAAAGATTTCATTTCACATGAAAGAATTATCTTTAAAGTGACCAATGGGTAAAAAATAGCACAGTGGGTCCTCTGAGAGGAGAGCTCTGGAAATTGCAGCAGTGAGACACAAATGTCTGATTACTGAGATTCAGCTCACTGATACTGGTGTGACCCAAGGAGTCTTTTTGAAGCTTCCAGTAACTTGCCCTAAAGTTCAAAGTAGCTCCAAAATGGGAACAGGAATAGATGTGGAAAGAAATGTCTTACAATGTGCAAGCATCCTCAAGAATGTTGGGATGGGAAGGAAATGAGATCTCAGACTAGATGAAAGGGAGATATTTTTTATGATGAGAGTGGTGGGATACTGCAACAGGTTGCCCAGAGAGGTGGTAGATGTCCCACCCCACAAAACATTCACAGCCAGGCTAGACATTGTCCTCAGCAACTTGATCAGGTTGAATATGTCCCTGCTCATTGTAGGGGGGTAGGACTACATGACCTTCAAAAGATCCATTCCAACCCAAACTATTGTAGTTTGATTCATTGACTCTATGAAACAGTGCATACCAAACTGTTCAGTATGATGGGATTCCAACACTCTTGGAGCTTTCAGGTTTAAAGATTGAGTGACATTACTGAATCAGAGGAGATGACACAGATAATGAAAAGAAAAAATGCCACCTGGTATAAGTAGAAATGGCATCAAAACATACTTTTGGTGATACCTCCCATATCTAGAAACAGATACCTATTACGTAAACTTTATACATTAATAAGAAAACTTAAAACTCCAAATCCTTTTACTATTTTATTCCATTCCAGTTCATTTTCAATTTTACTAACTTTTGGAAACAACCACATATAGTTTAGAAAACAATGCACAGATTTCTGCATAATATATTATATATAATGCATCTTGATCTCAGCAAAGAGAGTATTCTATTTCCTTATAGTTTGTTTTCTTTCTTCTCAAGTAAAAAAAAAAAAAAAGCCATACATTTAAAAGCATAATGACTAGAGCCAGTCTGTGTATCTAAAACTTCCAAAAAGTAAGAACAAAAATGAAATATGTTTAACAGCCTTTAGTAGTCTACCATGACAGCCAGCATGTTTAGATAAGAGTGAAGATAAGTTATTCCACAGACAAAAGAACATAAGCTTTGTATAAGAACAGAAAGAAACATGCCTCCAGAATTAAAGACCTACTAAGTATTCCCCAACATCATTAATTTGATCAATTTTTCATGCATAGCTTCATGCTGTCAGCTAAAGAAGCAGATGGATGACACAATGTGGTGTGGAAACAGCAAGGGAAAGATGGAGCACAGCAACTATGGGGCAACATATAAAGCATAGATGTAGAATTGCTGGAGAGCACTACTTGACAATACAGGAATTTTCCCATCGTTTTGAATAAATATTTACTCATTTAAAAAAACTAATGCATAAATTTTAGATTTTATTCAGTAAATGATGGAAAATTTTTGCACTACTATTCTTAACATAGAAGATAGATTTTAAGTCACAGGATAAAAAAAATCAAATGCCAATGGCAAAAAGCATTATAAAATGAAACAGGCCTCAAAAAGGAAAGATTAGGTGTAGGATGTATTGGTTTATAATTCGATGCCTCTACATGCCCTCCGTGTAACGGGACGGCTGCTCACAGGCCATGCTGAACTGCCACAGTGGTCACTGCATGGCATCAGCTGCCTCTGCTTTGAGGGGAGTAAGAGCCCTTCCTTCAAGATACAGCAACTCTCATTTGTGTCTATCAAATCTGCATTTCTTCAAAACCAGGAAAACTCATAAATACAAAAGCTTGCACCCTTTGCAATGATCTCTCACACCTTATGTACCAGGGCACTATTTCAGAATCTCTGATAAAAGTAATTCAAACATACATGGAAAAAAGATATAAAGTCATTTGTGGGGACAGTGAGTTGTGTCTTCAAGGCAATCCATTGCTTATAGCCCAGATGACAGCTCCAAGAGGGGAAAATGGCTGCAGCAAATCATGCCTCTTTAATCCTTAAATTCCTGGGCAGATAAGGATATTAAACACCAAATGCTCCTGTCAGTTGTTCAGGAATCTCATATTCTTTCTCTCCCTCCCTGTCCATTTAACACAATTAACAGGGTCATACGCTGGAGAGCCCCTGTGCTCCCCGCTCATTTGGCAGACACCATCCCCCAACACATGTGCCTTGCATGTCACCATGCCAAGAGAAGCTGTGAAGAAAACACTCCTGCTTGCTCTTCAAGCTGAAGAAAACAAAACACAGCATACACTTTCTTTGGTTAGACACCCATGCTCAATTTGGTATTCACAGAGCTGCCCCCATGCTTGGAGGACACCAAAGAAATGACATGAGAGGCCACAATTCCTCCATGCTTGCTATTCCCACCAGTAATAACCTTCTTTTAACTTGCTGATATCACTGCTCAAGGATAAGGCACTCACCTGCCCCTGAGGAAAGAAGGGCCCAAGTGGGATGCAAGGAGTCCCTCAGGTGTTCTGCTCCTGGTGCACCCCTGTCCTTATTCCCTGAATACTGGTGGCCGCTGTTTCCTACCATCCCCTCAAAGGCTGCTCCAGGGTGGCCCTTCTGGCTATGGAAACTCACCCACACCCCACACATCAAGATGTCCATCCCAGTGCTGAAGCACTTGTCTCACCACCCTGCCAAATTATCATCATGTTCTCACTCCCTCTCATTCCTCTCACTATTTTCCATGCTTCCAAGCTTATGGCAGGTGTTTCAGTATCAAAGGATATTTAACCAACATTTTAATCATATGGACATTCATATATTGCTCTTTCTTTTTTTTTTTCCTTTTTCTTTTCTTTGGGGGGGCACTAAAGGTGTTATACAAATTCATCCTGAAGGACTTTTCATATCTGAAGAAACAAAAAGACAAATCCCATTACTAGAAATATTGCTATATAATAATACAGCTTTTACTTAAAAAAAAAAGTACCAAGAATATGTACTTTCCAAAAATGTTTGAAAACAACCTATTCTAATTTACATCAATATTTTGTAGAACACTGAAAGCAGGTGTTCAACACACTGTGAAAATATTATTTATTAATAAAATATTAATTTTTATGGAAATTAAAACAATTAAGTTTGGATAAAAACATTAACAAACATATCACTAAGCAAGGTATGGGACAGTTGTTGTTGTTGGCTAGACTTTGCGAACGAAGATTTTGGGCTAAGCCTGCGCAATGGATTTTTTAGGTGAGGCACAGTGTGCGCAGAACTGGCCCCTTTACTCCTGAGGCTTGTCTGCACGGCCGAGCCGCTCAGACAGTGACAGCGAGTTCCTCCAGGATTCGAACCTGGCATCCTCAGAGGAGGAGCCGGCTCCACAGGCGACGACTTATACCACTCAGCCAACGTCCCACCGTATAGGACAGTATATTTATTTTTTTCCTTTTACTATAAAACTGATAATATTTGGATAAGTTTCTGATCAAATTTTCCTGTTTTGCACTTCAACAAGAATTTATACACAAACCAACACTATGTGAAAAAGAACAATGATTTGGACAGAACATTCAAAAAGAAAAAAGTAACCATCTTGGTATTTATTTTAGTCTAGAGTTTAAGAATCCCAGACAGGCAATGGACAGGCTGCAGAAGAAACATACAAGGTTAGCTATGGACTCCAGGTATCTAAAAATCCATCTATTACAAGCAATTATGTCCAAATAATTTTCCTGTTACTCACTTGCTCTTTTATATTTCTGTATCTTGAACCAAGACATTTCTGTATCTTAAAACACTCCCCGCTAGACTGAATTTCACATGGGTATACTCTCCCACCTAAACTGGAGATCATTATCTCAAGTTATAGGAAGTTACAGTCTGTGCCTAGTCTTGTATTTGCAATAAACAGAAAGTCC
This sequence comes from Formicarius rufipectus, assembly GCA_013399695.1. Lineage (NCBI taxonomy): Eukaryota > Metazoa > Chordata > Aves > Passeriformes > Formicariidae > Formicarius > Formicarius rufipectus. The sequence goes on along the minus strand of VXAU01000073.1, from coordinate 67,953 downwards.
CTGGAATGCATACAAAGTTGAACAGAGCAGATGTCATTTACATGAGTCAAATAAAAAAAAAAAAAAAAGAAGAAAAATAAAAAAAAAATCAGTGACTTGAAGAATGTTGCTCTCCAGAAACTGTGGGGAAAACTCACACATCAGCTGCTCACCAGTTCTGCCCACAACTTTCAGGACTAGAGAACTATTTTCATGTCCTCTGGACAAAAAGGAAGTAAAGCATGTATACACACACACACATGCTATGGAAAACTTAGAAAAAAACAAGGCTCACATTCAGCTTGCTATCTTCTTATGTGCTCTACTTCCTCATGCAATCTTCTTATAGCAGAAAAAAAAAAAATACAACCAGGGAGTTTGGCTTAATTTGAGAACTTCCCATACATTTTATCACATTCTGAATTCTCTTCCTTGGTATGTTATGATAACAACTTCAATACCTAAAAAGGTATTACTCCCAGAAGATACAAAAATGCTGCAAACTAGCATGCATCATGAAGGATGTTACAGCAAACACCAAGCTTTTACTCCACATAGGGAGTTTTTAAGTTCATGTGGAGGCGGGCTGCTCACATCCTAGAAAACAGGTTGCACTGAAGCCTAGCTTAGTATTACTGTCTTTGAAGTGAGAGGTTTGAAGATTGACTACGAAAAAGTGTTTTCCAGTGGATTCTCCACTGGTTTTGCTTCCTTTTTGCTTGTCATTTCTACAAAAAGCACATTCCCTTACAATTAATATTGGGAATGACTATTTGCCACAGCACATATTACCTTCAGCTCCTCACTTTCAGAATTTTCTGTACTGCAAAAATGGACTGTAGGGATCTTTCATTAGGTCTTTCTTGTTCAGAGTTTTTGGGAGGGGAAGTAGGGGAGACAAGAGACACTATATTCCAAGACAAAGTGAAAACAAGTGGTGAAACAAGATGATAATCAATTTAGTTCTTGGAATTTAAAAAGTAGCTCACTTACCTATGTTTTTCATTAAAATTTTTGTCTAAATGAGAATCATAAAACTATGGGGAAGCAAGACTGTATGTGGTTTTCCATTTTTTTATTATTCTTTATCCCTTTATGGACTACCATTACATAAAAGAAGAGCTTAAAAATAGTTTTAAAATCAATCTCTTGCTGATTCAGGCAGTTGTCACCAATTTCCAAGATTTATGTTTAAAAAAAAAAGAAAAGTATCCCTGCTCAGAAAAGCATCGAAATTGATATTAATGACAATAAAAGGTACAACTAATAGAATGAAACTGTAGTCTTCAAAAACCCTTGATCCCATGCTCCCTGATGTCTGAATTCTGAGGCATCACTTTTTGGATTCTGTAAAAAAGTCCTTGTTGAATTTCTACTTGCTAAAAAATCACACCTGGCATTGTTGCATGCAGACCATAGTACTATCAACACAGTAAAGCTCACCATGCACCATTGTAAAAACAGTTTTTTTCAGTGTAAGGTTTCTTGGGAATTATAGTATTAGATTAATGAGATGTATAAATGTTTTATCAACTCAGTGTCCAGAGCAATGAGTCATTCCTAAATGCAGAATGGCAACAAAATTAAAAACAGCTTATGTGCTGCTGTATTCTACACCCCACAGGTACAGAACATATGATTTCAATAGAGCAGAACAGATGCAAAAAGGTTCCATTGAAATGAGAAGGCTGCATAGACAGAGAAAACATTGGAGCAATGTGTGCTAAATCTGAGCTCAATAGCTAAAGAGGTGCTGTTAATGCTAAACAGCCTCAGAAACATCAACCAAGGAGTCTGACCATCAGACACAGGTATGAACAAAAGAGGCTATTGACAGCAACCAGCCACAGGCAGCTAAAAGAGAAAGCTGGTTTGCTGATATTCCCCCTGTACTCAGAGTAATTCAGAGCAGAAGACTAATTTAGGCAATACAAATCAACTTCTGGAAGAGATGGCCTGTCTCCAGAATCACCAAGCATACCCAGGAATGCTGCTAGCTCGGGTGAGAGCTCAAACAGCACTTTCTGCCCTGGCTGACGCCAACAGCATTCACTGGAGGCAGACAAAATGAGCTAAGCAACAGAGACTGTACCAGATTCTCCTGGAAAAGCAGGATAAAAGCATGCAAAAAAGGACTGTAAAAATAGAATTGTTCAAATTTTACTCTATCTTCTCATGTCAAAAGAGACTCGTTTGCAAAGTGGAGAGTAATTAATAGATACTCTCTTATGCAGTAAGGATGTACCATATAAGGAAGAAACAACATTTATCCAAATGCTTCAGTCACCCTCATTTATGGTGCCTAGAGACCTAACAAACAACAGACTGCTAGCAATCTGATAAATCCTTCTATTCAGAAATCTCTAGAATACTCTATACAGCCGTATAAAATGCTTGTAGGCACAGTGGGAAAATGTTTCTTTGTTTACCCTCGTATTCCAAGTTTTCTGCTTACAAAGGCTGGGAATTATTTTCTGTGCTTTTATATTAATTTCATTTCCATGTCTGTCTGCTTCCTGATCTATCTCATACTGAAAGCCTGCTGACATCATAATTTCCAATGCATTTTTTGTCAAAACATTAATTCAAAACAGATTTAATCTCTCCAGTTAGTAGCTGGGGACATGCACGCCTCCAGGACAGGTGTGAACCTGTGGGAGAAATGTCTAGCAGCCCCATAGAATGGTCCAGCCACTTCCTAAACTCAGAACCTTCCGGAACACACAGCAGATTGGATCTCCTTGCAAACTCACTTCCCTTCAGGGAAACTACAATGTAGAGATGAGGAAAACGGCAATGGTGTTCACGTATATCTCTGCTTGTCATGGTGCAGGTAGGGTGTGCTCCAAACCCAGGGGCTTCCCACTGGTTTTGTGACCAGAGGGACTAAGGCATCCAAGTTTGATGGGTTTTGGCATGATAGGGACTTCAACCATACCCTTCAGCCCTGGGTTGCACTGTATATACTATACATCCACATGACTATTCCTATAGTCCTCTGTGGCTATGAAGCAGCATGCAGCACTTGACCTAAAACAGCATACAAGCAATGCAGAAGGCCATCTGGGGCCAGAAAGAACACCTGCCTGAACACAGCATCCAGACCCTTCCCTTACCACCAATCAAGCCACCAGTGCAGCCTCACTGGTCCAGGAAACCAGCACAAGCATATTTTGGTGGCTCGCAGCACTGGTAAAAATAATAATTAATTAACTCTTATCCTAGGAGTGTCTCCTTGCCCCAGTGGCTGGCAACACTTACCAGCTAAGTGCAAAACAATGAGAAGCACTTTCCCAAGTTAGCAGAGATGGGTTTATACACAGCTCAGATTTTCATAGCGTTCTGGTTTGGGGATAACTTCTGTAATAAAACTCATAATATATTTTAGGACAGATCCTGTCTTCCAGGAAGTATAAGGGATACCACTTTCACAGAAAAATTTAGTGATGCATCACAGTTAAACAGACTTGAAAGGAAAGTCCATTAGTACAAATAAGACCATGTTAAGATCCTGTTCCACCTGGAAGAACCATGTTGGTGAGACCTTTCAAAAAACCTTACAAAGAGCTAGTAGGGAAAAATCCCTAAGTGATACTCAGAGTAAGCAGAGAGGTAAATGTTTGCCAGATTAACTGTGAATTGCAGCTGCACTTCAAGTATGTGCACTGAAAAACCATGCATAATACCAGTCTCATAAATACAGTGAGCTTTCCTAGCAGGAAAAATAAAATCTTATGTGTATACTGCCAAAAAAGTCTGCCTAGAAAATAAGTTTTGTACAAGCTAGGAATAGAATTTCCCCCAAGTCCAACGTCTACCAAATATTCAGGCTATAAGAGGAGATCACAGTTTCTAAATCAAGAACTCTTCTTTTCAGATGCATAAATTGATCGAGATTTTTAACCTGACTACAAATTTCCCAATGGTGGAAAACGTAAACTGCCTTGGAAACAGCAGAGATAATAATTTCATCTGGTCAAGGTCTGTCTCTTCTTGCAAACGGCCTGCAGAAGCAACAGAACTGCTAAGTCTAAACAGGTTTAGCATTTTAAAGCACAAAAATTAGACAAATTGAAAAGATCAACGCCACCTTCCAATCAACATGCTTCAGTCTTTAGTCAGAAGCAAAGTACAAGCAAAACCATTTCAGAGCAACACCAAAGGAACCACCAGAGAAGACAAATGCCCTTCCCAAATGGCGTGGGGGCTTTTGTTCTACACCACTGATATAAGGACAAATGATGCACATTTCTCCAAATCAGAAAATTTCAAACCCTTCTTGTTCCCATGGATGAAATTTCCCTCTTTCATTTAATGAAATAAACACTGCAATGGTGAGTGTCATTATTATTTCATCTCTTGGTTTCTCCTGGGTATTAGTAAATCTTGGTTAAATGTAAGCCACCCACAAGTGCTTTCCCACATCAACAATAAAACAACCACAGCTATAGTCACAAATGGTAGTTATGGAGAGAAGTAGTATCAAAAATACTTATCTTACAGTGATTTTGAGCTTCATTTACCATTTAAAAATTTTAAAAAAAAAACCAAAAACACACAAAAAAACTAATAGGGCATTCTACAAATGGTACACATTTGATGCATGATGGGAATAAGCCCTAGGTTTAGCTGACTGTGCTTTGCAAAAAAATACAGGGTGTAGGATAATAAAGAGTGCATGGCAACATGGAGACCAAAGGATTTTCTGAGTATCATATAAGGATTTAGCTTTGGGATGACGTGATGAACCTTACCACAGCAGAAAGCAGATTTGGGATAGAAAAAAGAATACCATATTAAATGCCAAATTATGAAGTTCTATTAAACAGGATTTTACTACATTGACTTTTAGGCATATAATGGGACCAAATTAAGTAAGTATGGAGTTGAACTCTGAATAGCAGAAATTTGCATGAAAGATAAAATGTAATACTGCAGTGTACTCCAAACTGCCAGGAGTCCTTCTAAAATAAATATCACATGGAGGCTGAACAGTGTGCAAAACCTTCAAATATTGGTCTAAGTAGCTCTTGCTTATAAGCAATCAATCAATAAGATTAGAAAAATCATAAACCATACAGAGTTAAGTTGTTTTCACAAAAAAGGCACACAGCACACTGCCAATTCTCTCAGACTATCCCCGAGGAATCACTGCTCCTTAGACCTCAGACTGATGGTGTCTCTCTTCCACTCTGCTGTGTCATCTCATTCCAAGGCTTTATCTCAACACCACACTATATCATCACACTTCTTTATTATGTAAGGTGTTGACTAATTTTCTGCCTTCAGATTTCAAAGTATAACAACAGTACAAATCTATTGATGTGCTTTTTTTTTCATGCCTGTAACAGCATTTTAATACTCTTCACTTTTCTCAGATAATAACAGAAACTTGAAGATTTTATAAATTTTACCCTTCAATAACTTCAAACTGCTTATGGCGTTTGAGTAAACATTATTTCTTCTAACCATAAGGGAAATTTTATTTCAACATATCATTTCAGCATGTTATTTAATAATACAAGCAGCTTAGGAAAGCATCTTATTTCCATTTCAGTTTAAATGGCAGATGATGGATAAATTGTAGCTAATGTTGGAAAGAGATGTGTAAAACGAAAGGACTCCTGATTAAATGCTATTACTAACTCCAGCAATTTCTTTGGCAATTACTTCAAGGACAAGGTTGAAAAAGTCTTTAATCTTTTCTTATTATAAACAAACATTTCCTTGACACATTATTGTTTTCAAAAGAATTCCTAAAAAGTAAATAAGGTCAAAGAAGTTGGACAAAGACCGATTTATTTTTCAGAGAGCTACACATGCAATAACATGTTTTTAGAAAAGTAGTAAGGGGAATAATAAATACTGAATAAATACTATAATTTTCATCATTTGTAAGAAAAATAAACCCAACTAGCTATGCTTCGCTGTTTCTACAGCAGCCTGCCTTCAGCTCAGTCCCCCCAAAAGCAGGATATGATAAGGATATTTTTGAGACCAAACTGATCAATCATAGTTTAAAGCTGTATTTCTAACATAAAAGACTTCACATTTAAAACTAATTTGGCATAAAAACAGAAGGCTGGTTCTAATTCTGTAACAGTCTTCACAGATTCAATCTGCAAAACAACCCAAAACTCAAAAACAATGCTTGAGACAATAGGAGGAAACCTATCAGAAGCATATATAGATATATTTCTTCCTTTTTCACTTCATCTATCCTCCCTTCTTTCAGCTCCCTAATTGTTTGCAGAATCCAGTTCTGTTTCCTACTCAAGACTTGATTACTCTGTGAATAAGCCATCTGATGAAAATCATTCAACAATAGGGGACTACAGGTTTATGTGAAACTTAATGACCTGCTTTGGCACAGGTTGGAAGAACTGAGATGTTCTACAATATGAGATTTTAAGGAAGTATTTTTGTCTACCTAGGACTGCTTCAGGTCCTACAATTTTTCAGGCCAGTCATATTTGGAAACTAGCATATTATGTGACCATCAGTGAAAGCAGTGCTGACTAACTGTACTTACATGTATCCCACTCTACAATTCAATACCCAGAGAAAAAACCTTATTGTAAATTCCTCAGAAGACTTACAATTCATTTTAGAAGTACTGTAGCACTAATCCTTTCAATGAACCTAATATTCTAGCAAAGTCTGAGTAAGATCACACAAAAAAGCAACATTCAAATCTACAGGACCATATAATCAGTGCTGGAAGTACTGTCTAAACACATAGCCCAAAAGAAGACAGCTCTCTGCTGCAACTGCCCGTAAAACTGGCAATTTTGTGACTAATTGGACCCCAATGACACTTGTATATGGTGCAATGTATCAATTTAATGTGAGGGAGGAAACCAAACACTCCTGAGCTGAGCAATAATGTACTAGTGGAGTACCGTGAAAGAGAAAAGATTCAGTAAATCCCTCTAATTGCAAACTATCTTTACTCCCTGAGCCCTGCCAGGGACTAGGAACAGCCAGGCTTCACAACAGACAGAAACTGAAGCAGCTTGCTGCACATTCCAACCAGCAGTTATTTTCCCTTGAAACCACTCACATTTTGGAGCAGGAGATGACATTTGCTTTACAGAAGGCCAAGCTGTTCTGTTGTGTTAGGTGCTCATTCCCAATCAAAACCATACAGCATAAACGCAAACCCTGAAAATCAGCGCAATATTTAAAATTACAAAAATCACTTCAGATGTGCTTGCCCATAAAAGGAATTATGCAGTTATGTTTATGGTGCACTTACACGTAATTATAAACTAAATTTTGCAAATTACTTACAACATCTTACTTCTAAAAACAACCCCCATATTTTAAGATCTTGTTAAAAAACAAATAAACAAAACAAAAACCAAAACAAACAACAACTTCCAACTAAATAGGCCCATAAGAAAAAGTTGTGAAAGTATTGCATTTATCTTCACAGAACAATTTTTACAGTCTCCGCATTAGCTATAGTTAAATATATGCATCAGAATCCTTATCCCATTGCAGATAATTTGCATGTTGGTGCTTACTACAACTAGAAGACATCTGTGATAGCGTATAATAAACCTTGCATCTCACCACAATGCTCAAAATTACTGAGTAAGACAATGATGCATACAAGAACCAGAAACCACAGTGAATTTTCTGGGAGAAGCAGGGGACAAAATAAAACAAAGCACTTCATTCTCATTCAATCCTATTCCTAATTTTGATCTTAACTATTTACAACCGTGTAGTTTTTTTTCTTGGAGTTCCTGCAATCCCCCACACAAGAGACAAGCAAATACAGGGAAGGAGGTTCTCAGCACAGCTGTAAGGCTTTGAGAGGTACAGCTCTTGCAAGCCTGCTCTGATTAGAATAAAACTGAAGGACAGACTTTAAGAGAGCAGTTATAAAGATACTTGGCAAAAGAGAAAGCCTAAACACTGAATTAGGACCAAGCCGTTCTTCTCATTTCATACACCATCCACTATGACAGAATAATCTTTAACTCTCTATTTAGCAAAGTTGCAAAGATCATTCTTAGCATTCATCAGTTTGCCTAACTGCTTAAAACCTCCACACATTTCTGCTTAATAAATCCCTTGCCTCCTCCTCTGCAAGGAGGCAGTTCTGCCATGTGCCAAAATCCCACCTGGCTCAGCAATGAGTAAGTCCTGCCACACCCTTCGAATGCCCTGCTACCAAGGGGTGTGTCTGATGCTGCCAAACTTCATTGAGCGCAGGCTGTGGTAGATCCTGAGCAAATGGAAAGCCTGATATCTTCTCTCTCCGACAGGCACAGAGGAGAAGCACATAGCTAGAATGCAAGACAGCAGCAATGGGAATGCCAAAGAAAGTCCAACAGCTGCCACTACTGGGGATGCTATTCACCCATTTCAGGGCTTGCATCTCCCCTGTTCTCTTGCAGAAGGCCACATGGCCCTCTCAGCCACCTCACATCATCTTGGCAAACTCAAAAGTAATGCTGGCAATCATCTCAGCAGCCACCTTCAAGATTTCCACTGCTGCTTGGAAAAGCACGTGCTGACTTCAGCAGCATATGGAGTAACATGAAACAGGTACACCCATTCAAGGCTATAAAGAGAGCTCCTACCCTTCAAATTTTATAATGCATTATATTCAGTTATTCCCCCCTGTAATTTTCTCACACCCTGCCACAAGAAGAGAAAATGGACGTGTAAGAAGAGCTTTATGATGTTTTGCCTGTTTGTTATGGTTAGAGGGTGTGAGGGTTTTTTTTAAACACATGCCAACATTTCAATTTCTATTCTTAGAAACTATTTGAGGCAAAAAAGTACCCATGAAAGAATTGAAGTCCGCAGATGAACTTCCTTTCTTCTGGGTTTTTCTCAGCCATCTCCCCTCCAGTCATGCCTGCCAAAATCCCATGCTTTATAGGGGCATCTGTTCTATTCTCTCCAGGCCAAAAAAGGAGACTTTTCAAACTCTTACTACAGCTGAGGAAATCTATAGCTCAATGAGCCTAATGCCATTTTTTTCCCATATCTGCAACTCCACAACTCCATCAGAAGAGAAAGTCCCTTTTTCCTCCTTCCCTCTCTGCAACCACACACTCACAAACCAGGCCTCTTCTGAAAGCTGTCCTTCTTCCACTCCCTGTGTTTTTACCACATGACTGAGGAACAGATATCAGCCGTGAATGGAACTATATCAGTCACTGAACTGACATATTTTTATGAATCCCTACACTGTCCTAAGTGCTTCACACACTCTCCTGATATGACCTGGGTACACTTCATACAACAAGAAATACATAAAAAACAGTTGCTTTCCCATACTAGTACTACTCCCAGAGACATTTTGTAATTTTGTATCCTAATAAAGGCAATCGCATTGGATTTGACAGAAAAGTTATTAATATCACTTGATACAAACAGCAGGTCACCCTGAAACTACATAGCCTGCCCACGATTTAAAGTCACACCCTGGCCTTAAGAGCAAAGTTTGGTTGTTCCCACTAACACCAGAACACAGCAGTAGAGACATCACACTCCACATGCCAAACTCACTGTAAGGTGGCTTCATCCAAGTGCAACACATTTCCTTCAATAAGTTATAATTTACCATGAAAAGCATAGGGCACCACAATTTCACCAACTGCCCAAGAAATAACAGTTACAATGTGTTCCAAATAAGCAGACGTTCTAGTAGGCATCACTAGTGTAAGGCTTCGATGCAAACACAACAGCAAGCACAGCCCATAAGCATCACTGCTGTGGCTTTCAGTGAAATCAGCAAAGAGAGACCAAAAAAATCTGAACCTAACAAAATATCTCCAGTCATTTGCATCAGAAATAGAAGATGAGAAAACTAAGATGAACAGCAGGTACATTCTTTCATGTATTAAAATCAGTGTTTGCACAATACCTTTCAAAATGCCTCATTTCATTTTGTTATGGGTAAAAGCTAAAAGCAAGCCTGAAAAGCCCCTTTTTTCTTCAACAAGCAAAACATGTCTCATCATTTGAGGCAGACAAAGAATGTAAGAATATATCAATTTGCAAACGAGCTGTTTTTGTAATTATTTATTTAGATTTTTCTGGCTAGCCACAATCTTGTTCCCATCTAGTCTTCAAGAAACAACAATAGTCCTAGCAGGGAAAGCATAGGCAGGTTTTCAGCATAAGATTGTTAGTACTGGGCATGGAGATGAAAGCTAATATCTGTGCCCACTCTACACCAGCTCTTTGTGGCTCAGCATGTAAAAGCATTGCCTCACTGGTAGCCTACATGTATGAGCTGAATACATAAGCTCTTCCCCTCATGAAAAGGAAATGCAAAATTAAAAAAATCTAAGCTCTATGTCTGGGGGAAAAAAAAGGCAATTAAAAGAAGAGGAATACATGTCTGACATGGCTCAGGTCTCTAATGAAATCAAGATTAAGAGATGTGTTTATGAGCAAAACTAAGTCAATATTTTCAAATTGGGTTTTAGTGCAAATCTAAGTTTTATCATTCATAAAATTCAATAGGTAATTACACAGCTAGGCAAATGTTCTTAGAGCAAAGTAGAAGAATAATGAATTCCCTACATAACTATTTATAGCTGTGTTTTTGAGTGAACACAGTGTAACAGGCATTAAGCCAATATTTAAAGGCAAAGAAACAGATTTGTAAAACCTTAAATATTTCTGTAAGCCAGTGCATAGACTACAGCCTATTTCACAATCTAATCCACCTCTGAAATACATAAAAATCCCAACAACTCAGACTGCCTCTGTGATTAATCATTAAGATTTAAAATAAAACCTTGACAAAGACAGATCCAGAAGCACAACCACAAAACATGTAATGCTATCAGAACATGCAATTTGCTTAAAATAATGCTCTCTGGAAGTGCTGCCGTGTTGTGTGCAAAATATTTTGTCTGATCCATATTTTGAAAAAACCCTTGGGAACAAAATCATTACCAACCATCAGTCAAAATGGCAACAAGTAGAGATCAGATCCAATTCAGTCTTTCATAACTAACCCTAAGAACAAGCTGCTTATCACTGCAAAGCTCAAAAAAGATGATGAAAACTATATAACACAATGTTCTTTAGCTCCCTAAAGACAACTGATTAAATTCAGTTAGGAGCTGACTGGAGTGCCATGATGCTTCTGCTTTCCAAATACATGGCTTAATTGCCAATACAACTTCACAACAAAACAGAGAGGGAAAAAAAAGTCCCTCTCCCACTACTGAAAAGTTAAGCAGTAGCTGCTGGCAAATGAAAGAAAGGCCAAGTTGTTGTCATTTTTTTCAAGCTCAAATACTGTCAATAATATGCAAGAAACAAAATTAAACAAACAATTTTTTGTAACAAACAAATAGAACATGATCCAAAACATTCTTCTAAAATCTCTTCAATTTTATGATGTCACAAGTAAAAATTAAAATTATAATCTATACCAATACATAAAATTCCCAGCAGAAAAGAGAATTAACTGGATTGAAAAAAAAAAAAGGCTTTTTAATTTGTATATTATATACAGATGCTCTTGCTCCAGTTTAAGGCTTCTTCCATACACATTAGAAACAATACTGGATAGATTGCTCTGCTCTGTTTCAGCACTGTGCAAAACGGATTTAAAAGGAAAAGATCACTGTGCGCAAGGCTTGCAGAGCGCATTTTCCTCTTATACAACAGCAGGAATTTTCAAGCAATTTGAGTAAAATGTTACTTTGTTCTGTCTCATTTAAATAAAACTAAGTTGGCATTATATTTCCTACCATTGCATTTGGTATGCATAGCAGGAAACTTACCAGGTATATACTGGAGCCAGAGGGGCATGTGCCCTTAAGGAAACAGTAACATGCAGACACAAAGCTTTATCGATGTAAGCAATAGACACTAAGTCCCTCCCTCCTGAAGCAGCTCTAACTTAAAATGTCCAGAGGCTCGGTAGGTGCAAAAAACTGAATCCTATATCCTTGCTTTTGCCAAAACCCCCCACCGCCTTCACCATGCATAACATTTCCTTAGGAGTAGACATATTTGTCTTCTTTTATCCAGCACCAATATATTGTCAGGAAATACCCACTTTCCACTGATGTGGATGAAAAGAACCTCCATGCCTCTTACAGCTCCCCTAGTATAAGGAGAGGCCAGTTAAATAGGATGCAAAACACCTTCCAAACATTCCTTTTTATGAAAACCATAGACAGACCTTAGCGATAAACGTTCAGGACAATCTCAGGATTCTTCCATGAGTGCAGAAGAGTGTGTTTGTAAAGATGCACAAAAAAGTTGCAGGGCAAATTAAGAAATTAATGGGAAAGGAGATGACAGGAACCAAGGAGGGAGAAATGAGGTTGGAGGAAAAAAGGCAGCTATAGGTACCATAAGCATTATTGAAACAAACAGGTTGTGTGTATCACACGTGTAGATCAAAACCCGTAGCAAATAAATCCACAAATCCCTTTTTAAGCAAAAACTGACTTCCTGGTTCTAAGACAGCAGTAAAATAACAGAAAATAAAGGGTAAATCACTGATTATACTGGGTTTGGATTCATTTGTCCACTCTGCTTTTCTGCAACTTTCATCCATCTTGGGAGAAGCGCACTTTTTCTCTTGCAAATAAACAGCTATTGTAAAACAATTATGTTCATTCATACCATGTAAAATATCCTCCAAGACAAACAAAGACAAGCAATACATAGCACCCAGGTAATTTCTGAGAAGGACACAGCAGCTGAGCTGGCAGAAAATGACTGCAACTGTTTAATATCTGGGGCACTGGGCACCCTGGTCATGCTAGCGCAAAAGAAACCAAGCCATCGCAGGAAAAGTCAGAGCAGGAGAGCCTGTTGAAGATGCAGTCCAAACTATGAAATAACCTCCCAGCAGCAACTGTGAAGAGACATTTCTCTCATACATCTGCTACAAACTGAACAGCTCTGCCTGTACATTACTTGCTAGGAATGTTTTGTGGGGGTTTTTTAAAATTTTTTCTGGACAATGTCACACAACATTTATTTATTTATTAGTTAATATATTAATTAACATCCCTTCATTATCTTTAGTGACAATACCCTTGCAAAAGTGTATTTTGCTTCAGCAAGCTATAAAATCTCTCCTTTTTCACAGAAACCTACTCACCTTTCAATCATTTGTATTATATCACTTAAGTAATTACTGAATTTGGATTTATTTCAGGGAAATATATACATCTCTTCTGTAAAAATCTACACTTGAGGAAGTCACAGTCTGTGGTCCCTTTAGAGTCCTTGGAAATATATAGACACGGACTATAGCTCACCAACCCTGTTTTACAGTCTGTTTTAAAGATATGATAAATCATGACTCAACAGTCTACAGAGACTCAGTCAGATCTCCACTGATTACAGGAGTCCACCTCAACATTTCTGTGTTGTTTGATGATCCATCTCCTGCCACAAATCCTCTTTGCCCTGCTCCCCTTCATGACAGTAAGAGGAGATATTTGAGACCAATTTCAGATTTCATTTAGGAAAACAAGAAAGGCAAAGAAGCATGTACACCTGGTGTAAAATAAACATGCATACTCTGCTAAAAATGTTTCAGGCTGAATTCAACATCCACTAGGAGCTAAGGAAAACAGCAACACAGAATTCCTCACAAAGATTCCTTGGAACTGGGAGATCATATTGCTGCTCCCAAATACTACTTGGACTGGTTTTTTTTCAGGGCATTTTAAGACAGGAGAAAACATCACAAATGTGATGTAACCATCTAGATTTACACCTTGATATTGTTTACTGCCACTGAAAAACTGCCATGAAAAACAAGTATTTCATGCTTATGTCCAACAGACACTCAAATACAAAACAAAGAGAACAAATCCACAACCTATCACAATATCTAACAACATGGCTACAGCAGGACAAAGAAGAATTTTCCTAAGAGAAGATGTGTATTGATACAACCAATACAACAGCAGTGGAGATTAAGTTTTGAAATGAAAGAATACGCGTAACAAGCCAGTAGAGAGGGAAGTGCAGTGTCTGCATATGGTAAAACCAAAAACCGTGCACGACAATTCCCAAATTCCAGAACCTCTCTGAAAGAGACGGCAAAGTGTATATTTACAATAACATGGCTTAAATCCACAGGACACAAAGAACTGTATTTGTGACTCTGCAGAGGCTCAGTCGCTTTGATGCTCTGGGTACCGTTTCTGCTCTCCAAGTTGTCAATCACAAGCACATTGAAACAGACTCCTTCACCAAAAGCACAGTCTCAGAAGCACCATTCTGCAGTCAAAGACCACACTGGGCTCTGGATACCCTCCTAGAACCCTCTGTTGACCAGATTGAGCTGTCCTCCCACACTGGTCTGGGATTCCCCCCTTTGAGGGAGAGACACGTAGACACCAGTTATGGGAGCCTACAACACCGCCCCATCTTCCACAGACTTTTTTCAACATCAGTGCAATAGGGACAAATGCTGCCAGGGATTTCTCCTCCAAACCATGCCTCAAAATAACACTGGGATGTGGGAGGAAAGCATCTAGGTTCACACTGCCTCACGAAGCACTATTTTAAGCAGGAAAACCCTGAGGATTAGTGGGGTTTTGATTCTTTATCCCAAACGTTGCCACTTTAGGCACTCCCATTAGACTCTACCTCTTCCTCCAGCTTTAATCACCTGATGGCTTAAGAGTAACAAAAACAAGTAAAACTACTATACATGGAAATGAATGAGAAACAAAAAAGTATTTTTCTGCCAAGACCAAAACAATAGCAACGAAATATTTTTCATTGTGCCGGGAGAGACTTCTGCTATTTCTCAGGCTACAGCATCACTCTTTGATTTGACAGTTTACAAAAAAAAAATAAAAATAAAAATACACATTTCTTGAACATTTACATCGGTAAATCATCCAGTCTTTCAGAAGCTGAAAAACCCATACCTGGCGTACAAAACTGTTAGAGGTAGTGTCAGAAGAAGTACTCCCATCTGATCCTTTAAATCGGTTTTTTCTTCTTGCTCCTTTACCGTAAGACTGATAAAAAAGAAAACAAAACAACCAGATTAGAAAACCAGCATTACAGCATTAGTTTGTGTTGCACAGAAAGCTTTCAGTGTCTCCTAGCCTAGCAGGGATTCAGATTATCAGCTTTGTACCAATCAATAAGGACATATTCAGTAAGTAACTTATGGAATGTGTGAGCAAATGCTCAACAGACTTGGTCAACTGAGCCTTAAATGTTTTTGGTTGGTTGTTTTTTTCGGTTGCTTGGTTTTTGTTTTTTTCATATTAGGGTTTGGAAAAGCATTTACAGACATTTATAGATGTAGAATTATTCACTCAAGTCACAGTGATTAAAAAGTACAGCTAGTTTTGCAGCTGGTTTAAGTAAACAAGGTAGGAAAGGAGACATTGGAGCAGTCTCCAGTACACCATGGCTATGAGCCAAGTCAGCTGAGGGAACATTTAGCAGCAAGAAATGACCAACAACTTGTTGATAGATATAAAATCTTATATGCTATGGAGAATTTAAATAATAATTTTTTCACAAAAAGCTGAAGAAATTAAAAGCAGAATAACAATAAAAAAGGACTTCAGGTATAACTGGCACAGGAATAATATGCAACTAAAAAGCAAGACATCATTTTTATCTATTAGGAAGTTAAAAAGACACCAGGAGAAAGTTATGGTTGGCTGATGCAAAAATTGAAAGCCAAGGTTTAGAAACATAGCAGATGCATGTGTTTGTGTGTGTGCACCCACCCCATCGCTAAGAAAAAACATGTTTGTTCTGTGCATTTGAATACTGATCATCAAAAATATGTTATCTGCAATTGCTTTTTTATGTGATTACTGTAATCTGTGCCACAACACCACCTCTGACCAGGGGATTCCTCCCAGTTATAGCAAAGTCTACAGATTTGCTCTGCACAATGACATTACAACACAGGCCCTCCAATTCTAGTTCAACTGTTTAAGTTCATCTAAATTTACAAAAAAATTATGACTACTTAAAACATTATTTTCCTTGAGGCTGATAAATACAATTTTTTTTCCTCCCTCATAATGTTCATGTAAAGGTCATTTTACTAATCCTTCTCTCTGGACCATGTCTCCTTTCCTTAAATACCTCCTACAGTTCACTGCAATAAACAGGGTCTTTGTCTTCTCTTTCAAGGTCTACGTTGGCCAATTCCCAATCTTACCTCTCATCCTGCATTCTGCACTAAACTTTAGAATTCCACAGTAATTCAGGGGGGAAAAAAATCAACACAAAACCAAACACCAGTCACCATCATCAACATACCAAATTTTCAGAGAGTAATTTCATATCCTCTCCCGTAATACCTTGCAATTCTTCTCCCAGGGACAAAAACTCCTTCACATAAAGCTCACTGTTCTCTTTTAAATATACAACAACAAAAAACCCTCTTGACAATAAGGAATTAGTGTATCTGACAATATTATACTCATAAAGGATATTATTTATCCACTATTACTTCCTAGGATTCCAAGTCCAGGCATCCACATCCTGCTGTTGACTTTGGCCATAAACCACTCTCAGTCTGGGGTTTAGGCATGATGAGAAAGTTGTGATCAACTTAGTGGAGACCATGAGTGTGCATGCATTATAGCACAGCACTCCTGATAACCTGGCCCTAATACAGCAAACCCTGGGATAAACCCCTGCCTGGGTGCACAAGATGTGCCCATCCCTGGGCCTGGGCACTCCTTAGAGGACCATGGTAAGCTTTGGGCTGGAGTCCTCCAGTTCTTACAGTAGGGAAGGATGGGCTCCAGTGAAGACTCAGAGAGGGACTTAAAATCTCGTAATGGTAGATTTTTAAGATCATGTCTTCAAAATCTGAGCTGCTGTTCTTAGCAGTAACACATACAGTAAGTACAAAATATTTTGCCACTTAAGAATAACCACAGAAGACAACACATAGCCACTAAAAACCAGATCATCTGACAAATCCAGGTAACTTGCCCCCAGGAGATGCAAGAGAACAATCTCAAACTGTAGCTGGACCATTAGTGTTGAGGGTGGACAAGTTTGGAGTACATTGAAATCAAAAATACCAATCTTTGTAGACAGGATGTCTCAAGTAACAATAGTTCTGTCAGCCTGACACTCATCTCTGATGTCACTGTTATAACAATGACCACAACAAAAGCAATGTTTTATCCCAGAAAATACAGATTTATGGGAAAGATATTTTGCCAAGCTCATATGATTTTTTCAAAACTGTAAAACAGCCGTGTAAGAAATTTCTGACAGGCACACAAATTGATCCTACACATGCTGGTTAGAGCAGAACTATATGAAAATCAGCACACTACACATTATGTGGATGAAAATAGGACTTTCTGATGAGTCTAGAACTGTAACCCAGCAAGTCTCAAAATGTAAAATTGAATTTCAATGAGGAATAGTTTTACATGGTTTCTAAAAGGAATCTTTGATAACAGAAGAACTTTTTGATAATAGAAAGGTCTTGATAGATCAATAAAAATACAAAGTAGGTTGGAACTACCATTACCAGCAAGTTATTCAAAATTTTTTCCAGTTACAGTTAGACTAGACAGTTCCATCAGAATCATCTTTTCCGATGTAATAAATATAATACAACATAATGTAATATTCTACCCAATATAGTATTACAATGCCTAAAATGCATTAAAAGTACCTTTAACAGCAGTAGTTTTCAAATAAAACATCTTTAAATCAAAATTTACCTCTTAAAATGGTTCCTATTGACATAACTGACTGTGGTTACCCACAAACATTCTGAATCCCTCTTCTACAATTTTTGTGGAAGAAATTAGAAATATACTTACAAAAAAATAATTCCTAACTTTCACAAAGGAGCTCAAGAATATAAAGCATTTACACTATCTAGGCAATTTCATAAATGGTGTACAGTATAGTATTGTGTAATCCCCAACAAGAGACCAGAAAAAATGTGCACATATGCTCCTTCACATTTTTTGTGTATTTGTCCCCAGATTCTACAACATTTGTTTTATTTACAGTATCATAGGGTTCAGTTTTATAATGCAAAAAAATTATGACCAGGGCAAAAGAGGGACTTAGTCTAGAGTGATGAGGATAAAACAAACAAGAGCAGAATAAAACCACGTTACAAGCACAGATAAAACGCACACGTCCCTATCTGTGTAGCAACAACTAAAAGCACGACTATCTGGCAACATAACACAGCAAGCGCAGCTCAGACTGAAACTCACCTTGATTTTTCAGTTTGAGTTTTGTTTGTGCACAGCAGTACACTTGTTTTTGTTCTGGTCTTCAATAAGTGGAAACTATTCAGAAGCACAAGCTAAATACTAACTTTGAACACAAAAAACTGTTGACATGATGGCAGGCTGTGGCTACAGAGCGTAGGCAAAGTCAATTTTACATCTGCTTCTTTGCCCAGACTGATTCTCAGTCAGAGGAAAGCTGGTCAACTTCAGAATGTGGGAAAACTGGGATTTGATGACTCTCTTCATTATTTGAAATGATGCTAGTCAAGGACTACATTTGTCTTCCATGTCTTTCAAGCTTATTCCCACAGTCAGAAATGCTTGAAACTTTCTTTTGAGAAGGAGATAAGCCTTCCATAAACAAAATTGTCTTCTATATTTTTAAAAATTGTTAACTATCTCTGTCATGTGGACAATCATGACTACTCATCCTGTCATAGTCATTATGTTTCGTTTCTTTAATTGTATTTTTTTCCATAAGAGCTTAATGTGAGAGCAAGACTTCTGTCAAAAAAAAAAATAAAAATCTACCAGTTACTTTCAATTCTGGCCATTTAAACAAAAAAAACAGGAAAATTTTTAACAATGAACCAAATATTTTACTGTGATTTTTGTATTAAAATTAGCTGCCTTATCTGTGTTCTGTGCAGCAGTTGGCTGCAATTAAGTAGCTAAAAATAAAGGGCTGAATCACGATGCACTGACATCGGCCAGTAAAAGCAGCAACACGGGGCAGTCATTATTAACCTATATGGTAGCTGTGCCCAACAGGAACCACTGGAGACCAAATGCATCTGCACCCCAACGCCCAGTGATAACGATCCTGAAACCCAGCAGAGCTGTGTACATATGGCACACCAGCATCTGCCCCAGCTAATTCGAATACAATCCACTCCAGCCCTGCAAACAAGCCTGTTTATACGAAAAGTTTGCTGACAGGATCATTCTCACTGGATTTTAGCAGAACATCTTATACAAACATAAATTTATGTATACATTTAACTGTTTATAAGATCAAAACTGTAACTTGGTTTATTAGTCAGATGTGTGAAATTCTTTTAAAATTGTCTGAGTTGCCAGAGACAAGAAACAAAACACATTTATGTTCTAGAGCTTCTTAGAATACCTGGCAAACAATGTGAAACCTTACCAAAAAAACCCTGAAAACCAAAAACAAACTTTGTAAAAAACATTTCATCAACAAACCTTAGCAAAGCAAAGAAAGACACTTCTTTCCAGCTCTGACTAGAAAGTACATTGTGCAACCTTTATTCAACACATGTCATTAAATTAAATATGGGAATCATATGAAACATTAAAAGCAAACATAGCAGTTTTCTGATAATTAAGTTTTATATACAATTACTTGTTATTGCAAACAGATGAGATCAATGTCACACAGTGTAACCCTTTAATTCTAATGAGGTTCTGCCTCAACACATGAAAAGCATGCATCCGTAACACTTAATTCTCTAACACACATGACAAGAAGAAGGTATGGCTTATCCCTGTAGGCAAAATACTATCATCTGGAAGAGCAAATACAGAACAATTTAAAATTACCAACTATCTACAGCCATGGAACTGATCTCCAGTGAGAGTCTTAAAATGCTCTATACCAGTAAGCACTCTCATAGTCCTTTATATCAAAGCAGCCATGAGGACTATACACAGAGTGAGCATGAACCTTTATGGTTTATGGTAAGTAAACCAGCTCCTTAAAAATATCTTATTGGTCTCATTCAAAGAATGAGAGAAAGATGTAGATGATTTAGGCAGCAGAGTCACTGACATCAAGTCAGATCTTTAAACAAAGATGCAAGACAAATTGCAGAGAGCAAAACCAGAAAAAAAAAATTCAGGGCTAAAATGTATCCTACACAATCTTGGATGAACAAGTGACCATTTAAAAGGTCAAGAAAACACCTAAAGGCAAAGAGTAATTCCCTGAAGGATTAGAGAATAGCTAGAAATGCCAGAAATGCAAGAACGCACTAAGAATTTTTCCTTCCCACGATGAAGCTTTGAAAATAGTTAAAAATGCCCCTATTCCATGCAAAGAATAGGCAAGCCAGGATAGTGCAAACATGCACATCCAGCTCTACCCTTCCCTTAAAAGAATAACCCATTGCCACTTTAACCAATTCCTTACAACAAGACAACAAATGTTCCTGTAGGTCAGACCCCCTGAGCCCTCCCTGGTCCACGGCCAGGCTTGTCACCACTCAGAAATTAAAGACTCCAGCATGGTGTAGCCTCCAGCGTCAGCTGCAAAGGTGTAAACCCCCACACCCTCACTCTGCAGAAGGGGACATGAAGGTTTCTGATCTATGCACCACGAATCATACTAATCTCATAAGGGAGTTGAAGTCAGCCTTCTGATGGCACAGCCAAGAGCTGGAAGATGTACACAGACCTTGGTGATGAGCTCCTCAGCACTCCACAGCTCTCTTCAATGAAGGGAACAAGGGCAACAGGATAATGCCAAACATAATGAAATATTCTGGCTTGCCTCCATCTCAGGGCCAGGATTTCAGGTCATGCTACATGGTCACATCAGTGCAGTTCTGTGACAGGAACTCAGCCTTGTGACATGCCTTCAGCAAAGGTGTCTGAGGAGCACAGACTCATGTCCCCATAGCAGAGAACAATCCCCAGGTTAGGTCTCAAAACCTGGATTTCTCCAATCAAACATCATTTGCTATCAGGACACAATTCAGAAAAGACAGGGCTTCACTCCAGGAGTCTTATCAAATTGAGGATCTCCATATACAGTCATCAAGTTCATGCAAGCTACAGTGATGAGTCTGAAAAGTCCATTCCATAGACATTTTATAGAATTCTCCATCTACTCAAAAAAAAAATCCATACAAACAAATAATTTATTTCTCAAAACTTGCATATATAATGCACAAGTAACTATTTGACAGATGCTTCTTTTCCTCCATTTAAAAAAAAACAAACAAACAAAAAAAAACCACCCAAACATTTCTGCTGAGAAATCTGTAACAGGGTTAAATCTTACGTGCTCTTTTCTGCTGGCCTGTGAAAAAGCCTTGCCAATACTGCAGGAAGAAATAGCCCTATTCTACATTCTTAGAAGTGTAGTTCCTACACTTCTAAGCCATCGCCCAGTGCTCTCACCCCGGCCTCAGATCAGGTCACCTGGTAGTTCCCACCTGCCAGACAAGAATCTGTGAACTTGGCCTGCTCTCCTCCTCCCCAGTGTCTTGGAACACCACGACAGTGCAAATCTGCTGCACATATATCCGTAATGCCAGTGATGAAGATGTCAGCTCCCAACTCAGCCAAACAGGAGCATACAACAGCAGAAGGAGCTGAAGCTCATGCTCAGACCCCTCTGTGCCTCCTGCAGCCTTTTCAGATTGGCAACTACAGTTGTAGGCCACGTGCCTGCACATCCCCACCTGCTCTCCGTGGATTTCTTTATTTCTCTTACACAACCAAACAGAAAAAAAGATCTGATTCCATGACAGAAAGTTATTTGCAGGGAGCAACAGCCAACTACAGGGTAAGTACTGAGGATCTCTGCTAAGGGTTTGCTGCTCTGAGAACAGAGACCAAGGCAAGCCCTTGGAGGGCAGGGAAGGTTATTTTTGTTGCTTTGTGTTATTTGGAAATTCTGCTATCCTGGCTTAGGAAAGAACTGAGTAAAAGAAGCAGAAGAAAAGTAACTGAGACTCCAGCGAAGCCAGTCTTGGAAAAACATAGGATTTTTTCAATCTGTAACAGTTCAAAATTAGAATTATAGAGACAAAAGACAAATTTAGAGATTGTCCCTAGAAGATGGTTGCCAGATACACAATTAAGTTAGGACTGAAACTGCTGAATTGTTTCAGAGGGATTTTACACTCGAGGAGAATGTAAAGAGCAGTTATTACAGTCCACATATGCTGATAATGTGCAATATGCAAGTGGAAAATGTCTCTAAAAGAGATAAGCAAGCAAAATCACTTTTTACTGACTGAGTTCAGGACAATGCAAAATAAATCCAAAGAGCAGAGGAGCATCATTAGAAAAGTAATAGCTGAAACCTAAAGGGCTTTCTTCAGTGAAAGACTATTAGAATTTATTTTTGTCAGTAAAGACTACAGCACTGTAAGGGGACAACCACATTGGGAGAGAAAACACTACCCCTTGCTGAGGACCAGGAGAAAGTCCTATGAATGGAGGTGGATTTTATCTCTTCTTTGTTTGTATGTACTTCATCGAGCTGCTGCCACACCAGATCTGGCCTCTAGGGATGCTGCCAGAAGAGAAAACCTTCCCTGCCTCCATAATGAATGGGTATTGTTATTATTTAAGTAATAAAAGTGATATAATTATTGTTTGTTTATGCCTTACAAAGTATTCTTGCAAGTCAGTACTGGGAAATACACTGTGATGAAATGTTTGTTTGAAAAATAGGTAAACATGGTATGAATTGTTATAAATCAACCCAGCTGAAAGAGAGCAGCAGAGGGCAGTGTGATTAATCTGCGGAGTGTAAATGTCTGGATATCCTTTCCATCCCTCATTACATAAGACAGGCAGTGAAGGGATGGTTCTTTGCAACTGGGAAGGTCACTGGAGATCCAGGAAGGATAACAGTTTGTGTAAAGGCCAAATAACTAAGCTGATGTTCTGGATTCACCACAGGTACATTACTCTAAAATTCATACTAACATCAATTGTATTTGATACAGAAGGAAAACTGAACAAGCCTATCCCTGGCAACATGCATTCAGTTTTCCTTCAGCAGTGCAACCTGAAAAACAAGCCAGAAGCTCCAGGGAGGATGAAAACTTCAGACCTGGAAGGCAGAAGACCTAACAGTACCAGGTAATGGAGGAAATCTAAATGCAAGTGAAAGAGCTGAAGAAAAACAATCAAGAAGAGAAATGTTTTCATTTAAGATGTGTCAGGTGTTAGAACCTGCATTGACAGATGATGCATAAGACGGTAAGAAAAAGAACAGGAGGAAAATAATAATGAGGAATAGGGAAGAATTCATTCAGGGTAAAATACCTTCTGCTTCCACAGGATAGTCTGCAGTTACTTGATAGAAGGTTTCATCATATTTTCTTTGAAACATCTTGTGTAATTTACTGATCTGATTTGCTGTGACGGTTCTTAATGCACAATACGGAAACTTTACCATGGGAAAATAGCAACAGAAATTGAATCTAATGGATTCTGGGGATCAAGGGACTTTGAAATAGAATCATAAGAAAATTACATAGGAGGGAGGGAAAAAAAAAAGGAGAGGCCAAGAGTTACCATGAAAGGCATTAATATGCTATGTTATAGTATAAACAGATCAGCATAGCATCTGGGTAATAAAATTATTAAATCAAATAGTCTACTAATTCAGATTCCTAAAATAAATGGGTTCTTGAAACAAAAAAGAGTTGATTTTTTTAAAAGATAGTGATCATCAAAGAGTGATGCATTTGTACAGTTTGCTTATTTTGTGATTTCAGAAAGTCACATGCTGATTTTATTACCAACGGGCCACACCTCAAACTACCACCTTACATTGACTTACACTTGAACACTGTGAATAACTTCACAGTGTAACTGTTGGCATGTACATTTGTCTGGATAAAATTGGACATCTGAAACTATACCACAACTCCATCTAGACTAGGATCACAGCGAGTACCTAGAGTTATGTTTTCACAGTAATATGGATCTAAAAGACATAGAACTTTAGGTAATACAGAATAATACACCAATATCTTGTCCCCATTGCAGGGACCAAACAGTATAACTGTCACGATCAACACCCAAAGAGATTTTACTTTGTTTGCAGATCTTGTTAGGAAAACACATTACAAAAATAAGAAATAGATTTTACACAGAGGCTATCTGGGAATATTTCACATTTAACTACCTTCTAAGTGTATTACTTCCAGGCTGTTAACTGCATTCACTCCTTTTGCCACAAGGTTGGCTAAAAGGGACAGACGTATAATCCAAGATACTGACCATGACGTACAGCTAGGTTAAAAGAAATCTCAGCTTTGCAAAAGTAAAATTCTTGGATAAGACAAAGCTTGAGGCTTGTTACAACTGTACAAATGGTCTTCAATTATATTTTGCTAAATCATAATTCCCAGAAGTACCACTTCAGGGTGAATACTTTTAGGAGTGATATCACTCCACAAGTTCACATGTTTTTCCCTGACACATTATTTGGCATGAAATGTTTCTAGGATTGATACTCAGGTACCTTGGTGAAAAAGATAGTGCTGGGCATAACTGAAGTACCTGTAGGCAATCTACTTGATGATTCACATGTACTCATTAAGCCTCTCCTTCTCACTGTGAGCATGTTCTAAAGCAGCAAGATTTTACAACATTGTTTTTTTTAAAATCATGTTAATGGACCAAAAACTCAAATCAAAATAATTGTCTCTTAATGCAGTGCATGCTAAGGAACTAACATCATTATTCAGACAAAAGGCTCTTTTGCTTTCATAATCTTATTTTCTCTATACCAAAGTTTTATGCATTACTAAAATAACTACATATTGAGAAGATATCATTCCTGTTTTGCCTAATATCTTTTATTCCATACAGTGAAAAACATTCCTGAATCAAAAAGCCGCATTGTTACTGTCTTAAAAAGTGAATATTTTTGTCTTTGAGTGTTCAGAAACCTATTTTATAAAACAGAATATAAGTACATTACCTGAAGCATAAAAAATGTGGGTGTTAGCAAACTATTCTCCCTCTCTAAACAGAGGTTCTTTATGCCTAGTTAAAAGAGGGTGAGAAATCAATTTTATTTTACATTTGTCCCCAGTAGAGAGGTACCATATGATTTGACAGTTGCTGATCCTGTGCTTGGGGCTTGAAAAGATATAAAAGGGGGGGATTTGTAGGTCAGAAATTAGTTTCCTTGCCACTTCTAGAGAAGCTGGCAAAACATATGGCCCTACTGAAATGTCTGTTCCGCGCTAGGAGACTGCAGACAAATTTACATCTAAAGAAACACTTTTTCTTTTTTAGCTTAACCTAGCCTCTGCTTCAGTGCCTGGATTTTGCTCTGCTGTCGCTGGGTCCCTATTAAGTAAAGACCAATTAGCAAGTCTTTTGACAGACTGACAGTATTTGTCAATCGAGCACTTCTGGGATGAAACTGTACCACCTTCTCAAAGAAAATAAAGCATCAGAGATAGCTTTGGCAGCAACAGTAAAAACTGCCACCCCAAAAGGAAAAAAAAAAACAACCCTCTGTCCTAACAAGACTATGTAAGTTTGTAATTTAAAATACACACAATCAGATTTTACCACCCTTGTAATGGGTTTAAAAATAGCACTGTTAAGTCTTCATAGCCAACTATTGCAAACTCAAAGATATTATGCAACATTCATATATTAAACAGGAACAACCTTTGAAAATACAAAGTCTTTACCAAGTGTGCAAACATCCATATCCTGCATCCCTCTCATCATCATCCGCCTGGACACCCTGCACACGGACTGAGTTGTTAAAATTTCAGATGACTGTACAAACCACCCTTCTGCACGAATATCGAGCAGCTTAAATCTTCAGTGTGCTCAACATCTTCAGCCTCCCTAAAATTCCTGCTCAGCAATCGGTGTGAATCGCCTTTCCCCAGCGACACCCAGTGTGTAATAGATGAGGGAGGTTTCAGCAGCGTGTGGTAAGCATCAGGTACAGCTACAACAGGTTACTGGAGCAGTGAAAACAGCCGTAACCTGTGAGCAATACATGCACGAACGCGCAACTTAGTAGCACAGTGTTTTCATACATATCCACCCTCCCACATGACCGTAAGGTTCTTTTGACTTACGAGCTCCTATGGCACAGAGTACCCCATGTATATTAATTACATGGCATTTTGGGGGTGGGGGTGAGGACAGGGGTTCCGCCCTTGGGGAAGCTGTCGAACTTTTCTGACGGCGGGGACCGAAGTTGCAGGACGGGGAGCTCCGGCAGCCCCGCCGCCCCAGGGCGAAGCCCCGCGCCCGCCACAGCCCCACGGAGCCCCGCCGTACCTGCGCTGCCGCCGCCGCGGGCAGGGGGTTGTCCAGCAGCTCCATCTGCACCTCCTGCGCCGGGCTGGGAGGCGATTTGGACATGTCGCTCTGGACCATTGGCGAGGAGAGCGGGCGGCTGGGCGCCGAGCCCCTCGGCGGAACAGAGCCGAGGCGAGCTCAGCGCCCGGCCATGCCGAGGAGCGAGCGGGTGGGTGGGTGGGTGGCCCTGCTGAGCCCTGCTGAGCCCTGCCTTGCCCACCCCAGCCCAGCCCAGCCTAGCCCTGGCTGCAGCGGGCGGGGAGCCGCTCGGCGCCGGGAGACGGGGCAGCGCCGCGGCGGGCGCGGGGGAGGGCAGGGGGCGGCGCTGGGAAGAGGGAAAGTGACAGCGAGCATCTCCCTCCCGGCAGCGCCGGGCGGGGGCGGCGCCGCGATCCCCGCCGGCTGCGCGGAGCGGCTGCGGGGAAGTTGGGGCTGGGGACCGGGGTGGGGGCAGGTCCTGCTTTTTCCTTCACCCTTGCCGGACGCCTCGGCCCTGGCCGTACGGCGTCGCCTACCTCAGCTCGCATCTAAGCCCGATCCACCGTTTTAGTGGGGAAACCGGCACTTTCAAAGAGAAAGTTCCATAGGGCTGTCGTGTTGCTATGGGTTTTGCCTGTACTTGGAGATTCCTGTGCACGTATCAAGACGGAAGGAGTGAGATGAAGCCCACTGTCTCTTTTTGTATAGCCTATAGCAGCACAATCTCAGTCATGCTATTGATACTCCACACGAGGCTTTTGGAAGACGTGTTCAAAACCTGACCTGGGAAAATCACCCTCCAGCCCTGAGATGACCTCTAATTCATTTCTTATGAATGACAGATCATCTTTATGACAGCCAAGTTAATGAGTGTCTTGATAGAGATTAAACCCTCTGACCCCCTAACACTCACTTGTAATCTTGTTACTTTTCATTTTCATCACTGGACCTAGCTGCTCTTCATGCAGAATGAGAGGGAAACTTTCGTTATCGCTTCGTGATTGCAAAATCATTTATCAGCTGATTGTAAACAGTGAAAAATCAGTACAGAAACTGAATGAACTATTGTCATATGCTTAAAATCACAACTATTACTAAGAGCAATATAACAGTCACTTACATGAAAAAAAGGCAGCAAAGCAAAGCCAGCACAAAAGCCAGATCAATTTCAAGATGTACTTGCATTCTTTGTCCCAATTGCATGGTTGATTTATTGTACTTTTCATAATAGTCAATAAATTTCCTCTCCGAATTACCTTACCCTTTGGATTTTCTTATATGAATTGTGAAAATCCTCTAGGAACTGCTNTTTTTTTTTTTTTGGTGAAGAAATTGGCTTTCTCTGCAATGCAAGTCCTCTGAGGTTTGAAGGAGCTTGAATATTTTCACTTGTCCAAAAAGTTTCACATTTCATTTTGAAGTGTTGTCATAGTATTCTTCAAAAATAGA
Organism: Formicarius rufipectus; assembly: GCA_013399695.1. Taxonomy (NCBI): domain Eukaryota; kingdom Metazoa; phylum Chordata; class Aves; order Passeriformes; family Formicariidae; genus Formicarius; species Formicarius rufipectus. The sequence continues at coordinate 40,264 of VXAU01000073.1, read as the reverse complement.
ATTTTATTAAGTTGCTGTCCATGGCAAAACAGGGCCTTAATTTAAAGTGAAAAGAATGTCTTTCATGTATTTAACTTTCATTCAAATCATTCAATAGAAATGCTCAACAATCTTGAACGTATAAAGATGCTAGAGCCTGGAATGCTTTGAGATGTTCTCTTAGTGATTATAACAAAAAAAAATGTTATCTTGAGATATTTGATACAAAAAATGCTTAGTTTACCTTCTAATAGAGGCTCCAAAGTACTTATTTCTTTGTCACTTCCAAATTAGATTGTTTTAATGAAATTACACTTGGTGACCATAATCATAATTAGTGAATTTACAAAAAATACCAAAACAGTATTCCTGTTAATGATTGCTGAGAGGAGTGCTGTTATTGAAAGATGTTAGCTTTTACTTCTAACACCTTAATTGCTTTGGAACCATTTATACTTCTGTTTCTAATCATGCTCTAGGAACTTGATGATCCCCCATGATTCAGTACATTTATTTGGTAGATTTTCAAGCATCTGTCAGAGATCACCTGTTCTCTCTCACACAGAGAAGGGAGTGGAAGCTAATGTATATAATAAATATAACAGTGGTCCTTCATATTGCCTTCTGAATTTTCACTTTGTAAAGAGTATATAAATAACAGCATTTTTTTAATTATACCATTTGTCTTTAAGAGTAGTAGTGATCATTTTGGAAACATTACAATCCAAATGCGTATTTGGATTGAAAGGGTATTTTTACTCTCTTATTAATTAGAGATTGAACTTATCAAATGAAGTTCATCTCTTGTGTGCTGAGTCATATTTTTTATGATTAATTTAGCTTTTTTTCTTTATAAAAATATAAGGATTTTGCTTGCTTATATACGTACATATAGGGACTGTAGGAAGCAGGAAAGAAGTTTTTAAGGCACAAATTTAAAAAAAAAAGGAAATAACTGACTTTAAAAAATATGTATATAGTTATGTTGTACAGTTTTTTCTAAATAAACTCACAAGAACCACCTCCCCACACTAATCACATCTGAATTTCTAGCAAGTTTATTTTGTTTTTCTTTATGAGGTAAAGCCTTCTACCTAATTGTTGTTTAACAGCAATTATCATTTGTTGCCTTGATGTAATGAGTGGCTAGAAAATTAGCCTGGAAATACAACTGTAAGTATCTTACTTTGTTTCACTCCTTTTGTTTAGCAGTTGATCAGAGTCTTCTAACCTTGAAATGTGCAGTGAAAATCCTTCAGCTCCGCACATACACATGCAGTCATCCTTCTGCCTGCTGTTTTTGGCCACATTTGCTCCAGGATAAGGGTCAATGTGTAAAAATAATATGCAGAGATTCTAAATTGCTTGTTCTTTCTGAAGGGAAAAATCAACCTGATATGCCTAGCCACCTCTCCACAGAAAACACACTGCTGCATTTATTTGCACTTTTATCTGCAATGGAGAAGTGTTATGCATGCTTATTTTGAATTTTCTAAACATGTAAATGTTAGAGGAAAAAAAAGAAAAAACACCTGTTTTGTTTGTAGGAATTTTTTTCTTTAAAAAATCCAACCCCCAAACCGCATAGGCTGACAAAGAAGATAACCTGATTTGGGTGCCAAAAAGTACATGCTTTTGTTTCATGAGAGATTAGATATTTTTTTAGAGCAAGGAGAACTATTTAAGGTTTAATTGTTCTTTACCACCAAGGTAAGAATGTGGTGTCAGCACCATGTTCTAGCCTTTGTACACATGTACAGCGAGTGCAGGTTTGGTTTAGTCTGTAACTATCATCTGAATGTGCAAAAATAGGCCTAGGAGGGTTGGCTGATATTTGTGCAAATACAGCTTAAAGCTAATGACTTAGACCCAAGGGATTTCATTAAAAACTTCCATAAATACAGATCAGTGAGCTTACAATCACTCTTATGAAACTACTGAAATGCTTCTAATTTAGCATATGTTTAAAGCCCTGATATAGCAAATTTCTTTAGGACTATCAGTTAAAAAGAAGTGCTGGCCATCTCTCACTCTGTGCCACCTTCTGCTTAAAATGCGTTGTAGATAGAAATTCAATATTGTGAGAAGAATTCACTTGATTATCTGGTTTTAATATCTCAAAACAGACATAGTTCATCTTCTTCTTCGATGATAAATTGGAACCTGGCTGTCACAAGTGCAAACTGAATGAAGCCCTCTTATTTTTGTGCTTTATCTTCACACAAGTCTGAACAAAACCACTTCAGATGGGCTCACTTATGAATCCATTATCAGTCTCTATCTCTATCTGAGCACACCACCACTAGGCTGGATTTAATGAACTGCTCCATTTTTCCAGTGTGTGTTTATTATGTTTTATTCTTTAGGACATAAGTGCCATGCAGCAAAAAAACCTTGATTGATATTGCCACAAGGGAAGATGGGATTGGAAGGAGGAAGGCTTCTACATGTTGGAAGATAGAAGGAAGATAAAAACACTGGCAAAAATGCTTTTAATGCACAGAAAGGCTCACAATACTTGAAAAAGCCATAACACCTACTAAGAACATATTTTCAGCCCCTTGCAAAACGTGACCAAAAAAGGCACGCTCCTGCTCACAAGCTGTTCACTTTGTGAGAGGCAAATTTGCTGTCGATGGTTGTATACAAAGACCATGTTTGATGAAGCACTTCTGCAGAAGTTGCTGATTTCAGTTGATTTTTTTTTCTTTTCGTTTTTCTCTGCCCTCCTGTCATAACTGAGGCTGCATATCTCCTTTTGTATCCCCAGTCCTTACCAACTATGGTGTTCCTATTTATAGCGTTATTGCTCTCTTATTATTAAATACTTGAATCACAAGAGTACAAAAAGTCTTTAAAGCACTCTCACCCACAAATATGCTCAGCCTGTGTGAGTTACTGACACGAGAGACGGCTTTTAATAGATTGTGCGGCCTATGTCCAAGGACAGCGTCTGAGCTCTCCTCAGCTTCTTCAGGTTGGCCTTTCTTCCACCCTTCATTAAGCCCTGTGCTCAGCTTGGGCTTCTCTGCCTTTGGGAAGACTATTTTGTTTGTTTGTTTGTTTGTTTTCCCACCCAACAATCACTTATTTGTGGCATCAAAGCAAAACTTCATTCACAATAGATGGTGTAAGAAAAGACAGTGACAACCTCTAATCTGTGTGAGGATTGCAAAACCATCAAGGGGGTTGACAACTCAGCCTTACCAAGGCTGTTGGCAGTGTTAATACTCCTAGGAGTTTACATATTCTTTGCCAATTTCTACATGCATGGATCTGACGAGCAGATCACTGATGGCACTGCTCCATGTTGCCATCAAGTCGATTCTAGCAGTGAACATTTGCCAGATGTCATTCCCCTCCCTCCTTGCCTTGGCTGTGCTAACCTGATCCTTCATAGCACACCGCTTGTGCCTTTGAACATGAGGGACTCCACTCCAGAACTAAAGGTAAAATGCAGCAGAAAATAAACTACCTTTCCACGGGGTAAATCTGCTGCTTTACCTCCATGAGCCATACTGCCACAGAGACTGAGCAGTGCAGCTGCCAGGGTGAGAGGGAAAGGGGAGACAGCAGGAATACACAACTCAGAGCAGGGCTGAAAAATTCCTTCCTGGCAGCACACCAGCCCTTAAAGCAGCTTAGCTATAAACATCAAGCTGCAAGCAGGGTGGGTTTTGAGAACATTGCTGCAGAATAGCATTGATTTCATTTCAGGAAAGTAATTTTTGGGAGCTACTTTGAATTGATGCAGCAAAAGGAGGGCCAGGGAAGACAAGTCTTCAAACTTTAGTTTGTTCCTCCTTTTTCTCTCTAATTGCTAAGCCTATTGTCCCCAATCTTTACCAAAATTGAAGTTCTCATTTTGTAAGAAAACTATTTTCAATAAAGCAACCTTCAAGAAAAAATATTCTGAAAAATAAAGTATCAGCTATCACAGTAATACTGTGATGTAAATTCTGTAGTAGCCACAGCCTATTAATTGTTGTCAAAACCACCTTATATATTTCTAGAGAAAAACTTTCAAGGGAAATGTTTGTCACCCTGAAACATGAAATGGTGCAGAAGACTGTGCTGCCCTAAATTTTATTGAGATAACTGTCCTTGAAATGTCCTTCAAAAACCTCAGTTTGTACTGAGATAATAATTTCTTATTGTAACATTGCAATGGCTTCTCCAGAAAAAAAGTCCCAAAAGACTAATAGTAACATTTAGATCCGAGTCATGTGCAATGAAGAAAACAATGGCAAGTATCAATAAAATTTACAGTTCACTTTCAAACTAAATACATACTTTTATATTATTTTGAAACCATGTATTTAAAATACACATACAAGTAATTCCTAAAACATGTTTCTCAAGTCTGTATGGTTTCTTTATATCATTAGATGGTAAGAAAATTAATCTCTCTGGTCTAATTTGTAGGAGGAAATGCTTGAAATAGATATAATAGGGGTTTTTTTCTATTTTCCTTCAGGTAGTAAAAATAATAGTGATAAAAATAATGACAAAAATTTCAGTGATAAAAATAATAGGATAGGGTCAACCTCTAAAATTAGTATCTATCAAAAGAAAAGGCTAATGTATTGGTGTCCAAGTCTCTGCCACCCAGGACATTAAAAATCAAACCATCTGTACAGCCCTGGTGGGCAGTGCAGGAGCTGCTGTTCCAGGTGAAAACTGTGGTGAAACACACCCATGTTCACTCCTGGTTTGCTTTCCTGAATACGTATCTCTGAAAAAAAGCAACAAAAAACAAAATTAATGAAGCATTACTCTTTCAAGAAAGGCATTTCAAGCCTCCAGTGATCTCACAAAACATCCATAAAAACCTGAATCTTTACTATTCCTTAAAACAATCTCTTAACAGGAACTCTGATCAGGACCTGCTTTTCCTTATGGTGTTTGTAAAATTCTGTGGTCACTGAAGACACATGTTAGTGACAAGCTGCATCACCTCTGGTGTGCCATCTGAAGTCTGCCCAGGTGAATTCAATAGGCAGAGGCAGCTCCATGGCAACAAATACTAAAGAAACAGCCTGTTAGCCAGAGACCTAATTCTACAAAGATACGTGGAGCATATTCTAGCACAACAGGAAGGAAAATCTGTTTCAGAGCGTGATAATGAGCAAAGCCTTAAAAAAATGTCCTCAAGAGGAGAAGCAGATCATGGTCTTTGGTAATTAGCCATAAAGGATTTTTTCCTGAGAGCCAAATATATTCAGGATGAGATTTTAGAGCCTTTTTGGACAATATTCAAATAAATTTCACACAGTTGGTTTATTTCCCTTTTTCTTTTTATCCTGTAAAAACCAGGATATCCAGTTTACTGGATAAAAAACCAGTTTATCCAGTGTAAACCTGTTTATTCACTCAAAGCTCATGAAGTTCTGCCATTTTTTCCATGCCCACCTGAAGAATAAAAAAAAAAAATAAATAAAAATAAATAAATAAAAAGAACAATTCATGTTCAGCTATTATTTAAGCCATAGTTTTCCAAGATTTGTGAATGAGCTTTATATGAGGGCACCAAAAGGAGGCCAGAAAATCATTCATGGAAGTATCTGCATTAGCTTCATAGAACCTTTCATGAGATGCACAATGCTCTACATTAGTTTTCAACTGGATACCAGAATCCCAAACATGTTTTCTTATGCCCTGGAGATATTTCAGTATGGCTCATAAACATTAATACAATTCTTACTTCATGCAAATATGTCCTACCACTTTATACAAACTAATTAATATTTACTATAGTAAATATGTTTATATCTTCCAAATGCTCACCTACTGTTCAACACACAGCAAACCCCCATGTTTTCATTTCTACAGGCTGACACAAAACGTTTAGAATAGGTCTAATATATGAAAAAAGACAACACTGTGTATTACAGCAAGTCTCTTAACAACAGAATAACACATTGGTGAATGGCTGCTTGCATAAGTAATATGGCCAATGTCAAAAGAATTACTTATCAGTGTGAATCTCAGACATTTGCAGTTTGGTTCACCGTGAGGTTTTTTCTTTGAGGAAGATACCTATTGCATGCTTTTACAAAAAAAAGTACTATTTTACTCAGTTTTGCTATATATGTCAACAAGCATAAAAGAAACAATGTCAGTAAACACAGTGAGATAGTCAGAACAGAAATTTTAGCTGTTTGTAGCCAAACTATTGTTCATTAATCAACTCCTGAATCCCTGCTGTTTCAAATCCAGTATGCTAATTGGAAACAAGATTAATTCTTGGTTCTCACTTGTGTGCATAGTATAATAGTTCTCCAAACGGTAGTCTTTTGGCTATCCTTTTTTGCTGAGGCAGCAATGTCCTAAGGCAGCAAAGTGGCCAGCTGAGTGTGGTCACCCACTCAGTGCTTCCAACTTCATTTGTTGTGTATTTCCTTCTGGAAGAAATATTAGTTTGTCTGCAGTGTTTGTCCAGCCACCAGTGTACACTAAAAGGTCTTTTACTAGGACCTTTTGCCAGAGTCAGTATACCAGATAAAATTACTTTCTTCCCACCCCCGCCCCCGCAAAATTAAACATGGTTAAAGTTGTAATAAGGGCTTTAACATGTAATTTTTAACAATTAGCAATGAAAACAGAGCGTACACTGAAGTATTTACATGAAGATCAAGTGGAAGAAAGAAACCTTATATCCTTCTTGCTCTGAGGCTTCAGAAACAGGAGATTAGGTGCTGCTTGTAAGTGCTCCTCCGCGCTGCAGCCTTAGATCACTCCGTAGCTGAATGTTTGCTCTGTATTTCTTGGGTTGCACATACTCTGTTGTGCAACAAACCTATAAACTCTTTTTAATTAGCATTAGTGTTGCCGTTTGCCACTGCAATGAAAGTCTATTTACCACAATATACTATACTGTTTATATATAATCTCTTCATGTGCATAGCTACATTCTGTGTGTTGTAAGAAAATTCACCACTCTTCTGCATTTGCTACTGTGCTTCAATTAAAAAGGGGGAAAAAACGTAAGATTGGGGTCTTTCATGGACAAATAGGCATTCCAGTACATTTAATGCTTTCATTATTTGGAATGTCTTATAGAATTAGTAATTGTGCTAAATGTCTGTCACTGTATATTTATTTTTTTTTAACATTTTTATATATAATGTTGGTTAGAAATAATACTGTAATTAGACAGTGAAATTATAACTTACAAATCAGGAAAAAGAAATGCAGAACAGTTCAGTGTTTCCAAGGTGAAACTATTCTGGCTTTTTAACCAAAATAGACATTGGATAACTTAAAATGTCCATTACGAAAATCAAATTTCAGGATACTCAAATCTCAGAAAAACATGACAAAAAGTATTGAAAACACAAGTGGTAAACAAAGCTGATATGACACATATAAAAGTGTCCTTTTTTGGCTTTTGAGTAATAAAACAGATATCAGATTACAAACCAAAATATCCTTAAAAACAGAAACAAAAACTCAGCACTGTTTGTTCAGTTGGTCTTTGCATCTACTTTTTTTAATGATGAGCAATAGAAATATTAAAAAGATTGGTTGAAAATGTACAGTGTGCAATACAAGTACAAAAACTATAAATGCAAAATGTGTTTTTAAAAAATCCTTTAACCAAATTAATCATGGGAAAAATAAATATCTGGGAGGTAAAATGAGTGCAAAGGATCAAAGGAACATTCAGCATTCACTAACACTTTCATATCTTCCTTACTAACCATATGCTTCAGTAGGGAAAGGTCTGAAGAATAAACTTAGGTACAACATTAGGAAAATGTAGTTTGGTTATATTTTCAGAGCTCACAGAGTTAGAAGTAGCACTGTGTTGCATTCAAAGTTAATGATCAGACTGGGAGCTGTTTGCAACAAGTGTATAGCATCAGTTTATTACAAACCCAACCACCCTCCCCCTCCAAACCAAAATTAAGTCTTTCAAAGTTTAGTATCTTAAAATTGTTTGCTGCTACCAGTATCATCGTCCAGACAAGTGGAATCAAACTTTAGAATAATTCAATGCAATTACTTGATAACTGGGTTTAGCATTTATACCAAAAAAGAAGGACTAGATTTGACTGGTTAACTTTATTGGCAAAAGCATATAGTAAATCCCACCTGTAACTGTTAGCCCAGGTTCATCTGCCTGTCATCCAAGGCCAAGTTTGGTGGACAAGAAAAAAAAAAAAAGGAAAAGAAAGACAGGAAAAAGAAAGAGACAAAATAAAATTGCTGGTATAATAAAAACAATAAAGGCCTTAAAGATTTGAAAAGTAAAAGCACAGACAGAAATGTATTTGATGAGAAGAAATTGGTTTCTGTAGAGTATAAAATATTTTCCAAGCAGTTTTAATCCTTACTTAGCCATCAGGCTAGCAATAAGAAAATCATGTTGTTAACACGCACAGGCCATGGACTTTACTAAATTGTCTCATTTCACTGGTATCAGAGCAGTACTGAGTGCTCAGAAAGTGTGAAGCCCTCAAGCTATACGGTACAGAAGAAGTATACCTGCTGCAGAAGTAAAATCAATACCCTTCATTGTTTGTTAGGTGACAGGGACCACATGACCTTTGAATTGGATCTTTGTCACTGGGAAATTACAGTTCTCCATGGAACATTTGATTAACAAGAACCAGCCGTGTCAAGAAGCATTCTCATAATCTCTATTTAAATTTCCCTTACTCTCTGAAAAAGAACCCCAATATGTTAATACTGTGAATAATTACATCAGCAGATAGATTGCATCTTTGCATTTCTAGCACAAAACATACAAATCGTTAAATATTTGTTAGTCAGTGGCTTTGATGAGAGCAAAATGCTGCACACTGGAAATCCAAATTATTTCATCACCTTCTCTCCCTGCTTCAAATTTTTTTTTAAACGCTACTGCTGATCCACAAAGATTTATGAAGTCAAGGGTACATGAAGTGTTGCTCTGGAACAATGGTTCTGTGACAACATAGTTTAGCAAAGTGTGTAAAGGTGTCTCATGGCATGTCCCCAGCAGTGAGAAGTCTGTGCTGCAAACAGCTGAAATGAGCTGGCACGGAAAACAGAAAGGCATTGGGGTTCAGCCTGGGCCTCACATTCTGCTTGAGCAAGCTGGTAGTACTCAGGTGGCTGACACATACTGCACTCTGTCCTGCTGCAAGAATGCTTCTTCTGTGCTGGAGAGCTCTCATAAAACCAGCTTTGATTTATGGCTTCAGCCTGTGTGATCTTTGGCTACAGGGGGATATGAGCTGAAACTCACAGGTAAGCTGGCTGTAGGGCTCTCAGAACATCTCTAACCCTTCTGGTGTTCATTTTCCTTATTGTTTTAAAGGGATGATGATTAACTGAATATTGCTCCATATGAATATGACGTCATGTATGGAAACTCTGAGGCCAAGACACCCTAAGAAGAGCACAGCAGAACGTCATGAATGGGAAGTGATGCTTGGCTGTTCTCTGGATACTGTGAGTGAGTCTCACACACAGCTTCTGTTAGCACTAATCCCCATGCATTTAGAACACAGACAGATTAGACTCGTGGTGGTATTTTGCAGATTGTGCTATCTAATCAAGAGAAACTATTCTAATATTTCCTATAGCCTGAAAATGTGTGCAGTAAGATCTGTTCCTACAACGAGCCATGTAAACTGCAGCCCTTTCAGCCCTCCAGGAAATAATACACACATACCAAACGGCAACAACCGCATTTACCACAAAGCAAGGACATCAGGACTGACTGGACTGATAATAAAGCTTCTTGAACATTTTGTAATTAATCTTAGTTTGGATGGATTTGAAAATGTTTACTTATATGACTAATTTCCTTTCAGTCTAGTAAGTATCTATATGCCAAGAGACCTTTGTTTCCACAGCACCTCGTTTGCTTTTCATGAACTTTAAGAGAAAAACATGCTTAGAGCTGTACATCCCACTTAGAAAAGGGTGACGAGGTCAAAAAGCTACATTATGCTGAGAAGTACCACAGCCAAATTTTTGGCTGTAAGCAGAGCAGAATCAAAAAACAAGATTCATTGGCACAGATTAAGTATGACTCTGCATTTCAGAGTTTGGAATTAATATGATGCCTGTTTATACATACCTACCAGGTTGGCATATTGAGTATCAATCTGTGGTTTTGAAATACTGTTTGATCCAATACAATTGAAGCCACCATATAGAATGGAAATAATTTGTTGCCTAATAATCTTAAGACTTTCTTGAGGCTAAAATTCCACAATCTGCTCTCTGATGTGTCCCTACCTTCTCATCAGAGCAGCAGTTTCTCTGTTGCTCAGTGTTGTTCTATATTTTTCCATATTATTCCATGCCCTTGTACTTTGGTATTTATTCTGATTGTAATTTGTGTTATCATTGCATTTCTACTTGGTGATTTTATCGCTAGAGTCTTACAGCTCTTGTATCCTGGCTATTTTAAGCATAAGTTGTTTGTAGCACTCATAGGAGCTTCTCGGATGAACAACACACATCTAACAGCGCTAGTCTCATGCGCAAGAATGCCGCTGGTAAAAACACTACATACGATAACACTTCCCAAAATAACATTTCACCAGTAATACTTGTGAGCAACAAAACTCTCCTGAGAGATTTGTAAGCACCATAACCACATTACTAGTTGTATCACAGACAATCGGATCACACTGCACCAGGTCTAGGCACAACTTTTTAAAAATTTAGTATTTTATTTCAGCTCCACAAATACAAATCCAGTCTAGTAAAGGATATTTTGCCAAGCAGGTTTTTAAAAAAATAATGTTAATTGAAAAAAACCCCCCACCTTTCTGTGACATCAGATATGCTAAAATGACTGCAACCAACCAACAGCCAGTTGGGATAACTTATTTGTTATTTTGTTTGATGAGCTCCTGTAGGAGAGCTCTGAATTGAGAGATGCCAGGCAAGCTCCAGTTATTTTAATACTAATTAAAAAAAATAAATTATTCCAAACAAAACTTTTCTTTTGTATTTTATAAGGATGAACTATTTTGGAATTATTATCATAAACTTTTAAGAGAAAAGGGAAACAGTAACAATATCAATATGCACTCTTATTTATAAAGTCATCTCACAGGCCGTAGGAAGTGTTTCAAGCTACTATAGAATGCCTGCTTTAGATCATAATTGTCTTTAAAATGATGAGTCATTTGGGTTCCAGCTAAGACAGCTCAGTTTGTAGAGTTGCCTGCTGGGATAATGGGATACGATACAGACACAAGCTACTCCTTGCCCCTGAGATTTTATCAGGAATAGTTTATAAGTGCTCTTGTCACATTTTATATTAGCATGAGTGCAAGAAGAGTAGCTCAAATTAGGTCAGGTTCTCTGAGCATTGCCAGATAAGTCACTCCAGAGAAGAGATTAGATTTTTCTAGTTTGATTGTTGCAGCACTCTGGGTTTCTATCAAGTATTAAAACTGCCAAAAGATGAAGATGGTTTATTGCAGTTCTTTAAATTTGATGAAACTATTGTTCTTCAGAGAATTTAAAACTCTGGCAGTGTTTAGATAACCATTTTTGCATAGAAGCCTAAAACCCAGGTTGGAATATTGAGTGTACTTCTTTTCCCTGTATGGATGCAATAATGTCATACTGTAATACCAAATAATCCAAATTTGAATCCTAATCAACAAAGCTGAATGACACATTTATCTAATTCCCATTCTGGTACATCTCCTCTGTTCAGTTGTAGCTGGTGAAAATTTGGAACCTGGGGAGGTAACGTAGCAGTGCATTACCTAGTCCTGAGCTGGGAACTCCTGGTAAAGCCACTACTCTTGCCCTGATCCTGTCTTGCCCTACAAACTGATGAAAACGGTAGAAATGCTGTATTACTATAGAATTACTATACAGCAGAAATGCTGTATATACTACCATCTTTTCCATTTCTCAGTAGTAACTTCACATGTATGCAACTTAGCTTACTCTGGTAATAAATAGATACAAATCTCATATCAAGATTTTGTACTAGCCACTGTTTTAATTACACAAACTTTTAACATGGGATCTATTCAGATATCTATTATTAGTTCCTTAGAAAATATAATCACTGAAGAGACCTGAATTACCCACCTAAGCTTCTGGACCTCTATACGATTTTGGGTAAGAAAACAAATTCACAGGATAGTAACCCATTTTCCACAGCAGCTTCCAAATTTTCTCTTCCATTATAAGTCTCAGACAATTTGATCTTGCTAGCAATTCCCAAATAAGAAGCAAAACTGCAGTTAAAAGAGCGGAATGCTTTCAAAATGAGGAAAGATAAATATTACTGCAACATTTTTTGAAGGTCTAAAGCGTTTTTCTCATTTGGTCTTGGTACAGTGCTTTATATTAAACAAACAAAAAACAACAACAACAAAAAAAAAAAAACCCCTCAGCCAAATGTAAATATTTATTGCAAAACCTGGATCTGTATATCCAAAAATTCTAAGGATAACAGCCAAATGTCTTGTCAATCCCCTGGGACAGCCCAAATAGAAACAGTCCTTTGCTGTGATATCCAGTGCATAATAATGGAGTTAGCTTTCCTGTCAGAAAAATACTATTCATTTTCTTCTCTACTCTTTTGGATGTGGCCCATGCCATAAATACAGGGTTAATATGAAGCATACAGTATTCAGAACAATGCATTTACTACCACTTTCATTATCTCCAGATTTTTTCAGACCATAAGTGTGTTCTCAGTGCAAACATGCAATATATAGGGAGAGTTACCACTAAAATTGTTAGTATTTCCATATGATTTATGATATGCACTGTTATTTGCTATGATTTCATGACCAGTAGGTATCTTACTCAGCAAAAAATTACATTTAGAAAATAGTTACTAGTTTCTCTAGGGCAGCCATATAATCAAATTCTGGTTTATATTGTTTATAACTAAAAGATGTCAAGAAGCAATATTCAAAAAATCCCATGGATTGCAAACCACTAATCCTATAACAGATTTTATTCTAAAGCCACTAACTTATGTCATGAGAAGGGTAGGAATTGCACTGCTTAAGGAAATGTGTTTTAAAGATTTCATGTTAAATATTTACATGTGATTAAATATTATTGAGACATAGCCTTCCTTGAGTGAAGTTGTTGCAATTACATAGTTGTTTATAGCACAAGAGGTTATCTTTCATTGTATCACAGTAAAATATGATTCTTAGGGCAAATAAAAATAAAATTTTGTTCTTTGAAGGAATCAAATGTTGAACAACTTGGGAAAAGTCTGCAGGAGTAAATATTGATGCAATAAATCCAGTGACTACCCTCCACTTTACCTCGTAGCACCTTTGTGAATTGCCAACTGGTTGTAATTGCCTAGTTAACCTTTGAGAAAGTCTGTGATCAAAGTATTAAAATCAGTGGAACAACACCGAAGTGTGTATTTGTAAACTTTCAAAGAACTTACTTCACTGTAATGAAATTATATAATCTTGGTTTTCTACAGAGGAAATAATGGGCAGGTAGCTACATTTTCAAATACACATATTGATAAATTTTTGATAGCAAGAAATATACAATTTTTTAAATTTTTTTTTATGAACGGTGTGCTGCACTTAGAAAGAGGCAACATTTTCTCTTAACTCTTTTAAGTAATCTTACAATTTCATTAGTCTCATAATTTTTTACACCAAAGCAAAACATCTTTTCCTATCTGTATAATTATGAAGTTAGATAGAGACATACAGCTTGTCTGAGATGGGAGACTTCATAAAGCAAAAGCAATCTAAATTTATTCTGTCCACAAAATACAAACACAGTGTCAATACAGCACAATTCTTCACTAGAAGTGCATCATAAAAGTTAATCTTGTTATTATATTTTAAATAGCATTTGTCCTCTAGGCTTTTACCAGACGAGATGGACCCCTCAATTCAGGAAGGGCATAGAGGTGTTGGAGAGTGTCCAGAGAAGGGCAAGGAAGCAGGTGAAGGCTCTGGAGGGTGTGTCCTATGAGAAGCATCTGAGGGAGGTGGCGTTGTTTAGCGTGGACAAGAGGAAGCTCAGGGGTTACTGTATCACTATCTACAACTGCCTGACAGGGGGTTGTAGCCAGCTGGGGATTGGCCTCTCTTCCCAGGTAACAAGTGACAGAGCAAGAGGACATAGGTTCAAGCTGTGCTACAGAAGGTTGAAAATTAGGACGAATTTCTTCACAGAAAAGGTGATTTGAACATTGGAATGGACTGCCCAGGGAGGTGGTGGAGTATTGGTTTGGATATTGTCGTGTTTGAGTAGTGTTGTAGAAGCTTGACTTGCATTTAAATAAACTCCTGAATAGGAAGACAGTAACTTGGAGCTGTTTGTTGAAACTCAAGCTGCTGTTAAAGCTTTGAGTGTAAGGGTGAACTGCATCCTACAGTGATTCTTTTAGTTTACTTTTCAGAGGCTGTGTGATCTAACCACACATTAGTCTGTCACTTCAACTAAATTTGCAAAGTTGGAGATAGCAAAGTTGGGGATTGCTAAGTTGGAACACACTTTATGAACAGACTAAACAGGGCAGCACTACCCCCATGATGGCTCTCCCAGAGAACAGCCAGCCAGCACAGATGAATTTCAATGTCTTAGAACAGGAGTCAGTCCTGAAATTGCTAAAGAAATGAACCTAGGGTTCTGAAAACTGTTCTAATTAAAGGGCCTGTGATTTATAAAATTTGTATTTAATTAAATTATGCAACTAAAATACATTGATATCACCTCTGAGATATATTCAGTTTGTTATTGTAATTCTCTCACATTTATCTTTAATTTCTTCCTTGTTTCTCTTAAGGCAATGTCTGAAATGTAAGGGGCTATTGCTTTAACTGGGAAAACATTGACTCAGATAAAGAGACATCTTGCTAACTTGGCATTTTAAAGCTTGTGTTTCAGAGTTATGCACAACTTTGGAAAGAAAAGAAGTGCTATCCAAATAGACATTTTATCTGATGGGCACGTTTTGGGATTAACAAAAGCATGGAAAGCTCATAGTATAGTCAAATCTGTGCAGTGCAGAAAACCGAAGGCATTTTTTGATAGCAAGTAAACTATTAACCTATGAAAAGGAATTGTTATTCCTTGAATTTCAGGTTTTCAAACAAGCTTATAAACGTTTGGGTACTCATATATTGGCATAGCTCTGACCAAAATGAACACAGTAGTAAGTAAAGTTTGCAACTTTTATTTTTCAAAAATGCTTACTTGTTTAAACTTTTAAACATAAAAATCTGTAGCTCTGATGTTTCTTGTACAGCATAAACTGTACTAATTTGAAGGGATGGGGACTGGTTGGGAACATCAGACAGAATGAAATAACTGTGCAATATCTGTCTCATCTCATTCTCCCTTCTCTGGAGTCTGTAGCAGTAGTTTGACAGAGAATACTGTACACTATGGGAGTCTTTAAGGCTGGATGGAAAGGACAAAGTCAGGGTAAAGTTGCTATATATGCATAATTTTTAGAGTTACATAAGATTGTTAAATAACTCCATTTGATTTGTACGTTCCCTAAAATTCAGCTTCTGACACAGTCTGAGCAATTTGGAATGTATCTTTGAAGGACTCAAGCCCTAGAAATTAAGCATTTTCTAAGGCCCAGTTAAGACAAGCTTTAAAATTGCTTAATGTGTGAACTGTCATCTGACAAAACGTATGATCACTGCCTTTCCAGAGATGGTTGAGAGAGAAACCCAGATCCCTATGCTTAGGCAAGATAACTGATGTATGAAGAACTTTGCTGGAGATATTGTCTCATTGCTTTCACCAGGAGATTGAAATCCCTGTCTTCTGTACCCCAAAGGACTATGCTTACATCCCACTTAGTGGCAATTCTGTGGAATGACATTGCTCTATTCTCATTGGAACTCCATAAGAATTAATTTAAGGTAGAAGGTCAGAGAACAAGAAAAGAAGGAATGTGACTTGCAGTTGGTACAGAACTGGGAGATGGGCAGCACAGCCTAAAGGTTGTGCTGCCATTAAGAGGGACCTTGACAGGCTGGAGAAATGGGCAAACAGGAATCTCATGAAGTTCAACAAGTGGAAATGTCAAGTCCTGATTCTGGGAACAATAACCTCATAGACCAGTACAGGCGGGGAACAAGCTGGAAAGCAGCTTTGCAAAGGAGGCTATTGCCCGTATTTGCTCTAAGGACATGTGGTTTGTGCCTAGCTTGTCCATCAGCATTGCCAGGAGGCTGAGGGAAGTGACTTTTTCTATCTACTCAGCCCTGATGAGACTTACCTGGAGTTCTGGGCCTAGTGCTGAACTTCCCAGGACAAGAGATGTGGACATACAAGGTCATCAAGGATCTACAAAGATGGTTAAGGTCTTGTAGTATTTGCTGCCTGAGGAGAATCTGAGAGAGCTGGGGCTGTTCAGCCTGAAGAAGAACAGACTTAGGGGCATCGTATTCATGGGTATGGGTAATTGAAGTTAAACAGTTGTTGTGAATAATATGAAGCTAGACTCTTCTCTTTGGTATCTAGTGATAGGACAAGATGTGATGTGCACAGATTGAAACAGGGTGACCAAGCACTGGCACAGGTTGCTGGAAGAGGCTGTGCAGTCTCCATCCTTGGAGATTCTGAAAACCTAGCTAGGCATGACCACGAGCAACCTTCTCTATCTGAGCCTGCTCTGAGCAAGGGTGGGTGGACTAGAGAATCTGCAGAGGTGCCTTCCTACCTCAGCTTTTCTCTGAATTGGTAACTCTTCAGCCTGGTGACCAGTTTATCGTTTGTGGATTCTAATCTTTGCTCCAAAAAACCATAGACCCTGGAGAAAATGTACAAGCAGTCTGGAATTGGTACTAGCTGGTTTTGGACTAGCTTTTGAGAATTCTGATCTGCCATTATGTGTTATACAATTTGGCAAAACAGCTTTCTTCAGCCAATATCTAGAAGAGAAGAGTGACCAGATTCAGATCTTTGATAGAAAAAATGTGTGCTCTCAGGAGAGTGTTAGATCCAGTTTTCTATACCCAGACCACTTAAAGGATTATCCCTGCAATCTCAAAGGCCTCAGAACTGTAGGGGAAAAGGTGGGATTAAGATATTTTGCTACCTTTTGCATTAGCCATAACTAGGAGCAGATGGTTTCTGTACTGGATATTTGGGGCTTTTCACTGGCAGTTCTTTTATGTTCTACTGCCCTTGTGCTCTCTTGCAAAGCCTGTTGCAGAGATAAGATCATGCACCTAGGGGAGTTTCTTTTCTTGTATCTAACTACTGATAGACAAATTTACAAATTTGCCAAACTCTTGAAGCACTGATAGTGCTTAAGATTGTTTGGAATTCTCTGGGTTTAGTTTTCTCTTGAACTGTAGTATGTCTTTCCATTTTCTTACCCTTCTGCAGAACTCAGCTGATGGGACAATGTGATAGACAAGGCATGGCAAAATGTCACATGGGAAGGAACTCTCTTCTTCATTAGATTTTCCCTGAGACACTTTGATTGATTATTTTCTTAATTAAGTAGGTAATATGAAACAGTGTATAATTAGAATGAAAGTAGTAGATATAGACAATGGGCAGAGTTAAAGACAAGCAACTTAGTGCCAAAACTGTTACATTATCATTGATGAGTATTATTTATCAAACACTGCTTCTTCCCTGTCACTGCATGGAGATTTGTTCTGTCTTATTTGTCTTATCTTCATAGACCTAAAATCCACAAGGACCTGTTCATACTGTAAGGTGCAGTACCATGTCATTTAGAAGTTTACTTTCAACTCCTTTTTCTTTTTTTCCCCCTTGGAGCAGATTAATTATGGCAGAAGTATTTGCAGCAGCCTATCTGTCACCAGAAAACAATAACATAAGGCAGCTATAACTGCAGAGACAGACTTACTGGAAGGGTATTACATGATCTGGTTAAACCTAACATTTGGATTTGCTTCTATTTTACTAAAACTCCGTTCTACAATGGATTAGCTAATGAAATGTCATTGCAGTGACTGAAGGATGTAAACCAGATATAGGTTTTTTGAGTTGGTCTATAGAAGAGATGTTTATATCTTACATTTTAAATAGACATGGGGGACAAATGAACTCGAAACGTGTTTTTCATCAAACATACTGCCTAGGAACTTTCAGTACTTGAGAAACAGTGCTGGTTGCCAGCTGTATTTCAGATGATCTCCTTATCATGTAGATCTCAGTAACAGAGGCACTGTGCAGACATGGGGGTTTTGTTATAAAGAATGCAAAAGCCCATATTGTCTAAGATAATATGAAGCAGAAATTATTGCTTTTAGTAGAATTATGCCAATATAAAATTAACCTGAGAATTCAGAAGTGGTTTATGCATTTACATGCTGCAAAATAAGCTCTGATTTTTAAGAGCATTAGAGATCAAAGTCTGAATCTGACATCTGATGCTGTTTTGTAACCACAGGTATAGTGAATGTGAATGTCTCTTTGCCCAGGACTGTGTCTTACTAGTGTATGTCTTACCATGTGAACCACCAACTTCACTGGGGAACAAACTTCACAATTCTTTGTAACAGGTGTCTGTTTCTGAAATACATAGGACAAAAGTGTAGAAGAGAGGAAAGGGCATTTTTACTATTCAAATAGCTATCTTGAAGATACATAAATGTGATTCCTGAGAAAGCCAAAGTTTCTCAGGCCAAGACCTGAAGGTTTTTCTTACTGTCTGAGGTACCTTTTGTGTTATGAATTTTGATGCTGTGATTTACATTCATACCACACTAAAAACTGCAAGAGCGTATTGCATGCTCTTACCTACTTCATCAGAAATTTTCAGTTTATATTGCCTAAATCAAATAATTACCCATAATTAGAAACTGGTTTTCTGTGTCTGTGTCTGTAATACTAGTAGGCTGTAAAAGTGAAAGTGGTTAGCAATTGTTTTACTGAGAATTTGCAAAAGATTAGGCACATGCCCAGTGTCAGCTAATGTGTCTCAGCTGGGAAGCAATAACTTTAAAAAAGAGTGATTGAAGATGTGCAGGACACCTGACCATTTCCAGTCTGGTGTAAACTGACTGGTGAATACCAGTGTTGGTATTTGGCTGATGACATTTAAATAACTTGTTAGGATTTTTTTTTTGTTCTTTTGTGTTTGTTTGTTTTTAAGATGGAGTATGCTTTCTGATAACAAAGAAACAAACAAATGAACAAAAAGAGAATAGGAACCTCTTACTCTGTTTATGCTTCCTTAGAATTCAGATCATACTTTCTGAAGTCCCCCTTGCCCATGTTCCAACACACACACACACACAATTATGAATTGTACGGACAAATCTCTTCTGACAAATTAGATTTTCTCCATCAAGACTAAAACTCAACACATACCAGGAATTATACTGGAGGAAGAAATGAAATTAGAGGAAGTGTGTGAGACAAAAAGCCCCACTTCACTCAAATGAACTTAATTAGAATTACCTCTAAAAAAGAGTGTTCCATGACAGAGAATCACAGTCAAGAATGAAGGGTTAATTATGTGCAATCCAACCTAAGAATTTTGATGGTGTATTAAAATATTAAATCATATAAAGGAATTTATAACAAATAGTCATGTGTTTTCTTAATCCACCCTAATAATGCCAGAAACACCAGATACTTAGCTACTCTGTTGTCTAGAGAGACAACAAATGGCATATTTTTGCTAATTGCAAGTACAAAAAACCAAATTGAAAACTCGTTTATGGCAGTAGGAAATGATAGAAAATGGACTATACTCTCATAAGCTTTTTTTTTCTTGTCATTACTTGAGATAGAATTGAAACCCTGCACACAAAATTATACTGATTTCATCAACTATGAATATGTATTTTCCAAAATATATGGCTATGAACATATGGATCATATTTTTTTAAGTGCCTGTTTCAAGTTTAAGAGTTATTAAAAGTCATCTGTGTTGTAATATGTGAACTATTTCCAGTGTTAAAGCTTGACTTCTTAGCCACAATATTTTCCAACAACATTTGAGAGAATTGTGTGGGGTTTGTGTTTGCCAATGAGAATGGACCACAATGAGGAGGAGGAGGTAATATTCTTTATGTAATTTTTGTTTGTTTTGCCCTTTATACTTACATCTACAAGAACTTTCTCTTGGACACTTCATAGTTTTGGCTTTCCTGTTATGTATCTGTTTTGCTGTTTTTCTCAAAGTGAACAGGGAGATGCTTTGCATTTGTGCAGGATGATGAATCACTGTGCAGTTTAGAGCATGTTACCACTTGTGCTCATTTCTTTGCCATATTAAAGACTTTATTCTCCATTGCATCCTTTCCTCTGAAGCTTTGTACAGAGTACACCAAAAATTGTCATCAGTGAAATTCTGGAGTATAACAGGATTCTAACATGCTTGGGACTCCTCATGTGGGTTGTACCTGGGAAAAATAATTGAGTTCATGGACATAGCTCAGTGTGGGTGTCACATTTTCTGAATGCTGTGATGCTGTCCTGGGCGTACTAAACCACCAAATGTATGTAGTTTACTTACAACTTTCTAAACTTTCTGATAATTACAGCTACTTGCTGCTGAGTCGCTGTACCATGTTTATAGCTGACATTAGGTTGTATATTTAAGTGCAATACTTGCCCACTTCTCTACTGGGATGAGAGAGATAAAGTTGGTGTACTCTTCCTCTAGAGCTCATACTACACCTTTGCACAGGAATATGTAGATGGTCTTTGAAGTCCTGAAATTAGGACACACTACTAGTTGTTAATGATAAAACTACCCAAGAACACCAAGACAACACCAACATACTTCAGTGTGGAATCAAAAGGGTGGTGCAAACAGCAGTGTCTATCCAGTAAGAGTTGCACTGCTATGTAGATAATATCTCCTTCTGTGTGAATCTCAGTGAAATTTCCAACGTTCTCTTTCCCTTTCAGAGCATCAGAAGTCATGAACAGTTGCAACACTGTGGTCCAAAACTACCAGAATGGGTGATGGAGGAGAATGGGTAAGAGCCCATATGATATGGGTTATGGTATTTGCATAGCAGGTAGAATGCTAGAAACTATTTGCTGGAAAACTTAAAAAGAGTTTTTTTGCAAGGTGGTGTGCTGCCATATACAATGACAGAGATACCTGGGATACTCTGAGGCACCTGTCAGGCCTGAATTATGGCTACTGTTCACCTACCAGGCACTCTGGCAAGGACAGCCTGGGCAGCTACCCAACATACCAGTGCAGGCATTGTCCTGGTGCCTTCACTGAAGCATGAGAGTCCATGGAGATGAATTTGGTGTGATCTTAAATTGAGACCGGAATATGTCATAATAATTGACCACTATATTTCCCTATGTATATCTCTTCTCATTTATCTGGAAGAGGTCGAATTAGATCCTGCTGATCACTGGGAAAAGGATGAGAGAGGGTTCCCCAGTCAGCTGCAGCTGGACAATATGATGTCACATATAGACACATCTATAACCCTGCATTAGGTATTGGTTGGCATTATCTTGGGCCAATATGTCAGTGATTGCTAGGTGGATTTAGGTTGGCAGGTAATCCTGTGTTTAATGCTCTCTGGCAGTGTCAGATGTGAGACCCTGGGGAGGAGAGACTGCCTAACTGGGCTTCATTTGGGTGCCCTGCAGCTGTAAGGTGGAGTTGGACTACTCTGGGAATCCCTTGGGTCACCCTGCTGGGGTCCAGGGGATTATTGCACTGCAGGAGCATGCACTCAGAGGAGTATCAGCCAGACCGCTTTCATGGTATCTTTTACATCCAAAGCCAAGACAACACGAACTGTCTGAGAATTTGCCCTGAAGTGAGCTGCGGAGGGTCAGAGACAACTAGAAAACCTTTGATCCTCCCGCTGCAAGTGCTGAAGTGCCACCCCGAGATACCCTCTCTGGAGGCCCCAAGACTGCTCTGTCTCCTGTCACCACTGCAAGAGGAAGTGGCACCAACCCTCCCGATTCCTGCACCAGGATGCTGTTCTCCACTGCTGCTGACGGGAGCTTGGCAGTGACTTCAATGCATCCAGACGTCTAGGCAGGGTCTCCATTGTGCTTGGTCCTGTTATCAGGGACATAAAAGGAAGACACTTCTTTCATTCCCCGACGTGACCTAAAGCAACAGCTCCATGTGTGGATCTTTTTTTTGTTCTTTTGGGGAGAAAGGAATGTAGGTGGGTCTAGCAAAATAAATTGCAGGACTTTTTGTTTTGATTAAAGCCATTGTGAAATTACAGCTTGTATTTTCTGTAGTCACATTTCTACTGCTGCACTCACAATAGAAGGCAGCTTATTTTTAAAATGAGAGGAAGACTTGACAAAAGATTACAATTAAGGAAAAAAGATAACAATATCAATAAAGTATGCCCTTATTATAAAATTATCAGCCCTAATCTATACTTCAGACAAATATAAACCTGGTTACAATGCTAATTTGCTTTCTCAAATGCAAAGGCAAGGTGGTAGAAAACCAATCCAAATATAAATATCAAATCTTTTCTTTCATGAAAGATAGTTGTTGTTTTTTTTTTCTGCTGGAGAAATGCCACAATCATATTTAAAGCATAAAATACAGCGGAATAAACAGCAGTATTTAAAACATGCAGATGAGCTCCAGAAACTTCTGAAGGCATTAGCATAGCTGGCTGCAAAGAAGCTACTATTTATCTTAGGAGTCACTGGGTAATGTGTAATATATACAGAAAAGGGAGGTACAAGGTCAGCTTTCATGCTTAGGGGTCCTGGCAGTTTGGAATTGGAAATATTTTTTATGAGGCCCTCTGCCATGTAACTTCCAGTAAAAAATACTGTAGCAAACATATTCTTTCAACCTTTCTTTTTCTCTCTAATTTTCTGTGTAGGAAAGCAAGATATTTTCTATATTTTTCATCTCGAGAGTGCCTGAAAACTAAGAATAGATGAAAGGGAGAAATCCTAAGTAGCTTCTTCCAGAAAAATTCCTGTATCTATAGATTCATGCATTTCAGGGTTTCAAAGGAACATTATGGTTATCTAGTCAGAACTGCCAGACAGGCTGTAAAACCACACCAAGTAATCTCTCCATCAAGCACAGAACATCTGTTTTAGTAATTGCATACCTCTTAGAGAGATACCTAGTCATGATTTAAGCACTGCAAGTGAAGAAGTTCTGCAGTCCTTACTCAGGATTTGACTCAGTGAAAACACTGGCATGTTATTCTCTCTCTCTGTTAGCTTTGAAGGAACAGGATGAAATGCCTGGCTTTGAAACAGCTCTGTTTCAAATTTGTATAAACAAACTCTACAGAATTTAAAGCAAATTAAAAGAGAATGCATCATAAGAATATTTGTGCACAGTCTTCCATTTTGTAAGGACACAAAAACATATTCTATTATTTTTCTTTGGATTTTTAGAAAACATTTACTGAAAAGATGAATTTTGCAGGTGGATGTCTTTGGTTTTAAACTTATTAACTTTTCTGTTTTAGTGGTCTATAGGAACAGTTCCTAGCCCTCTGTATGACATATTGTTCCTAATATATATTTTAGTGTCTTTTTACCTTCAGTATCCTTTAAAGACATAGATGCAAAGAGATTTACAGTAAAGGTACTAATGGTAAGTAGTAAGTTAAGGTCTTTCACAAGTGCCACAGGAATTCAAACTTCCATATACTAATGAGACTTCAGGTGTTCAGATCTGACACCAGGGCAAAATGATGATTGAACTGTTCACTTACTGATAACCACAGAAGCATAAGAATGGCAGAATTAAGGAGTAACTGGCATTCTGATCAACATATCTGTGCCTGTGGTGGAAGCTGTATAAATATATTTTGTTGTTGATGTGATCAAGATACCTGATAAATATATATATCCAAAAGATGGCATTTTCTGAACAGATGTGAATACAGTATGTTCACAGATCATGTCAGGATGTGAATCTATGCTCATGTGCAAATTTAAAGTACACACTGCCAGAAATTACTTGCCCTCTTTCAGACACATTAATAAATAGAAAAATAATTCAGGATACAATAAGATTATCAAAATATGATCATATTGGTAATCTTGTTTTTTATGTTAGGGAACATTAGGTATACATAAACATTCAAACTATGGTAGCTCTTCTCTTTGAAATAATGAATGTTTCCAATATTCATTTGCACTATCTGATACAAGAATAGATTTTGCTTACGTCCAGCAGTGCCCTGCTAGTGCTTGAATTGACTGCCACAGCTGAAGGTCATGGAGTGACTCGGTGCCAATACAAACAGATGAAATACTGGGAAACCACTTTTTTTAAAACTTACCTTACTAAAAGGAAGAAAAATTGCCTAAAAAAAAAGAAAACTTTGAAAAGAGAAGCATGAGTTATGGCTTCTCAGCTTACCTTTCAAAGTTACATCAGCAGAAAAAGCAGTCAAAATATTTGCACACCTAAATAAAAAAAAGCTAGGATCTTCCTTTGGGGCTTAAAAGAGTTCACTTCATTATCCTAGTTAGAGAGATTTCCTATGTGACCTTAGATAAATGTTTTTGTATAAGGTTTCTGAATGTATATAAATGTCAATGTTCACATTTAGAGGTGCATTGATTCTCATAGTTAACAGGCACTGAAAATGCGTATCTACCTTTAAAATAATTTTAAGGGGTTTCGTTTTGTTTGTGGGGTTTTTTTTGTTTGTTTTTGGTTGGTTGGTTTTTGTTCGGTTTTGTTTGTTTGTTTGTTGTTTGGTTGGTTTGGTTTTTTTGGTTTTTGTTTTTTTCCTGAAGATCAGTCTGTGGATTACTAAAGGTTCACAAGCCCATGAATCTGGGCAACCATAGAATCATAGAAGTTGGAAGGGACCCAACAATTACATCATGTGCCTGAAAGTGTGGTCCAAACACTTCTTGAACTCAGAGAGGCTTGGTGTTGTGTTTTAACTTTGTAATTTTTTTGATAAGTTAGTATGATTCCCATGAAGCTTTTGAGAACTGACAGGCCTGACAGTCTATTCTAGGAGAGTAGATTCTGTTCCTGTCTGTAATATGAGAATAATTGTACCTTTACTAGGAGCTATCAAATAAACACAGGACACATTTTGAGAAAGTCATATTGTGTCATCATGTAGCCAGATTTCAAGCTTGAGTTAAACCAAGAAAATTTCCAGTTGTTGCACAAAGAATGTGGTTTTTTTGTTTGTTTGGTTGGGTTTTTTTTGTTTGGTTGGTTTGTTGGTTTTTGGTTTGTTTTTTTTTTTTTTGGTGTGTTTTTTTTTTTGTGTTTTTTTTTTTTGTTTTGTTTTGTTTTTTCTCTAGCTTGCTCTCTCTATTTCTGCAGTTCATCAAAAGGAGGAAGAAAGAACACAACATACAAAAGTATAAATTAGGTTGGGGGGAAGTCCTTACATCAGAATGTGATTGCATGTAAATAGCTGAAATCACATAGCTGAGTGTTGCTCAGTATATCCTTGAAATTTCTCAGCACCTCAAAATCAAGGCAGAATTTGTATGTTTACTTCAGACTTGATTCTGCAATACTAAAATAAATGAAGCATCTCAACTTACACAAAATTCCCTTGAAATCAAGATTACTAATTACACAAAAAAATCACTCAGGATGAGAGGAGTTGCAGTGAGGCCACATGCACTTTAGACAATTGAAAAAGCTCTTTCCACAGTGCACTTTGCATATGTATGAATAGCTAATTGCTGACTGGAAGGCACTATTGGTGTTTATTAAATGTGGTGTCTCAGATGCAACATTTGGCTCAAGGAATCCCTTCATTTGAGGAGACTGGAAGGGATATCAGTGAAAAACAATTTAAACATATTTCTTATAATACTTTGTAAGAATTTGCTATGAGCAACTACGAGAAGTGAGATAATGCAAAAAGCAGTTAGTCCAGTGCTTGACTGTTGCAGATTCCATCAAATATATGAGAAACTGTATTGCAGTCAGAAAAGGGTATTCTCAGATGTCTAGATCATAAACTTCAACATTTATACTTGTGTTTTCTCCTGCCACAGTGGACCAGTAAGAAATGACAGCTGAGGATCTTTATGTTGACAACATAGATAGAACAGACATGATGGGAGTGGTACATGCCATTTAGCACTTTAGTTGTGCTATGCTTTTTAGATTTGTAGAAATATTTCAATTCTTTGTACTAAGAGGCAAAAAAAACATTTCTTATTCAAATTATTCAACTGTGGTTAGTCCACTTTAATTATTGCATATAAAAGTTTTTTATTCTTTTCTTCAATCAGACTGGCAGAGATCACTTAGAGCATTTAACTAGAACAGTCTCAATAAAAACTAATCAAAAGGTCCTGTGAGTTTGAGCATGTGATCTGATAAACTCTTTAAGAAATAAAATATAATTTGAAACATTCAAGTTTACAAAAGAAAATTGCAAATTCTGAACAATAAGTTAATAAAGTAA
>VXAU01000073.1:0-13920 GCA_013399695.1 Formicarius rufipectus | reverse complement strand
AACAGTTATCTACTGTTCAGATATAAAATCCCAGTAACTTAATTTACATATCACTATAGCAGATGATAAAATTGTGAATAATGCTACCCACTGTCATAAGTGCCACTTCAAGATTTCCAACAGAAAACTTATATTTTAATCTTCTGTTCATATATAGCCAAAAGTAAGAGGCAAAGCCAGCCTAATAGTAATCCAAGGTTCTGTAGGAGAAACATCAACCAGGGTCGCCGTGTCTGAATATGAGTCATTTCAGGAAGCTAAAAAAAGAATAAGACACCAGAATGAGAGCCAGATACATTCATCTGTGGGGAAAAAAAAAAAAAGTTATGGGAAAACAAGGCAAACCTCATTAAAAAAATACCCCAAAACCAAAAAAAAAAAAAAGCAATACATCAAAACAAACAACTTTCAAAATGCTGAGCTTCTGAACATAGTTATTAATGTATAGTGTTTTCACTACATTGTAACAAAGCTGATCTTTACAATGAAATATTTAATAAAATTCTACTCACTTTGATTCTTTTATTAGCACTGACAAGAATTATAAATGAGATTCCGAAATTTGTTAACTTCTCAATAGTTTGTAGTAATTTTATACAGCTGTCAGAAAGGAAATGCTTATTTAGTAAAATTAGTTATTTCCTTTTGTGGGAATAAACTAGTTGGAGTATTTTTTTGTTCAGTTCTATATATAGGGTTGATCATGCTCTTTCTGAAATAACTGGCAACACTCCTATTTACTTGGGCTTTAGTAAATGTATAAGAGGAAAACAGGATTTTTTAAATATGCTTGAAAAAAAATGTGTTAAATATTTTTCTCTGTGAGTTCTAAATCAAGGATCAGTACCTGTTTATAATCATAGTAAAACCCACTTAGATTGACCATCCACTCTACATGGTCTCTTTTATCAAAGTTTTAAACTAAATGTATGTCTAAACAGAGCCTGTGGAAGTGGTGCATCAGGTTCGAGTTCTCTTAATATTTTTGCTTTATGTCTTATAGACACCAGGAAAAACATTAATGACTGATAATACTTTCATCTCAAATCAGGAAATAAATATAAAGCAATGGCCTGGTGCTGACCTCTGATTTTGGTTGGGTCTTTTTTGCTTGCTCCACTCACAGTCTGAGCTTGAATAAAATTTCTCTGCTTTTTGGAGCCTCTTCACAGTAGCTGTAACAGCAGAAGCCACTGGGAGACAGTGAAGTGGTGCTGACCAAGGAGGCTAACAGGAGTGTTTGCTATGCTTGTCCTTCCTTCTGTCTGAAGGGGGAGTTTCTGGGGCTGCTTCTGTTCTCTTCTCTCTTTAGAAGTTGGCATGGGCCCAAAAATAAACTGTAGTGAAAAATCTGCCTCCACTTTAAAGTTTTATCTAAAAATAACAGGCAAACCCAAATGCCCTGAATCTTCATTACAGCTAGGCAGTGGTTTAAATTATGGTATAAAAGTCATATAGTTGTATTTGATCTGTATTTAAAGATAATCAGAAACTTTTAATCCAAAGTAAGTGTAAACACCTCCAAGTTCTGATGTAAATCAGAATTTGAACTAGGAGTTTATATGTGCTCAGAGCCACCTGGTTTTCATTGTTTTCATAGAAGCAAAATCTGCTAATTAGTACCAAAACCTGAATCAAGAGTTCTAATCTAGATATTTGGTCTTTCTTCTTTATCCTTATAATTAGTCTATTTTGTCCTCTTCCCCAGTCCCTGAGTGAACAAGTTCTCCAAACTCCAAACTTATTCTCCTCCCATTGCAAAATCTAGTATTTTCTGTTATTGCTGTCAATGAGTTTTTGAGTTACACACATATGCAGTAGGTTTTTAACAGAGTTTTCAAAAAGAAAGGTTATTCAGAGGAAACATCAGGTTTGCATAATTTGTCGGTGAAAAATGATGAAGGATATAAATGATTTTATCTTTTTTGCTTTTTTCAATTTCTTAAAAGTCTACCTTGCTTGCTCGTGGAGCTAGAATGCCATTTGTCAAAATGAACAACCTTTAATCCAGCACAGAAGTAGTTTTGTGCTAACTTGACTGTGGTGGCAGTCTCACAGTCCTGTTCTGTCAATGAATCTCCACTCAGACCCCTCAATGTTCCTCAACACCGAAATCAGTGAGGCTGTTCAGTTTTGCTTAACTGCTGTTCTGGCAAGCACATGAGCATGTAAAAGCCCATAAAACAAGTACTGAAAATTACAGTAAAGCTTTGTATACCCTTAGGTGTTTGTACACCATTAGCAGGAACACTGATGACTGATGTTTGTGGATGAGAAGGAAGCAGAGAATAGAAGCTATTTCTTTGCAGAAAGCCAAAAAATACATAAAGAATGGCTCTTTTCTCAAGATGTACTACTATACAAACATACAAAACTTTTCAGATCTACAGATTTCTGCAGTGCTACATGAATAATTTTTAAAATAAATATTTTTAAAATAAAATAAATAGTATTTTAAAAATAAAATAGTTGACATTTCTGACAAACATAAGTGGGCAACCCAAAGGCAGTTCTTTTGAGAAAATACAGAGAAAGACATATCAATAAAAGGTATTGAAAGAAATAAAATCCCCCCCTCTCTCTCCCTTCTTTGTCCTCTCCCCATCAAGACCAAGATTATAGTAACAAGCTGAAAACAAGGGAAAACATGTCACTGTCTCTGCCTGGAACTGTATTATCTCTTGGAATTTACAGCTAGCACATTGCTTTGAACACTCAGGGAAAAAACATGGTGTTGTTCTAGGAGCTTGTTGATCCCTGATGAATGTTAATCCTACACTGAAGGAAAAATATGTCTACACCATTCTTAGCCCCATTGATAAAACCATGCCTACTCAGTAGGTAGGTAGCCTCATTTCCAAATTTCTCAGTGTCAGAACAAGCTGCAGCCTGGTACACAGTGTTCTTGTCTGTTACTTACCACCTCAATCAAGACTGTTGACACATCCACAATCCTTAGGCAGTTTGCTCTTAAGCACTTAGAAGCACTTTATGTTCACTTTACTTTAGTTACAATAGCAAAAATAGACTAAATACCACCCAGGTCTATGGTCAATTATTGTAAGTAGGATTTTAAATAGGTTATAATATTGGAATGGCATATCAGGTTTAAAGTATTATGCTTCAACCTGGTAAATATCTTAGGCATGAGGTGGGGGATGGTAGTGAACACAGCTGAGAGACAGCCAGACTTGGGGAAAACACTAATAATTTATAAAGTGATGCGTTTTTTTCTCCCTTTTCATCTAAGCTTTCAAAATATTCCATCTTTGTTCAGGAGCTTGCAAGCAACTTTATATCAACACGTGATGGCAAAACAGTCATGTGACAAAGTTGGGATGGCAATTAAGTTCTGCATTGCTACAAGCGTAACAATTGGACATCTCTTCAATAAATGATATAGCCTGAGGAATCTGCAGGAGCTATGATCCCTACACATCTTTGTACAGTCCTTAGACCTTTCTCTGACTGCTTATCTTCACCCTTTATTCTTCTATAGTCAGATCATTGCTATTGAACTGGGAGTATGAAGAGTGTTGGGCAAATACAAAAAAGTTGAGACAATCTTATGGCTTTTGAGTTCCTTAGGGAGCTCATTCAAACCTCTCTAAAACTGAAGAGTGCAGGATAAGCATCTTACATTTTAGTTCAGAAATGGCAAATTCATGTGGAAACAATGAGTGAAAAATATATAAAGAGAAGGGCAGTTAAAAGAAAAAAGCAACCATCTTCAAGATTTTAAAAAGTCTGCAAGCTCAAATGTTTAAATTTTACTAAGTAATTAAAAAAATATATATTTTTTTACCTTCTCCCCTCAATACTCCTTTATGCCTTTTTTATTTATTAACCTCTTAGTGGACTTTATTTAACCTTTTGACACCTAGCATGAGAATAGCTTGAAACAACAGCAGATTATTGTTCTAAGTACTGTACACACACAGACTAGACAACAGGGTCTTCACAACAAGCCAGTGAACTCTTTCTCTCTTCAAGTTCATCTACCTGCATTTGTCTGACACTCATCTATTATGTGGCTATGCTAAAAGAAAAATAACCATAGACTGAAGTTCTCACCATTTCTGCTAAAGATAAATACAAGAACATTCCAGCTGTAATAGTAAAAATCCAGTTTTGAATGGATGGGTCAGTTGATAGAGAAAGGCCAATATAAAGTCCTAAGAATGCTGTTAGAGCACTTATAAAATTCATCATAATTGCAATCTTCGTGGGGAGCCCTGTACTTAGCAGCACAGCAAAATCTCCTGCATAGACAAAAAGACAGAAAATTTGTTATTTAGCTGATAAATGTATTTGGAAGACTCTTGGTAATCAAACATGAAGGAAAATACTTAAGGTATATACAAAGACAGTCAATGATGGAGGGCTGCCTTTAGATTTCTGTAGAATTAGTTTTAAACAATCTCATGTGAAAAAAAACCAAACACCTCAAAACAACAAAAAAGTTGTATTTACTTGTATTTGTTTAGCTGTTCCTAAAGATAGCATGCAGTACACAGGAGTAGCTTTCCGTTAGATCTCAATGTTCTGTGACATTTCCAACTTGGATACATGCAAAAGTGAAGTCACATGTTTTCCCAGAGTTTCTAAATCTTTCTCCACTGGAAACTTGCCAGTTCAAAAAATGTGGGTATATTTGCAGAATAGTCTTTGAGTGTTTTACAGGTGCGGCAACTCAGAGTAACCTGTGACCGTCTGATTCCAGTTTGAGTTTAATACCACTTATTTGAGGCCTAATCCACTGTAATAAGTCGTACATCAGAATCCTATCACAGATTTTTCTTCTAAAACAAATGATTTCATAACAGATCCACAGTAGAAGATTTTAAAAATTCTATTCTCTGAGCATAAAAATGCCACCTTGATACTGGGGCACTACTGCCCCAGAATTAAGAAGGTCTGTCTTTGGAGGTAACTTGAGGGTTTCAATCTGCTTTGCCATGCAAACAAGAAATACCAGTTTTACAGCAATCCCCCATCCCATCTTTTTGTTTGGGGAATTTTTCTATATATCACATGAAATAGTCAGACATTTAAGGGTAGAAATGAGAAGCTGCAGTTCTCATCTCAAACTTTCCAGTTTATACACGTTCATCAACAAAATGTCAGGAACAGTTTCAGCCATGCTGAAAGTTTTACCACAATAAGCTAATCAAGGGCAATATTCAATAGAACAATCTTCCTGTCCATTGCTAAATAGGTCCTATACTTCCATTTATTACCTTATTATTCTTGATTAGCAGCAGGAATGAGGGAAGCATGAGGAATACTTTATTAAATAGCTTTGCTGCATATTGAAACTTGGATAGACCATTGTGTCAGGGATGTCCATTATGCACACAAGGCTCTTGCTCACAGTTTATTAATTGTTATATCTGTACACATAAGAATAACAGGTCACTCTTGATATGATATTCTTTACATTTGAAGAAGGTGAGATGGGATGGCACTCAATAATGAATACAGAAGCCTCCTCTGTGTTTTGTGAAGGGAAAAGAAAATAGGAGTCTCACACATCAATGTTCCAGTTATGATGCTATAAGCAAGAAGAATTGCCACAAATATCATGCAGGAAAGAACTCTTTGGGAAACCTGGACATACAAAGCCAATCAGAAAAAATACACATGTATATTTCTTACCCATCTCGTGAGGGATTTCATGGCATAAAATAGCAACAGTCGTTGTCACACCTGTTTCTGTTGAGGATGAGAATGCTGCTCCTATTACCAAGCCATCAGCAAAATTGTGAAGACTGTCACCCACCAGAACCATTATTGCTAACAAGCTGATTTTCTTACCTCAGAAAAGACAAATAAAAAAATAAAAAGCCCAGAAGTTTCAACACAAATAAAAATCACAATTTTTATTTACTAATTATTTGGGTTTTTGGTGACTTTGCATATAACATTATGAAAAGTTATAATAATCAGAGGC
Organism: Formicarius rufipectus; assembly: GCA_013399695.1. Lineage (NCBI taxonomy): Eukaryota > Metazoa > Chordata > Aves > Passeriformes > Formicariidae > Formicarius > Formicarius rufipectus. The sequence continues at coordinate 7,967 of VXAU01000073.1, read as the reverse complement.
GAATAGTATTTAACTTCTTTTCCCTTCAATACATTTGAAACAAAAAAGTAGATTGCAGTACAATTCAGAGATGCAACTACTTACAAAATCAACTGTAAGACAAAAAGTTAGGTTTCAGTCTAGTCTCATGTTACATCCAAGGGTTTATATTATCTTTATTTGCCAAAATTTCCACAAGTGTTCCTAGATGTTATTTGGAGTTTTTCCACTGTGACTGACGGAATTGCATGGCTATAGTGAAGATGAATATTTGGACACAGGCAGCTGATTGTTTTGCTAATACTGAATAACATTTGTGGACTCTGTTTTTTATGAGGTTGTATTATAGTGAGAGATAGAGATGAAAGTCAACAATGCTCAAAGTATCACTATTAGTACAGGGTTACAGCATGCTCCTTTCCAAAGTTTGTTCCAATCAATTGATGGCTGTTATGGTCATAGTACTCCTATCTGGAGCACAACTCGTGGGTGCAGAGCGACGTTTCTCTCTCCCATAATGTTCTGTGATCTCATTTTATTGTGGAATAGTACACTGGATGTTCATGATCAGGCATCTGATATGAGTGGAAAGGCGCTACTAGGGGTGGAAATGCTGATATCAAGCTAGGGAATTAGCGACAGTCTCTCTGTGCAGCCTGTAGCACAGACAGCTGGGTAGCATGCTGAATGCATTCACAGGGAGAGAGTTATCTCTTTAAGGAGCAACAAGGCTCCATATAGGTTCAATGTCTAAACTTAGCTACACATAATTGGTTCCCCTATCCTGTACCTTGTTTCATTCATTTTATCCATAATCTTACAGGCAGGACTGCCTACTGTCTCTCAGGAAAGTCACCCAGCTTCCCTCTATACAGAATGACCAGAACACTTTGAAAAGGGTTGGTTTCATGCCTGAAGAGTCAGTGTCGTGATTTGGGCCCTAAATATGTATTTTTCTGACTTTTGATGACCCCACGTAGACATAATATAACAGACTAAGGAGCTAAAGTGGACCGTGGAGCTGCACAGAACTGCCTGAATATAGTTATGACAAAGTTTGACTTCAGTAATATTTTTCAGAGATGACTATTTTATAGTGAAAGGGGAGATGTTTTTATTACAGAAACTGGTTAGAAATGGTCTTCAGACTATTATTTAAAAAAAAAAAAAAGAAAAAGAAAAAGAAAAGAAAAAGTAAAAGTAACACACAGCACATAAAAGCCTAACAACCTTATTCAGAAAACTGTCCCTAGTTTCTGGGAGCTCTGCGGGTTCAGGAGAATTGGCAAGCTTGTCAGATTTTTCTGCCAGCTTACAGAGCCCGACATGAATGTCCCCAGTTTGCACAGTTCTTTCTAAACACTCTGGGCAGTTTATAATCAATAGTGCAGAGCATGAATTACATAGAAATAATAGATTGCTGCTTCACATTAAGTTTGTGATTTGTAATAGGCACTAGCAAGGACAAAATTGTGGCCTGCCCTGAGACCTTATTTGTCTGTTTTGTTCAAGTATCTTATTGCTGAAGAAAATATAGCATGATTACTGGAACTCACCCCAGCATGTTGTGTGTAATGTAACATGGGGATCCAGTTAACATTATGGTGCAATTGCAAATGTAAGCTTTGTGAACTTGACAGAAAGTTAAGAACATGCATGTATAAACAAATCTGAATGTTTATCTTAATTTACTTTCAGCCTATTTTAAAGCAGCTTTGTTACTGGCAATTACCTCACTGCACTATATTCCAAAAGAAACTATTAACTATTAACTTATTACCTTAACTGTTTCCATAGAGCCTCTTCTTTTTCAGTGATCTTACCTTTTTCTACCTTTTGTTTTTCCTGCTTAAATAGGAAATCAGAAAGCACAGAAATTCTATTCCATAATTTTCATAAAACCCCAAAACTTATGGACACAGGACTCCGATCATAGATTACATGTTTTAAGTTTTGAATAAGAGTTTAAAGCAAACATTTATCTGTAAATAGATCTTTTTCAATGCTTCTAGGACTCACACTTAAAAAAAATTTATAGTAAATGTAAAGTATCACTGAGTATACGAAATATAAAATGCTACTGTTTGGTCTTTTCAGATCAATGAGGAAAGGGACAGCAAGACATCCTTTTCTTCAGAAAGCTTCTTGCTTTCTTAATCACTCACTGGCTATCTAAGGTGATTGACTTCTTTTGCTGTCCTGCTTGACATGCATTTATATCAAAGCCTCGCAGTTCTGGAGATGCCAGGCTTCTGTCTTAAAGCTGCAAATTCTATTCAGCTTTGGAGAAAAGCACCTAAAAGTTTAGGTCAGTACCAAGTGATCCAGGTATGTTTATGCACTTAGCTATTTAAAAGAAGAGCAAAAATACAAACTTTTCATGGAATTGCAGAATATGCTGAGTTGGAGGAGACCAACAAGGATCATCAAGTCCAACTTCTGGCCCTGCATAGGACCACCCCCAAGAGTCAAACCATGTGCTCCAGAGTATTGTCCAATATTTCCTGAACTCTGTCAGGCTTGGTGCTGTGACTACTTCCCTGGGGAGCCTGTTCCAGTGCCCAACAACTCCCTGGGGGAAGAATCTTTTTTTAATATCCAATCTAAACCTCCTCTGACAGAACTTCAGGCCATTTCCTCATGTCCTGTTACTGGTCACCACAGAGAGATATCAGTGTCTGCTGAAAATATGCATTCACAAAGCAAACAAACAAACAAATAAACAAAACCCCAAAAACCAAAACAAAAACAAACAAAAAACCAAACAAAACCACAAATAGACAAACCCGAACTCAAAACCAAAAGCAACCAAATGAAACCCCAAATCTCAAAATAACCCCCTCTTCCCTACTGAGATTTCACTTACTGATTTCTAATATGAAGGTACAACTGAGGTATGAGGGAAAAATGAAACCAAAGATAACTGAGAAGTTATCCCAGATGTAGTTATTTGAAACAAATAACATTGAGGTTACTAGGAGTTTGTTTTTGCTTAACACGTAATGATGATTATACTGAATGGGAATATCTAAAGATGAACTATGTAGTCACATTCAAACTTGCACTGGATTGTGTACTACTGGAAAGTTGAGAGTTAAGAAATGAAAATCCAGATTTCTAATGCCTCAGAAATAGAAATGAAGTCCACAAGAACAGAGAAGAACATTAACCTAGGAGAAGATAATGACATCATCGAATAAATCAAACTGATCACCTGATATCTGAGATCACAAAATTAAGGGGAGTTGACTATAGTAAATAAACAAACTGATTTCAATTAAAATATTATTCCCTCAGTTGAATGACTGCAACTTTACTGGATTTACCAAGATTACAAGGCATAGTCAAGGACAGAATTTGCTTTATGCTCTGTTTTCCATTTTTTTTCACTAAGCAGTAAAGAAAGACAAAAGGCACGAATTATCTGAAGTTCTCTGAAAAAAACAGATAATACTAAATCTGAGAGCCACTGTGAGTCTGTAATTCCATACCTGTAATAAATCATTACTGGTTTAAAGAGGATATTGCTTTACTGTGGATGAGAAGAAGAAAGCAGAATTGCATTAGTATAGTGAGCAAAAAAAACAGTAATTTCACCTTCAGAAATAAAAGCCTGAGTTAAGTTTACAATGACATAAATCTGTTTTGTATCAATTTTTGAATTTTTCCCTTTAAGCAAAGGCTTTAGAAAAATAGATTGCAACAGTGAGACATCAAACACTAAAGAAAACAGAGTGTAAGATTAATTAACTTCACAATTACAGGGCTAGCAGCTGAGAAGGTCTTGAAGGAGAGATTAAATTTTATAGCCAGGCGCCATCAGATTTGGTGACGTAGCACATAGCAAACACAAAGCTAAGCCAGTTTCACACTTTCAATTCCATCTTAGGTGTGAAGGATTTCCCTGTCACTTGTCTAGTCTTTTTATTGATACTAACTTTTTTTGCTGATTGCCTTGCTCTCTGGAGGAACTTCAGCAGATTCAGAATCTTCTGGGCTTCTCTAGTTAAAAGCAAAGATAATGGATCAGTGTTAAGGGGCTCTTCCAGTTGCTGCTATAAACACAGGAAAATATCAACTCAGTTCAAGATATTTGAATAAAAGATAGTCAATTGTTATTTGCACAGATATAATTAGAATAATTTATTGACCACTGGCGGTCTGATTGGTACTGCAGAACCACGTGAAAAAGAAATCTCCCTTGCCAAGAAAAGGTTAAAGTCTGATTCAGATAGGAAGAAAGACATTCATGAGCACTGTTGTAGCCCAAGAAAACCATTTCTACTTGAATACATAAAAATCTGAGCCAAATGCAAGACTGAAAAGGAGATTATAATTCAAATTGTGTGGTTTTATTTTGTCATGACTGTAATTTCCTGATGGAGAAAGTGTCCATAGGATTTCTAAGAACAAATATGTTGAATCTCTTTGGCATTTATGTTCTTTATAGTCACTCTGTGAAAACACAAGACTAAGAGGTAGGTTTCATCCCTTTCAAAATACAGGGGGTTTCTTCAGTGTGGTGCAGCCTTCAGTGCCCTGCCTCTTGGCTTTAGCTAGGGCTTTGTCTCAGTGTCACGTATCACTGGCTGGGCGTAGCAAGATGAGTACACTCCATTGTGAAGAGTGACATTTACTCTTTTTTCAAGTGAAGAAAGAGTCAGTATCTTCATGCTTATCCTAGAGAGTTGCTACTATGCATCAGCCCCAAAGTTCAAATAAAAGATATTGCACTCTAGGGAGAGAAGGGAGAACACGAAAAATCTCTCACTCTCCCTACATCCCTGGGGCTTTGTTTTCTGACTAGAGAAATTATTAGATATTCATGTGAGGAGAGATAAGTCAACAAGCTTGTTTGCTTGAAAGTAGAAAAATTGAATTTATAATTGCTATTTAAAAACAAAAACAAACAAACAAACAAACAAACAAACAAACAAAAACAAAAAAAAGAAAACAAAAAACCCAAGCCAAAAAACATTAGAGAGCTGTGTTAACTCTATTCTGGTATCCAGTAAAGAGTCAACAACAGCACAAGAGCGCTGTGTTAGGGACAGCAGCTTCTGCTCCAAAAACTGTAGCAGAGATGTACACTGACTAGAAAATAGATATGTTTATTGGCTGGTATTAGCCGGGTTGTGATGTGGAATACGTGCTGTAGAAGTATGAGGAGAGAAGGAAAAGGAATTATTTTTCAAATTCTACATTTTGAAGGAAACATAAATGTCTTTAATTCCCATGATTGAAGCCAGTCATATGAATTCCAGTAATTGTTCCACTTCTTCTATAATATTTATTCATATGCCTCTTCTTTGAACTCTGAGTCAAAACTGCAAAACTAATCACTGACCTGAAGGATTTATAAGTTTTTCTTAGTCAGTCAGTGTTTGTCTTAGTATTACTCACATGATTCTGAAAAATTGGCTGCTCTTGTGCAAACCAGCTAAGCCAGGATAATTCATGTGGTCTGTATAGAACTTTGGAGGGATCTTGCAGCTGAGTGGAATGACATGGTCATTCATTATCATAAACAGGAAGCTATGATATGGATCACAAATTTGTAAACATGTTTCACTCATCTGTTCACTCTGTTTTTAATTGAGAGCTTCCCAATTGTCTTTTATAGATTAGCAGTGACTCATGAGGCTCTTGCCCATTACAACTAAATTAGTAAAATGAAGTTCACATGATGGATCTCTGGAGATACTGATTTAAATAACCTATGTCTCTAGATGCTGCATATAACTGAGCAGATTTGTTGGATAAAAAAGAAATAAGAGGTTAAAAATTACAAGTCAATTTAGTTTGCAAAGATTTATCTGTGTGGATAGTATCTACAGACCAATATAAACCCATGTAACTTCTTATAGGTAAGCATCATTCCCAGATATCCAGCTTGCTTATATTATTCTTCAAATCTGTGGAAAAATGCTCTAGAACAGTCCAAGATTTAATCTGTTCACTAATTATACACTTAATTCTCTCTGCAGAAACTCCTGAAGTTTTTACCATGGGAGAGTCTGCCATTATATATGATCAATTTTTCAGACAAAGGGATGTGGAAAATCTTCAAGAATTTAATCAACAAAATGTAGTACAGGAGGTGAATTGTTACATCAATCTGATACACACTTAAGAAAAGTTATTGTAAAATATCTGTGCTTGAAATTTCTGCGGAAGCTCATTATAAACTTCAAAATCTAGAGATTTATGATAATCATGTAATGTAATAAACAAATCAATAGAGACTGGAAAATAATACTGATTTATTACATTAATTGGTTTCAATTTTGTTGAGGAACAGAGAAAGAAGAATATAAAATCATGTAAGTATGTCATATTGGTAACCTACCAACTGTATGGTTGAAGTAGATTTGCCTCTGCCTGAATGATCATTTAATTCAGATTCCACTGGAAAATCATGGGAATGTCCCCAGTGCCCATTAGCTAAAGAAAGGCCCTGCTGAATGAAGATGCTTTGCAATTAGTTCTGAAACCCAAGGAACACAGCTGCAGTATTTCTGAGCCTTCTGTGAAAATTCACCATTTTTAAGAATTAATTTTTTCAAAACAGAATCTATTTAAAAGAGGTTGTTGGCTGGCATCAATGCTTATTTTCTTAAAAAATGTTGAAAAGTGAAACAGATAAATCAATGAAAACCATAATGATTTGATAAAAGTTAATTTGTTTTAAAAATCAAAATAAAATTTGAAACTGAGATTGATATAAAATTAGCTCTGAGAATTCATCTAGTTCTCAGTAGAAAAACTTCAAAAAATTTGTGGCATAATGATTTAGCCTTTCACTAAAACAAGTAACAAAAAGGTGTCCTTTTAACCAAAAAATAAAATATCACCATTATCAAAATTATTCTATTAATTTCACAGTATATTCTTATGGTTGACTCAAAGATAGTGGGAATAGGGACTCATTGCTGTATATCTAAATTAGGCCATTCTTTACACGCTCTGTAAAACAGAACAAGACAAGGTTTAGCCTTCTTAAGTGGCATTAAGATTGCCTCTCATGCTGAGAAACTTAACGAGCCATCACATTTTGTGTTACATTATATCCTAGTGCATAATCATATTTTCAGACTCCAGCCAACTGAAATAAAGTAATAGAATAACTATAAGCTTGTCAGTGAGCAAGGAGATATTATTAAGAGATGAGTCCTACTGACTGCAACATATGTATTAGCTTTTCAAAACACTGAGATCAAAAACAATTTGGAAATTTTAAGATATCATACTTGAAAATATCTTGTGCTTACATCTCTGTCTTTCTCCTTTGCAAACAGAGCCTAGAGTAAACAAGTGTCATTGCCATTTCTCATGGGCACATACTTCTCACCTGCTCCAGAGTGAGTCATGAACGCATGCTTTTGGAACACATTTGATTAGATGTTACTTTCTGGAGTTATAAATATATGAAACACAGTCATGAAGCATGCACAATCCACAGAACAAAGCCAAATAGAAATTGAAGGTCAGTCTGGTAGGAGCACTTAGGAAAGCAATTATCAATGCTTCATTTAACTCACACAAATGATAATTAGTTTCCATGATCATTTTAACATTTTGTGCACTGTAAAATCTCAAAATAGAAGAGATTTGTAGAAAGCTTTACCTGGTCATGTGGTGTTACTAAAAGAAAGAAACACTTTTCTATCAGAAAAAATCCATGAATTCCTCCAATTATTCCCAAAAGTTTCCAAATATATTCTTTTCCCTCATAGAAATGTTCTATGTCTTGTGCTTCATGTTTATGTAAACCAAGAGTCTAAAATGAAAGAGATAAAGTTAAAAAAAAATTAAAATGCCAATATTTTCATTTTTGCTAGAGCAAGTCATGATGTGTTAATTCGATTTATTCTTGAAATTTTCTTTTCCCAGGTCTTTCAAATTTAAATTGTGTTTTGAGCTAATCATCTAAATAGTAGACAATGAAATTAATTATTAAGAGCCTCTGCTATATTCATCTCTCAATG
>VXAU01000072.1:62472-149748 GCA_013399695.1 Formicarius rufipectus | reverse complement strand
GGCGGGGGTCGGGGGGGGATCCATGCGGGGTCAGGCTCCGTTAACGCCGGTTGCTCCCCACAGGGCTCCTCTCGTGTCCCGGTGCTGTGGCCAGCTACCCGGTGAGTGCCGCCTGCCCCGCGTCCCCGCCAGGGACGGGCAGCCCTGCCCCGCGCCCGGCGCTGCGGGCTTGGTGCCTGCCCTGGCCCCACAGCTGAGCGACCCCCGAGGCTGCTGGCACCGCCCGCTCAGGCTGAGGCACACCAGCGCTGGTGATCCCCCTCTCTTACCAGCTCCGTCTGCATTGCCCTTCATGGGGAGTCGCTGTCCGCGTGTCCCGCTCGCGTTCAGCGTGTGTCCTGATACCACAGCTCAAGCTGTGCCAGGCGGCAGGAGCCAAGCCTCAAGTGATAAATTGCCATAGAAGTATGAAGGATAAATGTCACGCTTTAAAATGCCGTGTCAGCTCCTGTGAGACCCTGTTTTTACTCTGTGTGTGTATTCTTCAGAAGATAAGCAGAAACCGGTTTCAAATGGTGTTTCTTAGACCTCTTTTGTACCTATCTTCCCTAGCCTAATTGCTCCAGGTATGGTTTGGCTGGATGTCCCAGGGACTTCAATCCAGTTTGTGGCACTGATGGAGAAACCTATGGAAACGAGTGTGTGCTCTGCCTCTCAAACAGGTAGTCACTTAACTGACATCCTATTCTTCCCTTCCCTATATGCAAGCAAAATATTCACCCTGATATTCCAGTTAGCTCATGGATCATTTACCGTCTTTGGATCATTCACACAGTTGCACTGCCGTTCCAGCAGTGTCCTCTCAACTGCAAATCCCTTGCAAAATAATTTACCATAATACCTGTAATGCCTTTGATTGGATTCAGCTATCTGGGAGTACTGAATATTCACTTTTGCAATTCCTAAGGAGCAAAATGTTATGTTCATATGGTGCCACTTTGTCTTTAAATATAATGCCATATTCTTCCACACTCTCCATCAGAAAACATTAAAGATCCCACTAAAAGTGCAGCTTTTAGTACAAAATCTTTACATTCAAGATCCTGTATTTCCTTTCACAGAGAAGAGTAAGAATGCCAAATGTTAGGAGAATGTACTGTTTTACAGTAGAATTCACAGGTTGTCTAAAAATCAAGAAAAATATTACCTGATATTTGAGACAAGGTATTTTATTCTTTAAAAATGTAGTAATTTTTAAAAACAAATTGAAATTATAGAAAATTGGTATGTAAATAAGCATTTTTACCCCCCATTATGATTGACTCAAAACCTTTATGGTACAAACAGAGAACTGCTTGTAAATAGAATGTAATGGTGAAAGGCAGTTTATATTAATGAAATAACAGATGAAGGGAACATAGGCCAGAATAAGGAAAGTGCCAAAGGTGTCAAAGGACACTCAAGAAAATACTATACAGAAAGTGCTGAAGAGTATAATGCAGATCTGCAGAATTTGGTAACACNGGGGAACAACCAAAAAAAACCTCAGTTCACACACAGTACAATCTGTGAATAGGAGAGAAAAGAGGTCTTGGCATGTAACATATTAGGAGCTTACCCATCTTTGCTGCGTAGAATGATGTTGGAATAGGTTACTAAGCGATTGGCTTTGTACATAGCCAGAGGTAAAAAAGTAAGCAAAGCTCATAAAGATTTGTCATAAATAATCAGATCAAATCTATGAGACTCTAATTTTTGGCAAGACAACTGGCCAAACGTAGGAGGAAACAAATGCTGCAGCATGACATTAATAGGCATTTTACATATCTCTACTTGACATTCACATCAGAAGACAAATAGTTACTCAGCTGAAATTGTTAGAGGATGAAGTCACAAAAGTTTGAAGTGCTGTCATTCAAAAGCAGCAGTCAGCATTTAACAAATGGAGTTATTAAGTGAATTATCCTTTAGGTGTAGTATGTAATATGTAATTCAGTATTTTTGTAATTAAAATGGATATTGGAAACAACAACAAAAAATGCAAAATGTAATGGATACAATGATCTATGCAGGACAGCATCAAAATTCCCAGGGATATGGAGAAATGGAAATGAAATCAGTACAATAAATGACAAAGAGAAGTACCAAGTACTGCCCTCAGAGAGTGCAAATTCATATTATGAAGGTGTAGGCAGGAGAGCACCTCACGACCTAAACAATGTCTTTGATCCTTTGAGAGCAGAAGGATGGGCTCAAGATCCAGCTGTACATTTCTAGGATGTTTCATTTTTTTAGACATGATCCCTCAGTTCCAGACAGGTGCGTAGCAGATTCCTGAACACAGCATTGCACACAGAACAAAGGGTTCTCCACCCAAATCTGCTGTTTATTTAAATTCTTTAAGTAATTTGTGATGAGGCTTATGACTTTTTAGTATAAGATGTAACGTACATGTTTTGTGTGATACATGGGATTTAATCTGACTACACATATGAGATAGAATTTTCTCTTAACTATCTTTTTTGCTGATTTCTTACATGCTCAGAAACATGTATTTTGGTCTGAAGGGACACAAGGTGCTCAGATACTCTTCTGATTATTTTTCTTTAATAGTTTGGTAGCTGACATATTTGGGGGCCCTCTAGTTCAGTCTGGAGTTGTTCTAAAGTGTTTGACTTGGCATGAACACAACACAGAGATAAAACACTGCCTTATTGAAAGAATTTCAGCTTTGAAAAACAGTTCATAGTCATAAGCAACGGCCATTTCACTCCAACGAGACTAAGGTACAGTCTGTCATACTCCTTAGGAGGGGAGAACAAAGAGATCTTTCTGCCCTACTTAACAAGCTGCATGACCAATTGGTGTAATAGTGTAATGCGGTGATACAGAAACAGATACATGGGCACATCCAGTACTACATTACAAAACAGTCACTTCTCAGTTAACTTCGGCGACTCTGTTCTTCAGTCAGAACTTTTCCTTACATATTTACAGGTGTTTTACATCCTCCGATCTTGATTTTTCCATTCATATTCCTGATTTGCTCCACTACCTTCTGGTTAAAAGATCCCTGATACAACTATTAGTCAGATTATCCCTGCTTTTGAGTAATCATAAGTCTCATGAATTTCATGAGGAGTGAAATAGCTTGGTTCTATTAAGATAGGGAAGTGAGTTGAAGGTGTAGGACAATTTGCATTCTGTTATTTTACATTTGTATCTGCACTTGCCTGGTAAATTGAGATTTGTAAATGGAGCACCCCAAAATACTATGTATATGATGTAAAAAAAAAGTGTTCCCAAATGAGGGATACTTGGCTAAAATTTCCTTAAAGAAGATTCCAGTGTTCACAGAACCACACATTAAAATTTTAGTGAAGCCTCAGATGTAGAGATGCATCAGGATGCATGACTTTCCCACTGAATTCCCATGCAAAAAGGGGAAATTTTGTAAGCATTAGAACTGGATCCCACCACAGAGGTTGTGAAGTTTAACCTGCATTAGTGCTCTGTTAGGACATGTTAGTCCTCATGGTGAGATTTGTCATGTGGTTTGATAGTTTGCAGATTTGCAGATGATTTTTCAGGTTTTTACAGGTAACAAAGCCTGATGTGAGTCTGCCTCTGGTAAGTTACTCACTCTGTGTATGTGAGTCATACATCTTTGCATCATGTTTACTTTGTGGTAATGCTTGCCATGAGTGATGCAATTAAATGTCTCACAGCATTTAATTGAACACATAGAAAGACATGGGAGAGTCCACTTTAAAGAATTTGTCAAGTGTAGTGTTTCTCTTCTAAAATATTTTTCTTCTGTTTGCAGTGAAGAAAACAAGAATGTTGAAATTTTCAAAGTGGGAGCTTGCTGATATGGCAGATGGCCACTTTCCAAGAAAATGAGAGGGACACAGATGGTCCAAATGGAAACAATGCTTTAAATGTACCCTCTCAGTAGCCTGTCTTAATAAACAATCTTGCATGTTTAAAATAGTGTTGCTGTATTAAAACCAGTGTTTAGAGACAGTTATAACCTGACCCCAAATTTACTTTCTTATGAAAGATGGATCATAAGAAAGAGGTGTCCTGACTCTATACCAGTAGGTTAGTTTGTTGTAGAAGGAAGTGAGCAAGTGCCAAGTGCCATTCCCACAGCCCCACTGGGATCTAGGAGACCCCAGCACCTCTGTCACAGGCAGTACTCTTTGTTACTGGGATATTCTCAGCCCACAGGTACCAGCGACCCCTGAGGAGCCACTGGAGGGATATCTTGTGTCAGCTACCAAACTGGCAACCTGACCTGTGCCAAGCCTCTGCCCCTGGCTCCCTACCTGCAGGTCCTGCAGGTGGAGGCCAGCCACCTGGTCACCCTCTGCTCCTGCCACAAGTAGGGGCTGTTTTGGAATGCTGGAAGCATGGGCGGGGAACATGCACTGCCCTCCTGTTCCCCTGTCCCTCTGGGCTCTGCTGCCTGGGGCAATGGTGTCACTGCCCTGGCTGGCATCCAAGAGCCACTTCCTGGAACAAACATCAAAGTAAAATTTGAAAGCTCAAGACTCAGATAAAAGGGTACACTCCAGAGTGGTCTGGTGGACCTTCCCACAGGAAAGGTGTGCAAGTGCTGGGGTTTGGTTCTTTCCTTGCACTTGCCATAGATATGAGCACATAGTCTTTCTTAGCTCTGTTCCTTTCCGCTTTCTGCATATTGATCGAAATTAACTGTACTTGGATTGGCCGGTGGTGCTTGTTGATGCACAGGTGGCTTTTACCTTTGATCCAAGCCAAGCGGCACCTGCTCTACCACTGGCCCCAGACAATGGCTATGTCAGGCTTTGCTGGGCAGCAGCAGTGCAGGCAGAGAGATATAGCATACTCTGTGCCTGAGGAATGTTCTCAGGTCAGTGACTTCAGTTTTGAAAAACAATAATGCTTTGGTCTTACAGTTCCTTTAAATGGTCTAAGTTATCCTTACCTTCCAGCACATGCCTGCTTTCATTGTCTTCAAGCAAAGACTCAAAGACTAATCACTGACAGAGGAATGTTATATGGCACAACTGGAGGTCTAGAAGCGAAAAAAAACAAACCAAGGAATAATGTACATCAGTTGTGTGTTTATAAAGCTGTATAGATAAAAAAGCTGGTGAATTTCAGTATAATGAGCTTTTTGCTTGTTTTAAGTTAAAAACTGTACATTACATTTAGGACAATGTTGATCTTACTTGTATGAAGAGTAGGACTCACACTTCTAGACTAGGACTCTAAGCCTTCCTAAGGAGCCTTTGGGCAAGGCTTGCATGAAGAGTCCTTGCTGTTATGGCTTAATCTGATTGCCTTCGGTGGTGCTGTTAGAGGCCTGTTTTATATATAGGTGAGGTAGGAAGTTATCTATGCAACAGTGTTAGAGCAGCAAAATTAAGTGGCAAAGAGGGAAAGACAGCTTGTGGGTCTTGCATCAGTGGCTACAGTGGGTCAATATTGATGACTTTAATGTGTTGGTTCCCCAAAATTTGGACAACAATCTAGTTGTTCTCAAAATTGTCACTCAGATACCTCTTCAGCTGCAGGAATACTTTACTGCTGGTAACTCAAGCCTCTGCTGCTCAGGGAAGTCACCAAGCAAGGAGTTTTTTGAAGCTCAACTATGTTCCTGCCCTTCCTGTTTCTGGAGTCACTGGATTCTGGAGGTATGCTACTTGGAGGGGAAGGTGATTGGGCAGGCTCAGAGCAGGATGAAATAGCCAGGCACTGAGGCCATAGCCACACTGCATTGGGTCTACCAACCCTCTCAGTTTTGGTACCCAGAACTCCTTGGAGCAGGTGACATTAGCTTTTTCCACTGGCAGAAGTATTTATTTTCTCTTGAGATTATTTTTCTTTTGAACTCTTTGCACTGTTCATCTTGCTGTAATAAACAGAGTCATTGAAAGCTGGACTTACTCAGAATCTCCTTGATTTTGTATGCTTCTTTTAATTTTATTTTCATGTATCTTACTCACCACTCAGGCAAGTAGGTTTCTGGATGGAACAGTTCTTGAAAGTTTATTACAACTGCTTTAGGTATATTGCCCAACATTCCTTTTGCTCTCTCTTGTTGCATTTTCATTTGTTTTATACTTCTTGCAGTTCTTCAAACTGCCTAAACATGCATTTCCAGCTGGTGCAAAGAAGTGTCTTTCTCTTTAACAGAGACACTTTTGTATAGCATGAAGTCATGTCTGGTTCTGACAGGATTTGAAAAAGTTCCAGCCTCCTTGAAATTAAAAATTGACTAGTACAGGACTATACACCACATTTGGTGACCACCATGTTTGATTTATGAGATGCATTAAAATTCCTATGTCGCTTTGATTGCTCACAGTGTTGACTGACATCTACTCATAGCATTTATGAACTAGCTAAAATCAGTAGAATTAGACTATCCTGAGTTGGAAGGGACCCACAAGAATCATTGAAGTCCAACCCTTAGCCCTGATCAGGACACCCCAAGTATCTTTTCTGTCTGAGCTCAGGTGGTTGAATACTATTTTGATGGATTAGTATTTTATACTATTTTCTAGCTTCATAGGATCAGCACAGTCCTGATCTGACTGGTAGGAGAATGTGTGGCCACCCATATAGGTTAAAGGAGGTGTCTTTCTGTCTTTTGCTAATGGAATGTTTTTCTTGCAGCTGAGCTGCAAGAAGAGCCTTTTAAATTTACTAAATTCCAACTCTCCCTCCTATGGAATTTTTTCTTTTTAAATTTACCCAGGAAATGCATGTTGAAAAAATGTTCCCTGGACTTCAGGTACTGTTGCCCAGCAGACACTGTGTGTGTGTTTTCTGGAACAGCTAGGCTTCAACTCCCATCTTAGCTGTGGGTAGTTTGGAAGTGCTCAGCCCCTTTGTTTCAGGCACTCTTTGAAGGGTGTGCAAGCTTTATCCACCAGAAATGATAACTAGTTTGAACAAGGAGGAAAGCATCTTTCAGGACAGGGAATCCTGAAGTTGTCTTGTGTATCATAGAAACGTGTCAAACCTACCATGTGTCCACGGAAACGTTTAAGGCTCAAAAAATATTTTTAGCTGTTGAAAACCCTTTTATGTTGGAGAACACGTATCCAAAGGTGCTTCCCTTTAGCAGTCACCCAGGAGAGACTTCTCTCTTCTCTAGATGCCCGTGTAGTGTTAGCCACCGCTCGTCTACAGCTACTCTATTTGTCCTGGGTGACAGAGGAACATGAGCAAGACAAGGGAGAGCCATTGCCTGAATTCTGTGAGACAGTCGGAAGAGCTTGAATTTGCGAATTTTCACTTTGCTCCCTAGGCGGCAGCATTTGTTTTCTTTTAAATCTCATTTTGTGTTCTCAGTAGGGGGTGTTGGAAAGGCTTTTCATAAATCATTATCGTTTGTATGCAGAAATGTTCTGTTAGGAGCTGTTTCTTTTTATCTGTATTATTAGTGTAATTGATGCACAATCAATCTCATTTACTTGGCAAAATTAACTTGCTTTTTTCTGATCATTGAAACCAAGTATGTTTACTGAAGAAGACTCTATGGTACACAATTTTGTAAAAACTTTAATCTGATGACAGATGACTCATAGATGAACCTGTGGCATTCGTTGCCACGTGTAGGATTGCGTGGGGTTCTACCTTAGATTTGTGGGTTTTGAGCTGGTCACATAGCAACTGCTTCATTTTTTAAACACTAAACATTTATAGAAGCAGCATAGGTTTCTGGACAGGGCATTCTCAGTTAGATAACCACAGGAAAAAAAATAATTTTCATCCGTGACTGTGTCTCTTTACATTGAGGAAAAATGAACCCTTTTAAGTGCCTTTTTTTTTTTGTCTACTGGTGAGAAATTATGTAAGAATCTGGTACATGTGTTTTGTTTTACCTTTTAAGCAGTTCTGAATGCATCTTCCTGTTCCTACATAAGCTACTCTATTCTGGCTTCCCTAGTGACTGAGGCAAAGAGACTGAAAACTCCTCCTGTGAAGCACTCTGGAGCAGAAAATAGGGCTGGGATTGGGATGTTTCCCTTGTCTGGTAATATCTCGTATCATTGTACGCTCTGTGGAATATTGTAGCTAGCCCCAAACTGCTGCCCTGGAAGGACCTGTGTTTCCTGGAAGTCCTTTTTCTTATCTGCCCATCTCCTTCAAATATTTTGGATATCCAGCAAGCTGCAGATGTCTGTAAATGGGCATCTGAAGATGTCTGCAAATGGACACCCTCTCTCTAAATCTTCTTTTGAAGACCATCTGTCAAAGACAGTAGTGGGTTGTCTAGGAAGCTTTGGAGCTGTTCTACAATAGCTATCTGCATGCATACTTCGACCTTCTGATCGGGAAACTAAAAGTAGCTTGTTTCTCTCAGTGAATTACTGAAAATCAGCTTTGCATTTACATGAGACTCATAGCTTTTCAGGGTTTTTTTTGTGGGGATTTTTTTGTGTTTCTTTTTTTTGTTTGTCTGGGTTGGTTTTTTGTTTTTGTGGGGGTTTTTTTGTTTGTTTTGTTGTTTTTGTTTGGTTTTGTGTGTGTGTGTTTTTTGGTTTTTTTTTTTGTTTGTTTGTTTGTTTTTTGTTTTTGTTTGTTTTTGGTTTTGTTCTGGAAATTTATGGATATGCTTGCTCCACAGTGTTTCTGTCTTCCCTAAGCTTATGCCAGGAGACATAAATAGAGCTTGAATGCACAAAGCATAGTGAAATAGTTGTGAATGGGAAGTCGCGTCAATGATTAAGTTCTTCTACTAAGACTCATAGAATCATTTAGGTTGGAAAAGGCCTTTAAGATCATCAGCCATCAACATAACACTGCCAAGTCCCACTAAATTGTGTTCTTAAATACAAATCCTGAAAATCAAGCAAAATGCAGACTGTGTCCCTGGTATTGTCCCCGACTATCAACTTGCCCCCTACACTGAGGGTGCACTCGATCCCCTTGCCCAGGTCATTGATAAAGATACTAAACAGGAGTGGCCCAAACAGGGAGCGCTGGGGAACCCCACTAATGACTGACCCCCAACTGGGTGTTTCACCATTCACCACCTCTCTCTGGGCCCAGCCATCCAGCCAGGTTTCAGTGTGTCAAACAGTGCACCCATCCATGCCGTGACCAGCTAATTTCTCCAGCAGAATGGAGGGATTTGCAACCATAATCAAAGTTTAAAACTTCATTATATGTATTGTTGTCAGTTGAGAGCTAGCCATTATTCATGTCAGAGTCAAATAGGAGACAGAAATAAGCAAGCATTTGCATGGATCAGCCAAGGTAAAGATATCCTAAACTCTAGGTGTGTCTGTAAGCTCCTAGTGGCACCTGTTGTTATGCAGTTGAGTCCAAAGAGAGGAAAAAACCGTGTACTTTGGGGACTTCCTCCATTCCTACACAGAGGAAGAAGGAAACTCTTTTAAAAAGTAGTCAGAAGATGAAAAGGAGATTTTTAACTCTGAAAAGAAAGCCAAGTGTTTGGCCTCATGAGGAGGGAAAGAAACATTTACTGTGCCCTATTGCCTTTAGACTCTGCCATGCACCAGTAAGCAAAAAACCTATATGTAAGTAATAAAGTGCAAACTGGGCATCCTGTATACATGCAAAATTTTGATTAAATACTAGCAAAAATTTGTTTCCCATGAGGAATACTAGAACAGGGACCCATGAAGGTCTGAGGAACAACACTCTTTGAGATGTTTTGCTGTTCACAGTCCTAAGCAACCTGATCTAGAGGGTCCTGTTTGGAGCAGGAGGGTGGACTAGAGACTTTGAGAGGCCATTTCCACTTCACTAGTTTGTAATAGCAAGAGGCTAGTGCATTTGTAACCAGGACCTGTGCTGCCCAAATCTAGGTGTTATCAGAACCACTGGAACCAACCCAACAGGTCTGACTACTTATGAGAAAGCACCTAAGTCATCTGGAGTGCTGTGTGTACATGCACAGCAGAAAAATGCCTCTAAACCATCTGCTTAATTTTCCATCTCTTGCATTCAAGTTCTTTGGGTGCAAACTTCATAAAACGTGTGCTTAGCATCAACAGTCAGCCCATGAGGGACTGATAAGACAGCTTTATTCAGAACAGAAAGTACACTCTCAGATACTCGAGAATGCCTCCAGGTTGTCAGAAATAGCAGGACTGAACAACATCTGACAGAAACCAGCACGTTGTCAGCAGCGGTTCCTAGCTCACACTGGGTCTCTCCAGGAGGGTTACATAGTCACTGTATGCTCCTATCCCCAGGTCACAATTTGCAGTGCAACAGCAGGCTGGGCACAGAGAACAGAGCTAGCCTCTCATGTATTTTATTTTCCCTGTCGCTCGTATTTGCCATGATTTGGCACAAGAGCATTTCTAGTGACATCCAAGTTGACACCCCACTGCAGAGCCAGTGACCTAACTCAGCAATTACACATCACACAGGGAAGGGATAACACTCTCCGCTCAGTAATGAGCAGACACACGAGCTCCTTGTACCCATCCTGTTTCTTTAGCTTATTGTATTACTGTAACATTTAGTCCCTATGAAGTAGTTTGCTTCACTTCCGTAGAACCAAAGTCACTCTGGGACTCTATTGCTTTATCTGAAGTTGCCAGTTTTCTGCCTGTATGTGAAACCCAGGGCATCTGAAAAATTTCATTTGGAATTTGAGCTTTGCTTCAATGCACACCTCTTCCCTTTTTCAGCAAATGAGACCGCAGTGGCAAGTGGAGATAGTTTATGATGAGGTGCCATGCACAGAAAAATCTTTTCCTAAGGTCTGCATCTGGTAGGGCAGTTAGAGTCAGCTGCTGCTTTGGGTCTAACGTAGACAAACATTTACCTGGTTCTTCCTCTTCCCCTGAGAGTTAATGCCAAGAGGTGACATTGCTGCCACGCTGGGGAGTAGCTGGGAGCACACAATGAAGTGTCAGTGCATTGTCAGGGTTGTATGTGATGACCTCCCAGCAAGCAGTGAGAGCCTGCAGAGCAGATAGAGCAGGTGGTCCCTATGCTGTTAAGTGTCAATTTATGGCCTGGTTATAAAGCTCAGCAGTGATCCCAGGGTTCTTCTGTGTCCTTGACTTCTCCTCAAGGGACATAAGGTCTGGATCAATCAGAAGGCACACTCCCTTAGGCTTTAAAACAGAAGGAATTATGACATCAGTCACCCCTTGGCAGCTGAAGAATTCAGCTCCAATGTCTAAAGCTGTTCAGTGTGGAATATGGGGAGGCATATCTTCAACAAGTTCATCCAGGCCTCCACCAGAGTAAGGACAGACCAGAGAGAACTGCTTTGACTTTGCTTTCTCCTAGGCCAGAGAGGGTCCCGAGCAGATGGCAGTGCTCTACAGCACTGCAGTGAACTGTTTCTTTTGAAGCTGTGCAGAGATTTAGCACAGAGAGGATGCTGTAGCACAGAAGCAAGATGCCCTGGACAAGTCCTTTTACCCTGGCTGGTGCGAATTTGTCTCTCTTTCGCTCTTGGTAGAGGCTTCCCAGTGCCACAACACAACAATGGAGGGTGAGGGGGGAAGAGAAATCAAGTTGGGAGCAATCAAGTCATAAGAACTCAAGACTATGTTTACAGCCAGCTACTTTAAAGCCAGCTGAGCCTCACATGTCAGCAAATCCACAGCTGAATGGGTAGCAGAGGCTAGAAATTATTATCTTGCTAAAACAATATCTTCTAAGTGAAGTGTATTTCAAGGGAAGCAGGCTCTGGAAGCCCCTGGCAGTCTGGTCAAGTGTTCTCTTGCCATGCAGACAGGCCAGTGCTGGACAGCAGGAGCAGCATGATGATGGGGACACAGCTCTCCAGTGGGCTCTATCAGCTCAGCCCCACTGTGCCCACTCCACTGAGCAGGGATTCCTGTGGCCAGGCCGTAGACTTAAGAAACAGGAGACACGGCCTTACATAAAGCCCTCTCTAGAGAAGATCTTACTAGCCAGGACTAGGCCTGACATGAGAAACAGTCTTTGAAGAAAGAAGAAACACCTATGCAGAGAAGCCAGATACACTGACAGTATGTAGTACCACCCACCTAAGAGATGAGCACATAAACACTTGGAGCAACATTAAGGCAGTCCCACACCAGTGCCAGAAGGCCTCCTTCTCCTTCAAACAGCCTCAGCTTGGCAGTGAGCCTCCAGAACTAGACCTCATTGGTGATGGGAACTGGCACCCCCTGCCTCTGGTGTCCCCCAAATTACTTCCTTCCAGCAGGACAAGGAGCAGAAACACATGCTGCAACAAGAATGAGACTTCCTTAAGCAGTGGTGCAGGTATGGCTTTGTTAGCTCAGGTTTGTTAGGATGTTTATGTTTGTTTGAGCCTGCTGGGCTTTCCCATGGGTTGGGCACTCTCCAGCTGCTAGCCTGTGCAGCACTGCACTGCACTCTGCTCCCTGGACAGCACCCCCATCCACTAACACAGTCACTCTATCCTGAGAGAGATGGCAAGGAGCATCCTCCAGCCTGGAGCCTCTCAGCCATACACACTAGACACAACCAGCCCTCTGACAGAGCTCCTCAGCCACCACAGCTGGAGCAGGGGAAGCTCCCATGAGCAGGTGATGACCTGCTGCAGGCGAGCCGTTCCCTGGGGTGGTGAGGCTGTCAGAGCAATGAGGAAGCCAGCTGTGCCTCTGTTGTGCCCACCCAGCTGTCCCCATGGCCAGCTGTGTATGGATTATTGCTAGCTGGCACCCAGGTAGCTGTGATACTTTTGTCAGTGTCAGCTTCCCAGAAACCCTCTTTATCAACCAGGCTGTTAAAGGGAAAAACATTTTTAAAGTTAATTGCATAGGGGCCCTGAAGCCACTCCCTGACACCCAGCAGAGCAGCTGGAGCAGAAGGCTAGTCTCCATTACATACCTCCCCTGTTCACTGTCACTCTGCAAGTCATCCTGGGCACCTACCAGTGCCATGGGGTACCACAGGGGCTGTGGTGTGTGTCACATGGAGATGACCCATCCTGCTCATCACTTGCAGCAGTGCCCCATGAGCTGGTGGCACCAGGCTCACCCCTCAGCAGGCACCCACCTGTGCCACCCACCCAAACTGGTCTGACAGAAAGCACAGGGATGGTTGCTGGTTGCATGGGACTGCTGCTGTTAGGTGGGTGCAAGGGCCAGGCACACCCTCCACTCAGAGACTCCCTGCCTGCCTCTCACAGCACCCATGGGCTGCCTGGCATGGGATACCACAGGGGAAAACGTGGTCCTTGTCCCTCATGGTGAAGGCTGGCGAAAGTGGCTGGGCTCCATGGCAGCCATGGGATTTTCAGCACCTGTGTCACCCCACTGAGACCCTTGAAGCAGGTCTTCAGGACAGCATGCCTGCTGCAGCTGAGAGGGCTATGTTGGTGGCAGGCAAGCATTTGGGCAGAGCTCATCCTTGCTCTTGGAAGGGATAAAGTCCCTTCATGGGCCTTGAGGTATTTGGCTTGAAGTATTTGACCATAGGAGTATTGAATCAGGACTTCCAAAGCCAGGCAGCTTCAGCTTAGAGATTCAGAATAGAACAGACTTCAGAATGTTGGGCATTGGTCAATATGTGGTGAGCAATTGTATTGTGAATCACTTGTCTTTCTTGTTTGTTTGGGGGTTTTATTATTATTATTATTGTTATTGTTGTTACTGTAGTTGTTGATTTATTAGTTGCAGTTATATTTTATTATCATTACTATTTTTACTTTGTTTCAATTATTAAACCATTCTTATCTCAACCCATCTTATCTCAATCTGACTTGCTCCCTAGAAAATGCACAACCACCCAGATCTGTGAAAGGGCACTCGCTCCCCTTTGCATACCTCTGGCACTCCCAGGGTAGAGAGCAGATCTGCATGTCTACTCTGTCCCCCTTCCTGCCTCTCACCAGTGCCAGAGCCCATGTTTTCCTGGGCTGGGCACAGCAGGCAGTTCATACGTGTGATGCCCTGCCAGCTGTCTCTGCATGCTAGGGCATGCTCTGCCCACGAGCAATGGCAGTGCTGTTGAAAATCCTCCTGGCAAGGAACTGCATGTATCAGCTCCTGGTTTAGTCACTTCAAAACAATCTGGTTAGTAAGAGGGAGAGTAGGGAGGAAGACTGTACCCCAGGCAGAGATTGCATATGGAAATACCAACGAGATTACACTGTTCTCTGAGAAGCATTGGAACAACTGGAAGAGTAATAAAACACTTCAGTTTCCATCCACACAACTGTATCCCATGGACAAAGTAAAGGCAGGGATCTTACTGGAAGTCACATCTGATTAGTATCTGTCTGGGCTGGATTCATTCTAATGCTGAAGACAGACAGGCTGAATCCTGCCCATTAAAAAAAAAAAAAAGAAAAGAAAAAAGGGGGAAATGCGTGAGGGGGAGTGTAGGAGAGGCAGTTTCTGGGCCTGGGTGGGCAACAGGCAGCCCTGCTCCAGCAGCAGCAAGGAACCAACTATGCCCACATCCTCTTGCCCCTGCCCAGAGCATGGCCTGAGTGAGTACTGTGTGCTGCTGACTCTTTGGCTGCACCTAGTGTTGCTGCTCTCCTAGGGGAAAACTGATCAAAAGATCAGTGATTCAGTCAGGTTCTTGTGCTTTAGGATATCTGACAAAGGCAATTGTTAGCTGCACCCTGAAGAGCAACAGATCTCCTATGCTGTTCTAGGGCAAGTGGGGTATGCAGACAGAAAACTCATCTGATTAACTGCAAGAGTGCAACTACTGTGAGTCAGTACTGGCTGGTTAGGAAACTCTTCTCTGACTGAATGAAAGTCAAAGTATTCTGAAAAGCCTTGTTTCCAGCCACATTTTTTTTTGTTAATAGCCAGAAAACCCCAGCACATCAGAAAAACAAAACAAAACAAAACAAACACCACTGGAAAACAAGACAGAAGACTGCTTTTGAGGGTTTCCTTTGTATTGGTGTGTTCAGAGGGACAAAGGAAGATTTTGCTCTCCCTAGGACAGTTGGGTTGGGGACGAGTCTCTGGAAAGTGCACATTTTTTAATCCACATACTTAGAAAAAAAGTCTCTGCTTTATGCCCAGACAAGAGGTGCTGGTACTAAGCCTCATTTTCAGGAAAGGAAACATGGCAAAATTCAAGAGAGGCACATGTATGAGAAGGAGGCAATATGAACAAATCAGGAAAGCTACATTATATCCCATTCTATCCTGATGGTTTGGTAAGTTGCTTCCCCCCTCTCCTCTTCATCTTTTTTCAATTCTGTCTCCATGCAGCATTAGGGGGACAGGTTGGCCATGAGCTGTGTGTCCAATGCTTCCTGCAAAGTGACTGCAGCTAACATGCTGCCATGGAGCAACATGGATGATATTCAAGCCTCTGAAAGAGGAGTGGGGTGCTGAACACAGGCTGCACCTGTCAACTCCTCCCTGCAATACCACAGTGTCATGCAAAACTGTCAAAGGTACATCACAACAGCTCTACCCCTTCCTATGCTAGAAAATAATCTCTGTGATGGACCTGGATGCACCCTGCATTTGGTTTCTATTTAATCTAATTCTGCTGACAAGGGATATCCTGTGGGGACAGGATCTTTTCATACCAGGTGAGGCATAAACTCCAGCAGTACTTTGACCCTCTCCCAGGAAGAGAAATGGGGCCTAAAAGATTTCAGAAAAGATCAGAAAAGCATTAGCATGTGCCAGCCAGATGTGGGCAGATTTGTTATGGGACTTTTGTGCCATCACTACAGGACTCCCAGCACCACTGAAGCCATTTCAGTGATGTGTCTCAGCTTGAAACACGTCACTGCCAGTGCTCCAGTGCAAGTCTGGGCTGGGCTCACAGGCTAAGGGAAAAGGGTTTTTCCACATTAAAGACTTTCTCTTTGTTGACAGTAAAATAAGGGAAGAGATGAGCCCATTCTGTTCCCATGGGCCAGGTTACTCACATTTTGCGATGATTGGGGCACACGCATGGAAAAAAAATAAAAGAGAGCATATAAACATAGGAAAATATTTCTGGGCAGAATATTTTCCCATCTGTCCTGTCTCCAAGGTTAGCCAAGAACAGATGCCAGAGCAGAGCATAGGTACAGGGCAGGTAAGTAGCAATACCCACCAGAGCTCCCCCAAGCATATGGCAGTATGCAGTTCAGGACCTCTGCCTGGACATTCCCACACTGGGTTTGAAATCCAGGGCTGAGTCCTGCTGCAGGGGTCTGCTCCAGACTCCTTGAATGCATCCTGACATCCCCACAGCTGCTGAACCCATTCTATTGGACACACCTTCCAACCTGCTTGTCCACACCTGTTACTACTCATGCTCCTGTTGCTTAGCACCTGTGATAAACAGGACATAAGCCCTTGGCCAGGTACCTGTGCAAGGCATGCAGGGTCAAGTCTTCTCCCAAAAACCAGCCACTGAACAGCACCACTTGCTTTATCAGACAGTGAAGCTATCCTTGTAGCAAAAGCAGTCTTGTTTGATAAATGTCATCCTGCCAGGAAAACTGGCACAGGTCTATCTGCCCTTCAGCACAGATCTCTTTGCAATCCCCATGTCTTGGCCCATGTTTCCCACAACATTAAAAACCTCTTCAGGGTGGTTTTGGCTAATTGCTAGACACATGGCAGGTTTCTTGCATGGGTTTGTCCAGCGACTTCTCCCCAGGGGCAGAACTCCCTACTTCTGCCTCTAGCCAGCTCCACAGCTTTTTGCATCCTGTGCCAGTTTGTGTTTTGCTATAGCAGATAATCTCAGCCATTGCCACCCATACTCAGTTTTTCATGAGACTTTCTTCCAGCCTCTTCACAGCATCCCATTCCAGATGTCTATAAGCTGCGCGAAAATCAGCCCCTCCCCACTGCACCTCACCCCACAAGACGCTTCTTTGGAAGCTGCTGTCTAATGCTTCCAGACCACCCCACTGGGAAATGCAGGCTCCCGGGCACTTTAATCGAGGAGAGTACAGGTCTTTGGCAGAAGAGGATGCCCCATGCTCCTGCCCATCCCTAGCCAGACTCCTGTCCTATGCCCCTGAGGGCACTCAGGCTGCAGCAGCAGGGTAGATCCAGGACTCAGTTCTGCCCCTATACCCAGACCGGCGGGATCACATGGCTGACTAAAGTGACAGCAGAGTCAGGAATGTTAAACACCTCATTTCCAAGAGGCTGAAGTGGGATGAGAAGCCAGCCCCGCAAAGGAGTGAGCGCAGCCATAGTCCATCAGCAAAGCCGGGAGCGGGACTCCCCACGGCAGGGGAGCGCGATCCAGACTGGTCGAGAGGGACACGGAGTACAGAAGATGGAACAGCTCAGCGCAGTTTCCGCCGCACCCCGCCTTCACCCTTCCTGCACCCCTTCAGGAAACAGCCCCAGCAACCCTCGCCTGGGGCCCGTAGGATGTTGTCCGTAAACCTGGAGAGCGGTGGGACGAGCCCCGACGGCTCCCGGTGCCACCCGTCCGAGAGCCCCGCAGCGCGTACAACCACGCGTTGAGCCCTGCCAAGGAGATCGGATGCCAAACCTGAATTTCCAGCCCAGAGAGTGGCTGTGGATCCCGGGAGCTCCTGTGATTTGCGGCAGGTTTTTCAGGTCCCCGCCTGTCACACACACGCAGATACTTAAGCAGTCACCCAAGGACCTGCGGGGTTCTTGTTTTACACACTTCTGGTCCCTGCCAGCTGCAGGTAAGCACAGGCTTTGGGCAGGGGATGCTGGGGTGGATTTGGGGATGGGGAAGCGGGGGATGGAGGCAAGAGCCCACCTGTGAGTACTACTGCTGGGAAGGTTAGAGCTGCACCCAACATGGTGGGTGAGAAAGCTTCATGCCTGGGGCAGGGCAAGGGGTGCACAGGCAGGCAGAGACCCCCAGGCAGGAGCTGCCACGGGGACCTGCCTCTGCTGCAGCTGCTGCTGTGCTCTTGTTTGCTTTGTTCCTAGTCAATATTATCTTCTAAAAGGCTGAATGGGTGGTTTACAGGATGCATGACAGGTGGTTTTTCCTTATTTATGGCAGGGTCCAGTTTATTTTTAAAGCCTCTGTCCCACCTTATCCTGTGCACCATTCTGGCTGATGTTATCCACAGTCACCCCACAGCAGGAGGCCAAGCAAAGCTCAGGACAGGACATGGCTCTGCAGCAGAGCAAGGCAGGGTAAGAGGGCTCGTTTGCATTGAGAACAGCTATTTTAATCCCTGCAGTGGCAGGAAATAGCTGCCTGCAAGCTAAAACCAGATGCAGATGCCTTCAGTTGCATCCCAGCTCTGACACTGGGAGCACTGGGGAAGGGGTCAAGAAACCCAGCAGGGGTTATGGGACCCCATCAGCTTGGCAGGAGCTACCACTTAGAGAGATTTCCAGGGGCTCTGAGTGCAGTAAATCATTAGAAAACTACGCAGCCAGACAGCTATTGTGACTACTGTTCAAAAAAAGCAAAGCTGAGCAAACAAAGATCATGTCTTTTCTGGAAAAGTGGCAGATTTCTGCCAGGACAGTAAATGCTGACTGTACTAGCACTGCTGGGCAAGCATGCTGGGAGGCAGAGGGATGTTCTCTCTCCCATTTCAGCCCAGAGCTAGGAGTCCTGCTAGGAACCTGTGGTGTCTCTGAGGAGCTGGATGCAACCACAGGACACAGGCAGTATAATATATCTAGTTAGATTTTCTGTTGCTGTAACCTGTGTCCATCAGCCATTACCTTTTGTCTGCTCACTCCAAAATGGCCATGGAGGTCCATTTCAATGCCCTATCACCCACAGTAAGAGCACAAGAGCTGCCACATACACTGTTAGGCTGGCTGGAGCCAATCACGCCCAGGCAACCAATAAACCACTTGTAAGCTTCTGCTCTCACTTTGCTCCACCTAAAACCAAGATGGTCAGACCCAAGTGAGTCCTTAGCTTGACACTTAGGACAGAGCAGGTGTTGCCAAAGCTGTGGTAGTTTCACTGTCAGTGAATCTGGCATTGTAATTTCTCCCTGGGTGAGTAAATCCCTGACACACAGCTCTCGGGGGACTGTTCACAGATCTGAAAGACAACTGCAGCCCCACAGCTTGAAAGCCTTTGCACTCAAAACAAAACAAAACGAAACATTTTTTTCCCAATGCCTTCAAAACTTTAGTCAGAAAAAAGCAGTGGTGCTTTTAAGTAGCTGAGCCAAACAGCTGCGAGTCTCCATATTTCTACCAGGCTTAAAGAAATGTAAGCAAGACATTTGTACCCTTCCTGTACAGGGGAGAGGTCCTGAGCATCCTGAAGGCCAGGCTGAAGGCCTGGGCTTAAACAAGCCTGCATTTAAGTAGAAGACAGGTTAGTAGTGGTCCAGGTAAGGCCAGTCAGGGCATTCAGGCAGTCCTGGTGCCTTCAAGTCCTGTCATATACCCCCCGTTTTTAGCACCCAAGAGATGCTAAATGCTGGATGGATGCATGCTGCACAGGGGCCACATGGCTCCTGAAAGCCTCCAGGACCTAGTGGAGTGATGTGGAGAGACTTGCAGAGCCCTCCAGGAGACCCAGGGTTTTGGCCTTTTTCTGAAAGCCATCTCACAGCCTTGAGAGGTAGGAACTGTTGTCCTTCCAGAGCAGGGGTAGAGGGTAGACAAGGAAAAGCCATCAGGCATCACATTGTGCATGCTGGAGCACCCTGGGCTGCCAGCAGGTAGAAGATACTGTGTCCTAGGGGGAAATGCCTCGGGAACCTGGAGATAATCAGAAACGGCTCTGCAGGTGAAACATGAAAGTTGAAGCACATGTTCCCTATGCAAATCAATACACTAGCATTAATATACATTAACGCAGCAGGCTGCAAACAGTTGATTTATGAACTACCAAGACATGTTGCTGCTGGTGGTCCAAGCTAGATACATGATCCAGAGGTGACAAGGAACCCTGTGGTTGATGGGCTTTCTAGGAGAAGGGCAGGTGGGGTTCTGATCAAGGAGGAGAGACAGGACTTGTGGCCTGAGCTTGGCCTCATCTGCACTTTGACCTCATGTAGAGCCTGGCAGCCACAGTACTGGAGAGCAGCATCTCAAGTCCGGGGCAACTCCTTCTCCCCATGCATCTTTTCCAGAGGTCTGCAAATGCCCAAAGTAGGTGAGCAACATTCAGCAGACCCCCACTACTTCACATGTGTGAGGAACTCAATTTTGTCTGCTCTCTCCCTATATGGATGCCCCTGAACTGACCTGATCCCAGGAAAGCCCAGGCAGCTGCAACACTCTGTAGACAAGGCCAGCTCAGCTTGCAGTTCCTGGGGTTAAAGATGGCCTTTCCCCAGTTCATCTAGGGGTGGTGGATGATACTGTCTACTGGGACTCCATCATGCTCAGAGGTGCTCCAACCTTTCACAACCACTGTGTTACAATCAGTATTTACCAAGTGACTCAAGCAGAGTGGGCTGTTTCACAATCAGCCCTGGTCTATTTATAAGCCCCTACTCAAATGCCAAAGGATTCTTTTATTAGTCAAAGCACCTCCTGCAGATGAAGCTCAGAGAAGCCTTTGCTTCACAACCTAAAGCTCAAAGAAGAGGGTCTCTCCAGGCTCTCATGAACAGCAGAGCTGAGTCTTTACAAGCTGCAAGACAGTTTTGAAGCAGAGTTCCATCTTAGCGGTTCAGTCTGCAAGTGAAAGCCTTGGGGCATTCATTACCCCGATATTCAGTACCTTGCAGTGAGTGATCACTCAGCCAAGAAAGCAGCTGGGTTAAAAGCTATGCAGTAGGGGTGCAGCATGATAGAGGTGCCTGGGTTACATCCCAGAGCCAAAGGCAAGGAAACCTGGACTGCAATGTAGAGGCAGGGCAAGTCTGGAGCAGATGGCCTAGAGGAGTCCCAAGGTGGGCCAAGGGTTCCTGGCAGTGCTGGACAGCCAGCAATATCAACCAGCCCACCTGACAGAGACGGGCCTGGCAACTTGGACAGCAAGAGAGCAGATCGAGAAAGGCTACATTTTTGCATCCAGCTCCTCCCCTGCCAACACCCCACAGCCTAGTTTCGAAAACACCAAAATGATTCAGCATCAAGGGACTTCTGCATGCTTTGTGGGGGCAACGCCTTGTGTCTTGGTTAACTGAATTGGCAAGCTCGACCCCCTGCCACACAGGAGCAAACCACAAGCCCACCAGAACAGAGGTGTGGGGCTTACCCAGGGTGCACTTACTTATTTTGCTTGTGCTTTTGGGCCAAGTCTTCCAAAGATTCATGCAAAGCACAAGTGGGATAAATGTTACTCTGGAGGACAACGTGGGCTTCTTGTTTCTGCCATGGCTGGGAGCACCTAGCATTGACCACAGCCAAAGGCAGGGACAGTCCTCCAAGGACTGACTCTTCACTCACACACCAAAAAATAAGCAAACAGTTCAGTGATGCTCAGGAACAGGACTATTTATGGCCATGCGTGATAACATTAAATATTAGTAAAAACAAAGCAGCTCACCCACTCTTCACCAGCTTTGTGTGATGTTTGGCCACACTGGAGTACCAGGACAAAGATCAGGAGGGGAAACAGGGTGATTGCTGCATCAAAGACAAAGCTCCCAAAAGGTCCTGCATCCTCTGGTTTGCGATTCCCTTGCACAAACTTGCCTGATCACTGGGAAGCAGGAAAAAAAAAAAAAAGGACAACCTCTTAGGCTGGCTGCCAGGTACTGTCCCTTCAGCCAGAGGATAAATAATGTTTTTTTGACTAATGTCTTTAAATTAACCCCCTGAACATGCCCATTGCTGTGACATCACTCCTAAGTGACGCCCAGGCCTAAATACGGCTGTAAACAGGAATCGTCCCCATGGGAGTCACGCTGACTATAAATACAGCACCAGGGGAGTGCTGAGCAGCCCGCAGTTTCCTGCCAGCTAAGGATGGTGAGACAGTTCAGCTGGGCGCTGTTGGTGTGCGGCTGTGAGGAAACTGAGGCAGGAGTTGCTGGGAGGCTGGGGGGTTGGCACTCCCAGCTGAGCTCCCTGGCATGCCTTTGGGAAGGGAGTTGTACCCTGTTGCAGCCAGAGGCCACTGGGGAGGGGGGGAGCTGGTGGGGACAAGGATGGCGAATCTGGAGCTCAGCAAATGTGGCCCCACTGGCCACTTCCAGCTTGAGCAATGACACTGGCCCCTCTCTGCAGCGCCTGGCCCCATAGCCCAGCCCCAGGAGGAGATGGCCACGGAAAAGCCAGTGACTCCCACTGAGGAGCAGCTGGAGATTCTGGAGTACAACTTCTGCAAAGTGAACAAGCATCCTGACCCCACCACGCTGTGCCTCATCGCGGCTGAGACTGGGCTCTCCGAGGAGCAGACCCTGGTGAGTGTGTGCCCCTCATCCCTCCTTTGGCACCAGCCCTGTTCCCCCTGCATGTCTCTGTGCCCCATACACTCCCTCAGCGTCCCCTGCCTATCCTGTCTTGGTCTCTGTATCACACATCTGCACTTGTCTGTTCCCTCATGGGCTTCCTATAGCAGCCCCTGCACTCCTCATGTGCCCCCCCAACATGCCCAGCACTCCTCTGTGCCCCATGCACTCCCTGCTTGTACTCCTTGCACCACTGTGCAACTTGTATACTGCTCACTGCATCCTACACTGTACCCACAAGTCTCCTCTGCACCGCTGCAGCTCCCAGCACACCCCTATCCTCACACTTCACCCACAAAGCTCTACTGCAACACAGCACGTCCCTGTAACCCACATGTGCCTTTGCACCCCATATGTTCTGCCCCTGAGTGTATAGGCCATGCGTGCTGTTCTTCCAACCCATATCTGATAGTCTTCAGTGCCCATACCACTGCTGGCTTTATAGTCTGAAGAAACTACAGTAATTTTAAACCAGGCACAGGATAGATACAATTCCTGCAGGATGTGCTGTGGGACACGCTCAGGCTGGACACACTCTCCCTTCACTGCAATTAGATACCCCAGCATCCCCAAGCCCAGATGTTGGGCAAGTCTGTCAGCCTTTACAGGAGACATAGAGGCCTCCCAATAACCCTTCACATGGACAGGCTGCCACAATCTGGGAATTACAAGCTCTGTGCTCCATCTGGCTACCTGGAGGCTACCACGGGCTTCAGAAACAAACGTCTCCTTCCCAATTCCTTCAGGTTGCAGTGCAGCTCATTTTGATGCAGGTGTTTTATAAGCTATCAGACCCACAGCAGCATTGATGGGTATGGAAAAGAAATCCAACACAGTGGAAAGTTAGCAGCAGTTTGCAGAGAGCTGCCAAGCTTGGCTTTCCCTCAGCAAAGCAGACATAAGAGCCAAAGAAGCAATGTCAGCATTTAAACTGTACCAGGGAAAGATGATGGTAAGCATCCATTGCACTGAGAGTCCTTGGCCGGAGGGGAAAAGGGGACCCCTTCTCTACTGTGCTTTGGAGACAGGCAGTTTTCACTGCTTGTTTGAGGCAGCAAGGAGGCAGTATCCCTAAAATACCTTTTTCTCCTTAGAAATGGCACAGAAATGTTGTGTTTTGTTTTGTTTTGTTTTCTTAAATCAAGTTGTAAAAACTGACCATATATGCCCAGGCATCTCTGTAGAGATCTTAAAATCTTCCCTGATAGCTATCTTTTTCCACAAATCCTGAGTGCTACTAGAGCTCTACAGATCAAAGTCACATTAGGGACAGGATCAAAACTGGGATGATGAGCTGCAAAGTGCCTGCATTGCACTCAACACAGAGAATCATTGGTCCTGACATCAGGAGTGCTTTATTGGCTAGAAATAGCCATTTTAATAAAAAATTCAGTAAAAATGAGATGCAAAGAGGCACTGAGCCAAGAGGAGATGATGCTTTAGAACAGAAAGTAACATTTTTGGGAGGAAGCTAGGCTGTCGATCATCCAACTGGATGTGGTCCAAGGCAGTGTGAGTGCAAGAAACACTTGTAGAGAGCACTGTAGTTGTATCATTACAGACCATAATAGCTTCAAAAACAGTCATGAACAAATATAGCAACACGATGAGCTGCAGCAAAAGGAATCACAGGCACATTGCCCAACAAAAGGCTGAGCTGTGCTTCCGGCACATGAGTTATATCTCTTTTCTTACTTTTCTTCTTATGTAGTGTGGCTTTAACCAGATGCATTTTGTTTAATATTTTAAATTGTGGCTGTGTTGAAATGGCATCAGCAGCTCTTGGAGTTGCTAAGTTACTAAAGAATAATATAGACATGCATATTGCTTGAAGACTAAGATAATTTTTTTAACAAATTTTAAAATGTATTTGTTCTTAAATTTCTTGAGAGCCATTGTGCTGTCCCTCTCATCCTTTCTGAAGCAGTTCAACTTTTGATTCCTGTCAGTTTTGGACCTGCAAGTGATTACTTCATTGCTCCAATCATTTAAACAGACACCATCCAGTTCCTTAGCCAATCTTACTCTGTTTGCAAGAAAAACCTGGACTCAGCAGTAAAAGAAGGACTCACCCATGCTGTCAAGGTCTGAAGTGAGCAAGTGAAATGAATCTGGGAGACCTGCACATGTAGTTTAACAAGACCACTCAATCAGGAGTGACTGTCCATACTACCTGGGGACAGTGCAGTGCCTTGCTACAAGACAGCAGCACCATGAGTTTGCCTCACTTGGTCCCTTGTGCTGACCACATCTACACCTTTAGCAAAGTTATTTGGAGGGTTTGCTCAGCCCAGTGCACTCAACCTGCCTTGTTCTTTCTCTCCAGAAATGGTTCAAGCAGCGCCTGGCAGAGTGGAGAAAGTCCGAAGGGCTGCCCTCAGAAAGTGGGTCTGTGAGGGACTAGAGGATGCTGCTCTGATCCCTGTGCCTCCTATAAATGATGGTGAAGCTCTTCAGTGTGGATTTCCTTGGGGTTCTTCTGTTGCAATAGGTTTTGTGATACAGAGTAATACTCTGCTATTTAATCTAAGTTTTATTTAACATGTACATAACCAGAAAAAAACCCAATTATATATATATGTATGTATGCGTGTGTGTATACAGCTTTTGATGGCTGGTAACCTGTGTAATGATTCCAACCCATTAACAGCAGCTGCACAGGACAAGGCAATCTCATGCCCTTGTCCCAGGCTTGCAGAAAAGCTGCCACGAAACATGTTTAAATATAGAAGGAAGAAATAAAGATTCTTTTTCCTTACAATCCCGAGGCAAAGTATGTGTGCTACCTTTAAGGGACAGATCATCCAGAGAATGAGGCACCTGGAAAACCAGATGTGTTGTTCAGGTGACCTTGTTTAGCTCAGGATGCCTGAGTCAGGTCTGGATCTTGGCAAACCAAGTGCCTACACTGTGATTAGACCAAGTCAAGCCCTCCTTGAATGCCTTTTTTGCCTTTCTGTTAAAGGTCACCAAAGAGAGAGAACTAATGTGTTGTTTTTTTTCCCCCAATGCAATAATAAAAAAATGTTTTTTGATGAGAAGAGCCATATTATGTCACTATGGCAGGAGGCAGATCCCTTCCTCTGGAAGGCCAACATTTCTCCAAGGCAGCCTCAGTGGGCACTGTGGGTTTTCCCTCTTGCCACAGGAACACCCTGCAGCCATGAGCAGCCTTGTCTTCTAGGACACCCATAGGTCCACGCCTGGCAGCCCACAGAGCCCCACGCATACTCTAAGCCCTAAGGTGGCAGAGCTCGGTGGTGCTAGGGTTCCCCCACAGGCTGATGGGTGCAGGGGGCAGGTCCCAACCTCCTCCTGGTCATTCTCAAGCTTGAGGAATGCAGTTGTGATGGGGCTCTTGCACAAAACCCAAACTCCTATTCATCCTGGTAGGGGACAATGTATGGCCTAAAATAACCAACACCATTTCCCAGTGACTTTACCTTGTTCAAAATGGTTCAAAGGTTCTCTGCTTAATGGATAATTAAATCGATTAATGCATCCTCTGACTAATCCCGATCTGGTTTGTGGTCACCTGCCTCTACTTCTTTGGAAGGAGAATCAGCTTAACACAGGGAAGATTAAAATACATTGGCTCTTAAACTGCCACATGCTTCCATTTGTGGTTTTTGTTCCTTACTGGTAAGCATCTCTCTGACCTCAGTATCTCCAGCCCATTGCCTGTGGTTGGGCTGCCAGTGCAAAGCACACCAAACTTGTAGGAAATGAATTAAAAGCATTCTGCCAGTGCTAGGTCCCGCAAAGGCTATGTTGTTCCCCTGCAATCCTGCTGCGAAACTGACTCACCCTCACACCTGACTGGAGCTCAGAAATTGTTCTGCAAAGTCTGGCATCAGTATTTGTTTTCTTCTTAGCCTCTGCAATGTGCCTTCTCTCTTACACTGAAGGGAACTCTGCTTTTCTGAGTTAGGTTCCAAAAATCCCAATGCAGAACTCCCTTATTTTGCTGAGGGTCACACAACTGAGTATCTGAACTGCATAGATTTAACCCAGCTGCATAATATGTATCAAAGATGCATGCAAAGCAAAAGGCTGGATCTGCCTGTTCTCCAGGCATTTGAGAAAACAGGCCCCAAATCCAAGCTAACTCAACATACATTTTAGCCTTTTGTGTTCCTACTTCTGTCACAAGCACAAAACTTTGAGTGTTGGTAAGATCTTTAGCAAAAAATTTTAAACCCAAGTTCAAGAGTTGTGTTGCATCAGCCTACTGCATGCTATTGGGTTTGGTTGTCACACTTTCCTGTGTGAAAGAACAGTTCCTGTGCTGTCTTCCCCCAGCAGTTGTTTCCTTACTTCTTTAACTTAGAGGAAAACAATAAGGACAGAAACTCCAGACATAACCCATCTTAGGGAGAGAGGCTTCCCACATTAGGTCAAACTTTGCTCATTTCCCCATGTGATTGTTCTTAAGGAATGCCCATTTTATTTGAATTCTCAGAGAGTGTTCCTGCTGAGTGCTGCCTCTGAACTGTGTTCAAGTAGATTTTCCAGCCACAGCACAGCTCATAGAGAGTCATCTTCCAAGGGGTGATGGGGGCAGCTGGCAGGTGCATTTCTGAGAGAGCTCAGCGCTGAATTGGACGAGCTAGTTCTCGGATCCGATCAGAACAAATTGCCTTCATAGCAGTCTCCTTCACTCTGAATGCATCTGGGTCGAATAGAATCAAGCTCATAGGAGGCCTGGAGGAGAGAGAGTAGGGATGGTCAGTTGTGACTGGAGCAGGATCACTTGCCAACCGCCTGCCAACTGACACACCTTTACCTGCACCTTGCCCTTTCCTGTCAAGGGAGGACAAAAGGAGTCATGCCTCCACTGCTGTCACCAGGAGAGGG
The DNA here is from genome assembly GCA_013399695.1 of Formicarius rufipectus. NCBI lineage: Eukaryota > Metazoa > Chordata > Aves > Passeriformes > Formicariidae > Formicarius > Formicarius rufipectus. Next base: position 122,687 of record VXAU01000072.1, on the reverse strand, counting down.
ACATTTCTGGCAGCAACTACAGCCAGGCATTCCGTCACCCTCTGTGAAACATCCTACCCAGCACTTCTGCAGGCTGGGCTGAGGCCAGCTGCATCATGCTGGGCAACATGAACGTGCTACACTGTACCCTGTGTCAGTTGGTTGCTTTTTGTGATTGTAATTAATACATTTCCTTTATTTTGACTCTCACTTCAAAAGTGCTTTTTAAAACACAATCCATGCAGCATCAGCACATCCAGACACAGAAAATCCATGCATTTTGGAACTGGAAGAGCAGTTGCTTAATCTTATTGGCCAAATGCAAATCAACAAGGTGTCATGGCCTGCACAAAATGGGCTGGCAGCTGATCATTTCCCCTCGACAGAGAAGCAGCACTTACCTTTTGCCAGGCTGGGCCAGTTCCACAGTCCTTGGCGTAGCCACCGCGCGCTTGGCAGCCTCCGACACTGGCCACTCAGGATCCCGTGGGGGCGCATAGTTAGAGTGTACTTTTTTTGGCCTAGCCAGCTCAATGGTCCGAGGGCTTGCAATTGCCTTCTGAGCAGCCTTGGAAACCTGCAGAAGAATATGGAGAAACCTGCTTAGAGGTGCTCCTGGCATTCAAGGGTGGTCAGCCTGCAAGTAATTCAGTGTACCCAGGTTCACAGCCACTGACCACAGGCAGAGGGAACATGATCCTGTCCTCAGATATGTTTGGCACCAGACAAACCGTAGAAGGAAAAACCACTGCCTGGCCAGTCCCACAACCTGCCCTCCAGCCTCCCCTTACTCACAGTCCTTTGCCCAACCCACCTCCCATCACTGGAGATCCCAGTTAGACATTTGTCCACCTCTCCCCATCCCCACAGCTGCAGGCTAGGCTCAGCTCTGCCAGTCTCTGGGGGTATATGTGGGAGTCAGTTCATGCTCTGAATGGAGGATGAGTCTTGCTTTCCCGCTCAAGAAGCAGCTACATCAGCCTCACAGAGAGCAGCACATCCAGGGTTGCCATGAAGACAGCCATGAGAGACTGAGCAACCATGCCCCCTCCTCTACCAAGTGTCCCCTCCATACAGGGTCCCAGGTGATGGTGCCTTACCGGACGAATGACAGATTCAGGATAGCTGTGCTTATAGCAGCAGGTCATCTGCCTGACACAGGGCTCTGCGAGATGCTCTATTCGCATGGATGGAGTGGCCGAGATTGCAGAAGCTGAAACCTGTGTTGGGACCTGCATGGATTCAAAACAGAGGAGATGTTCAGACATAGAGCTTGTCCACAGCAGTACACAAGGGACATGCTCCCTCTCCACAGGGGTGAGCACCTCAGCACCCTTCCTCTGCAGACATGGTCAAAAGCACTCTTATTTTTCCAGTACCCATTGTTTTTATTTCACCTGAACTATAAGGTAATTTCGATGCCATAGAGATTTGTATGCCATAGCCACTATCCCTTCTTTTCCCCAGGTGTCATCTATTCATAGCCAGGAGAGGAATGCCTGTAATGAGAGCCTGCATAGCCAAGTAAATTTCTTCCTGTAGCAGAGAAATTTTTTCTATGTTTTTCATGTTCATCTTCCTGACTGAATCAAATGCTAAGGAGAGACACTCCAATTTCAGGATAAAAGTGCTCATACAGTTAACTGCATTCCTACAGAAAAAGTTATTACTGCTCCAACATGGGACTTCTTCCCTATTTTCCACAGATTACTGTTGCCAAATTCTGCTCCAGTGTAGCTTCCCATTTTCCAGCCCCAGAGACTGCATCCAAGCAGTCTAGCCTTTGCCATGGAAATTAGTGTCCTCTGACATTGCTTCAAGCCCTTTCACCCCTGCCAAACAATGACCCATCTAAAAGGAACACGTTCAGAAATAATGTCTCTAAATTAGGCTTCTAGTAAAACAGTTAAAATATGCATAGTGTTTTCAGTCTCATGGCCCCTATATACATAGATAGGAATACATCTGCCCAATTACAAACGTGACTGTACTCCTTAAGAGCTAAACAGGCCATTCCCATCAAGTTTCTCCACTTTCCCATGCTGCTTTATCAAGAGATGCAGCCCAGATGCCTCCCTTAGCTCTCCTGCTATACTAGGCTGCTCCTGCCTGGCTGTTTTCTGTCTCTCAGTAGGGAGATTTGAGACAGTATGTCACTCTGAGAAGGCAGTTTCTCTCAGTATCACAAATTCCAGCAGAATCAGACAGCTTTTCCCCTACATAGCACACACTGGGCACATCCAGGGGTGGGATACAGGATGTGAAAACTCAGGACAGTTTGCTGCATCACTGTCCCCTCCAAATCTCACTCAACCACCTCCTCACCTCTCTAGGCGGCATGTAGTCTTTGTGCACTGACTTTGGCCGGGCAAGCTCGAGGATCCGTGGAGAGGCATTATAAGTCAGTGCAGCTGGTGACACAGGCCACTGAGGGGAATCACGAGCTCTGGAAGCAGAAAGTCATGGCACAGCCACTCACAGATATTCCACCACTCTGGTTTAACTAGACTGCAGATGGGATGTTTAAGCTTCACGGTTGCTGCAGTAGAAGGCAGCTTTGTCTTGTGGCCATTTCCAGTGTAGAACTCATCCCAAGAGAGGGTCCAGAAGTTCTAATCACAGCAGAGACCCTGCTCTGCACTTTGCCCTCTGTTACACCCCTTCTCTATTGCTGCATTTATTACTTTGAAAGTGCACTGATGCTACAAGACCCAAGGGCCTACCTATAGCACCCTATAGATTTTCTAGCTTCTCACCTGTGTTGCAGGTATGCCGGGTGGCATTTTTTGGGTTCAGACAACTTCAGAAGCCGCTCAGAAGGGAAGCCAAACTTCACTAGTGGGCGACGCCCACCAATCACTGATCGGTAGCTGTACAAGAAGAAGGACTTTGAGGAACAGCACAGAAGAGTTAGCAAAAGGCAACTGACAGAGGACATGATCCTGGCAGATGGTATCCTAAGTTTGGTTAAACATTCATGCCTGCTGCATGTACAAAAGCTGGCCCTGGTACACATGGAAAAGCCACAAACAAATGGGCTTGAGATTTCCTCACTTTGAAGGTAAATGCTGTTTGGGTCTGAAGAGTTCTCTTTTAAGCACCTTCAGTGCATTGTTTTCAAAGTCTAGACTTTTCCTGGATCATTTCAAGAAGCCACTCCACAACACCAAGCAGCATCTCTGTTGGTCAGATCTGCCAATTTAGAAACATCTTTGTTACAAAGGCCTGATACCATCTTGTGTCCTTGTAGCTACTTTCATCTTGGTATCTCCCCAGGTTCTAAAAGTGGCATGTTCATCCAGCTTTCCATCAGGCATAACTGTTGGAAGATGACTGTCATCACCAGGGAAGAAGCAAGCAAAGGCAAGCAGAAAGGGCTGTCAGGTGGACACCATTAGCAAGAGGCAGAAGCTCTCGAGGATGAGAGCCCATAAATGATGACAGTGGCAGAGAGAAGAAAACTACAGACATGCTTGTCTTGATACCCCTCCAGGTTGACAAAACCCAGGAGCGTAACACAGTTTCCTCTGCATTCTCATTGCTAGGACGTCTTACAGACTAGCAACCACCATCCTTTATCCAAAAGAGCTTCATCACCTCTAACAGAGATACAGATGACCTGGTTCAAGTAATGCAGCATCACCCAGGGCCACTGTCATTTACACTTTCTGTGTAATTTTTCCCTCCTGTTTCAAAACATGTTCTAGTTTTACACCATGCAGTGACAGCAGAGGTTTAACTCAAGGCAAGAGGCCTGGATTCCTTCCAGCAGAAGGATGCTGCAAGATTTCCTGTTCCTGACCTTTATCTTCAAGATTTAGGTCAGACTCCAAGAGGATGCAGAGGATCATAAGTTGTATCCAGGAACCTAGCTGGGCTGCATCAGCCCCAGTATGGACAGGGACAGTTCCCCTGTACTCACAGGTGGAACACACACATTTCCATCAAGGAACACATGTGTGCACATGATACCTGCTTCCAAGCCAAAGCAAAGCTGTTGATTGGGTTTTTTTTGTTACAACAGCGGAACATATTCCTGTGCGCTTGGAGACTGAGATCAAGGCAAGCTCCTATGGCCACTGATAGGAACCTGCAACATCAGACCAGTAACCATGTGTTGCAGAAATCCTTCTCACAGCCAGGAATGGGTATGAGGAAATAAAAGGGCACCAAAACTTAGCACCTCCCCATTCCTCCCCATTTTGGAAGTCAAGCACTCAGGGTGACTATGATCCCAAAGCACTTTCTTTCCTGCTATAGGCAGCCCCTGTTCCAAACACAAAATGGTCTGGTGAGTCACAGTGCCATGAGGCCATGCTTGCTGTCCCTGTGGGGCAGCGGTGGCAGCAGAGGAGATGGCATCTTCCCTTCCCCTGGGAGACAGCATGTCTCCCCTCATTAGAGAGCGCACTCTGAACTGCCTGCTTCCCCGGGATATGGTACCACATCACTGACCTGCACTGGTGCTTGCTAAAATCTTTCTTGGGCCTGGACAGTGATAATACTCTTGAAGACGGTCGAGCTGTCAGAGCTCCCCATGAGAGGGGCCATATTGACTCTTGGTTTCCCCACACAAGCCTAGCAAGAACATAAAGGGTATGAAATGTTAGTAATATGCACAAGAGTGAAATGTATTTGCTGGGGTTATCCATCCCTTCCTAGAATGGAACCCACACACATTCCCTATGGCTGCCCACAGCTGTAAAATGCCACTACCATTCCCTGAGCATTCTCCTTCTGTGATATTGAATTTCCTAACACTCTCCAGGTGGTTGTTGTCAACTCAAAAAGAAAATAACCTTCAAGTAACAAGTTTGGGTTTTGTTACCAGTGGATGTGCAGAAAGGGTCATTTCATTACATCTCTGAAACCCCTGGGGGAGTTTCATGATTACTTTCTTTTTTTTGCCTCACCATTACCACCTAACTACACCACAGGTGTGACAGTAAACATAATAATAATGTTACAGTCAGGGTGTGCCATGGAAAGTGGGTGAGGATTTTACAGCAGGTTAGTGGTTACTTTCCTGTGCCCAGGACTAATTTGGAGTTGCTCATTCTCCTGTGAGAGAATAGCAATGGTGGAAAGGGGTATCAGGGTAGTCAGGACAGGGAACACCAGGGCAATGGGTATGTGGAGCCTTTTTTTAGACCCATACAGACAATAGAGATGTTATCAAGAGACTGGTGCCCTGGCTTGTCAAGCTATAGCTTGACCACATCAGGTAGACAGCAACTCTGTCACTAAAGCTGGACTTTGTCCTCCAGGATAGAGCAACCTGTGGCTCCAATGAGGTCCAGTCACCTTACACCACAGCACCATCCCACCCTGCAACATCTCAGTTGGGCAGCTCAGATGGGGCAACGAAGGCAAGACATGAGTCAAGCCCATTTTTTGGACTGAAAACATGAAAGGGCAAATTGGAGGGAGCCTTTCAAGCACTGAATTTCTCCTTGCTGGAGACAGAGAGGAAAACAGTAGCAAGACAGGGGCAAAGAGTCTGATCTTGCTGAGCCCTATCAGTCCTCAGCCCCTGAGCAAGGGCTGTTTGCTGCTTACCTGGGACTGCTTTCACAAACTATTTCCTTGGGTTCTGCAAGTACAAGTGTTCTGTCAAAACTGCAGAAAAGGACATTAAATAAACAGTTAATGCCATTAGACATACAGTTAAACCAACAAAGTATAGAGAAGCCAGTACTGTACTCCAAGCCATATAACACATTCTCAAATCCCTCTGCTTTTACCTGAACTCCCTTGAGAGAGTATGTTTTAAGGATCTCCCTCTTCAAGTACTTTCCATCCATTTAATCTGGTGAACTCACCAGCCCATGAATTGTTTGCTTTCTCTTGGATTGTACAGGTGCAAATTTGCAATTCTGCCTTCATCCAGGGTCCCTTTGGGACATGGCAAGGAGAGTGGGAAGGAACTTTTCTGGTTAATAACATGTCATGAAACCTCTGCAGGTAGGAGAGGGATGATCTCCTAGCCTGTGGGAGCCCAGATGAACAGACATACCTGTTATCAACACTGTTGTGGCTAATAAAAGGCATCATGGAGACAGCACTGTTCCCACACGGCTTTAGGACCATATTTTATTTCAATCCATTTAGCACACATGTCTTAGATGATACAGATGCAGGAACATACATGGCCTCTGCCCTAGGAGCAGCTCTGAAAATGTTTTTACTGACTATGCAACAGACCAAAACCTTTCAGAAAAATCAGATATCACTGCTGTTCCTGCTGATCAAGAGTACCAGGCCTGAAATCTCAGTGACTGGGAAGTGCTTGTGCTTTATGAGCCTTGGTACAAAGAACAAGATGACCCAGTGCCACAAGTGTGTTGCACAACTCTTTGATGTCACAGACCAAGCCCATAGCCACCCACTGGGGCTGCAGGTGCCTGCCTGCAGCCAGTTGGTGAACAATCACACTGTGCAGACAGGTGTAGAAGTGCCCCACGAAAAAGCACAGAAAGCGAAATCCTGGGGCATTGCTTCCCTCCTCAGTATCACCCTTCAATAAGGTAGCATAACCCTAGAGAAGAGCAAGGACACCAACCGAGAGACATATTTGCTGATAGAAAAATCTGTGCTTTGGGGACACACCTGTAGTTTCTCTGATGGGGCTCATACCTCTAGTAAGATGCCAAGGCCCAGAAAATGCTTGCCAGAGAGCTCAGCACCAGAGATCCTAACAATGGCAGGCTGCTGTGACAGCAGCTTCACCACATTCTCCAAGAGAGATGCCTTCTGATTTATCTCCCCATCACACCTAACTGCCTGCTGCAGCCCTGCAAACACAGCTCCCACTGAGATCCCACAGAGGGAACTGTGACTGTAGGACTTTGGCCCCCTGCCACCAGTTCAAGACAGGACAGAGTCAGAAAGGCAGACATCATTTCAGGACCCAAAAACCAGTTTCAGCTGTTTATTCCCACGCGGCTCCCCAGAGGCTTGTCCTTGCAAAGTTGAAAGGGAGTGAAGGATTAGCAGGCGGAGGTCCCCCCAGCCTAGCTGCACCACAGACCTCACGCTATCTCTGCAAGCAGGCTCACTGCTTTTCCTCTACTGCTGGCACAGACCCAACACATAGCCACAGCCAAATCTAGCACAACGCGCACATGGCCCTAGTGCCCCACACTGCTGGCTTGGACACAGCTGTGCAAAGCTTGCAACATGATCCAGCCAAGGAATGAGTCACATGTATATTCAAATCAGGTCCCTCACCTCACTTGACAATCATTAAGTATTTTTTTTTTTCCCCCAATTAATAAAAAAAAAAATTACTTTTGACTCTTTTTATCGTGGCAAAATCTCTAGGCAGACAAGCATCACTATACAGGATGCACCTGCAGCAACTCTGCAGCTAGAAGGAGTTAAGCCACCTCACTGACAATGAGACAACCCTGGAGGAGCGCTTTGTTGTTTGGTCCTACTCATGCTTCCCAGTAAGGAAAACCAGGCATTGCTGCAGCCAGACACAAGAAACACCTCCCCTCTGCTGCCTGAGCTCTCACAGACTCATTGCTTAAGGGGGACCAACTCCCTTTGAGATCAAATCCTTGTAAAGCAGTCACAACTTCCGTTTTGAACAGGCAGGGGTAGTCAGATGTTGTTTGTCATGAGAAGCTAAGGGAAGGGGAAAACCAGGCATCATTTCCTCTCAGTGTTTACCACAGTGTCATCCATTATATCAACTCACTGCTCCGTGCAAATCCCCGACCGAGCCCTTCCAAGAAACGTGAGGCACAGCCTGAATACCCAGCCAGGAGGCTGAGGGCAGAAGGGTTTCTTACCTGGTGTGTGAGTATACAGATGAGTAAGAAGAAACTGCAAAGACAAGAACAGGTGAATTTAAAAGTTTGGTAACACCAGTGGTCAGGGCTGCCTGCTCTTAGCATGAAATAATCACATGGCAGATGAAGTCTGTGCATCTCCCTAGGGTACAATTGCTCAGCAGGTATTTGTACTGGTTTTTCCCTTGTACTGTCCTGGTGCAGCTGCATGGCAATGCACTTGCACATGAAGTGCTCCTCGCCAGTGAATGCCCCTCAGTGGGGGATGCTGGCAGCCAAGGCGGAAGGATAGAGCACCCCCAGCACCACATCCACTCATCGACATCCTCCTCCTGGGACAAGCACCAGTGGCCACCAACCTGCGGGCTCCCCCCGACTCCGGGTAGCTACCCTTTATTACTGCCTTCAGCAGCGCCCCGTGGCGGGGGTTCGGAGCCTCGGGCGAACCGCAGCTGTGCTAAACTGGGGCCCGGAGCCGGTACAAAACCACCGCCCATGTTTCAAGGCGGGGCGGGGGGTGGAGCACGGGATGACAGCAGCACCAGCGACGCGCTGCAGTGGCACTGTGGGGAAACCGGGGGCGATTTCAGGCAGCCACGAGCCCCGAAGGCAGCGGTGGCCACCAACCGGGGCCGGCGTCGCGTCCCGCACTCCCAGCTGCGGTGCCAGGGCCTGCCGGCACCGAGGCGCCTCCCTCCCTCCCCTCCCCTCAGGCCACCAGTGCCGGGCCGCGTCTCGGCTGAAGCGCTGCCGGAGCGGAGGGGCCGCCCCCGGGCCCGGCCCGGCACGCACCGGAGATGGGCCCGGCGGCCGCCATGGCCCGGCCGCGACTTGTCCCCCAACGGCTCGGCCCGGCCGCGCCCGCAACAGCCCAGCATGGCCACGGGCGGCCCGCAGAGCAATGAGGCACGGACCGCGCGCTAGGGTGCAATTTTATGCTTTATGCATCTTTTACAAAGGACGAAACTACAAAAGCCGCCTACAGGAGATGTGGTTGCAAAACGGGACCTTTACAGGACTGCTAACGGGTCCCTTCCTTCGAGTGTAATTAGGAGGGCACGGGGAGAGTGACACTGGTCAGCAGCTCGTCAGCTTCCGCCCTGCTGTCCTAACAGAAACCACTTTCAAGAAGCAACAGGGTTTTCATACATAAGACTGCTTGCTGGAGGACATCCCGGACTAAGCTGAAATAAGCTGCTCAACCTGATGGAGGAGTCTCCCACCTTTGGTGCCAATTTAACTTAAATGCTTCCAGTCACTGCCACAAATTACACCATTTCGGTTTTTTACCTGTAGGCAAAGAAACACTTAATGTATTACTGCTTTCATTTTCTTGTCCTTACCCACCAAACAAGCAGTAACCAACCCAATTTCCAGAGATTATGAGTTTGCCACTCCCTTAACAGCTGACTCCAATACAGCAGTTGTCACTGTCAAAAATACTAGTCACAGTGCTTTAAATTTCTGACACTGTCAAGAAGTGAGGTCTCATTTTTAACAGAACACCTGTTAACCACTGTTAACAGGGTTCTATATAACTTGTGAAGTAAACATATTTCCGTTTAAGCCTGAGACATCCAGCCAGGTTAAATTCACTGGATGCAACTTTGTTCCACTGAAGTCAATGCTTGATGCCTTGCTGGCATGAAGCTATCTAGCCCATCTAAGCTACATATCCCCTTAGCTCTGCTGCCTGAGAGACTAATTTTCCCCTACAAACATGCTAAAAATAGACTACTTTTCAAATGTATTTTCAAACCACTACAAGTAAGATTTTCTTAACAACTAGACATCACTTTCAGAGGAATTTCAAAGCCACAAGGAAAACATCTGTACATTTCACTTGCCACATGGCAAACTGATCATACACTAACACCTGCCCTCCCTCAGCTGCAAACACCATGTTGTAGGAAAAGAGCTGTCACTGTGTTTCCAGAACCAGCTGTGCTATCAGCTCCTTGGCATCCTTCATGCTGGAGGAGATCTCAGAGCCATCTTCTGCCACATGGGTACCAATCAAGAACATCTTCCTCTCGTCCCCAATATCAGACAGTGCCAGAGCATCGTGGATATCAGTGATGCAATATGCACCTTCCAGGTCCTGATACACAAAAATAAAACAAGACTGTTAGTTGCAAGAGGTGGTGGCATCATTCCCATTTTGAGCTGCTGCTTTTGTTTGGGGAGGAGAAGGGTCTCAAAGGCACTAAGGCACCATTCTTACAAACCCTCTCTGAGGTCAAGTTCCCATTGCCCTAAAAATGCTTTGCAGAAAAGAGTTTATCCCTAACCTAATTTCTTCCCAAATAAAAATATAGGTACACTTCTGTTCCTATTCCTCTACTAATTTCAATGTTTCTGATAACTGTGTAAGTGTACCTGCACAGGGCAGACAAAAGCCTGGCTGGCCCAAGACCCCAAGTGACCAGAACAGAATTACAAGAACAGGGCAAATGTGCAACAGTCATGCCCTGCCCACCTTGTTAGTCATCACTGTTTCTGGTGCATTTGAGTTTGATGAAGCCTGAGCCTGCACTTGCATTCACAAGTAACACAAATGGTTAGTAACATGCCTCAGTTACTAGAAAATTAGAAGGTAACAATCTAGAGCAAAGTGAGCACACACCCTGGTAAAAGAAAATCTGTGATTAAAAACCCCTGGCTGTTCAGTCATCTGACTGTCCCAGAGGCTCAGTTCTATTCCAGGTACAGCACCTATCATCAACACTTTCACAAAGATCTTGGGAGGAAACACTGCCTTGTAAGGAAATCTGCTCCTTCTCTCAGATTTCAGCAGCAGCCTTAGGAGCGCCCAACTGGACAATCTGAAGACAAACAAGGGTGCTTCACTTTTTAGCTGTTGCTGCTTAGAGTGGCACTTCTAGGCAGATACTCAGAACAGAAACCTAACTCCAGATCTAACTGTGGTCTCCCTTCCAGCTCTCAAATCTTGCAACTGCACAGCAGTTTCCACCCACAGCTCTGATTGCATCTTTGCCAGGCACAGGACCTGCATCTTGCAGATCCAAAACTCAACCTCAGATTATTTTGTTTTGTGGTCAGCAGGTGTGTCAGAACGACTCCCAGCCATGTGGCCTCCTTAAAGGCAAAGCCTCCTTTGAAAGGCTTTGTTGCTGTTTCCAGAGCTGCTGCCACCCCAAGCTCAGCTAGGAGCAGGGAACTCTTACCTGCTTGTTGGCCAGAACCACCACAGGCAGGGTGGAGTTGTTCTGGATCAGTTGATGAAGCAGCTGTTTCGCCACAGGCAGTCGGGCATGATCAGCCGAGTCCACGACATAGACTAGCAACATCACCTTGGGCAAGTACATCTTCCAGTATGAACGCAGAGATTCACTGCCCCCGACTGGAAGAGAAGACAACAGCATAGGATTCACCAAGTAATTCAAGCAACACTGCTCCCAAAGGTGCAGTTCAATTAGGTTCACTTTCTTTATGGTTGCTTTCTGTTTTGTTGGTTTTTGCTTTCAAGCAAGTAGAGAGTAGAAAGAATGTTAGTGTCCATAAACACCACATGAGAATGTACCCATATAACCTATCTCCACATGCTCACCTCATCTTAAGACAAGGCAGGTCTACAGTTTCCAGAGAAGAAATTTAGCTCTGAGGTGGTGAGGGCTCTCCTATTTGACAGACTCTCTCTATATACGAGGCTCTGTCATGTTTGTATGACACCAAGAACTAGTTCAAAACTCCCACAGTTTTAATACCGTCAATAATCAGAGGTGCTTAGAAGATTAAAAAAAATGGGAGTCCCAGCAGACTCTCCAGGCAACTCCCGGGAGTAAGTAACCTTTGCACTGGATACATTTATACCTGAGCTCTTCTATGCTGCATCCACAGGAAAGCTGCCCACTTTCAAAAACCTTACAAGAATTCTGTGGTGAATCCACAGAAAGCAAATTCTTTGAGCTTGTTGTTCCCATCTGGGGACAGAGTTTGGTACTTTGCTGAGTTTAACAGGAGGAATAACTAGCAGTATATTAAGAATTTCAGATGTGTTTTCAGGTCTCCAGGTCTTCTCCAGCTATATTGCAGGACCATTTGCTCAAAGAATACTCAAAAGGCATGGGTGAGTCTCTCAAAAATAGCAAGTTTTCAAAGCAATACCTCTGGGGTTCCCTATAACTGTCTTCTGCCTTAGACAGGAGCTCTTTTCAAAACTGACATGCTAATCTGCCATCTTTTACTGCCCTCTGTGACTTTGTTCTCTTTCAAAGCAATTTCACTTAAAAGGGTTTAGTAGTTTCAAGAATATGGAAAGGGAAGGAACACTGCCAGCTAGGGCATGCCTGCCTCTTCTTCAAGCACCCCAGCGTACCCGCAGGCAGAACTGCACTGTGGAGAGGAGCCAAAGGGCTGTGACTGACATGAAACACTTGGGACAGAAGCCTCTGATTCTGCACTGTGATACTGCAGGGGCTCAGCACCGCTCCCTTTGTTAAGTGCATTCATGCATAGCATAACCCAGGGGTCAGCAACCTCAGAGAAAAACTTTTTGGTTTTTTTTTTCCCCAAACCAGTAGGAACTTAACAGAAGCCAGGAGCTCCTATCCCTTGCAGGGACAAGATACCAGCCACTTATCTGTATGACAGTACAAAGAAAAATAACAGTTTTCTATCTGTCTAAGCCAGCAAAATAAAACCCCTGCTGTTTGCTGATCACCTTGTGCCATGTGATCAGAGCACAGGCTGCTAACCCCGGGACTAGGCGATAAGTAACCAGATTAGAGAGCCATGCACAGATTTACCTGGCTGAAACTGGCCTGAGACATTGCATTTCCCATGTGTCAGATCGCAGCCATCACATCTCAGTCACTACCAACCTGGACCAGAGAGGGAATGATGACTCAGAAACAAGAGGTTCTGCTGTGGGGTGTGCAGTGCTAGGCCCAGACTACCCCCAGGCAGCAAAAGAGATTCTGTGGGTTTCTCTGGGCTCAAGCAAAACACATCCCAGTAGGAGACACCCTCTCACCTACTAGGTGAGGGGCACAGACTACACAAATATCTGCCAAGATGATTTCCCCACAAGCCACTGCAGAGACTCCTATGGTATCAAGACTAGGAATGAAACTCCTCACACCCCAAAAACTTACCTGACAACAGCACAACTCCTTTAGGCCTGCTGACAGAGGTACAGAGGCATCTATGGGCTAGCTGCCAACAGAGACAGTTGAGCACTGGTACAGCACAGTGCAAAACCAGCAGAAAGCAATGGGCAGCTTCTTCATCCACAGAAGACAAGCACTAGTGAGGCTAGGATGTCAGCCTTTCTGTACCAGAACTGAACTGACTCCACAGCCTCCACCGCTCTCATCAGCTAGCTTCACCTTGAACAGCTGTGACATACCAAAAACATCACAGGCCTTCTGCAGGCATGGACAATGTCCTAAAATCAGCACTAAGGACAATACAGAAATTTTAGCAAAATGCTACCAACATTCAAAAGCTGCTAAAGACTAGAAAACACCACTTATGTGGCTTTTGAACAAAAAACATAGAAGGCTTTTCTCTTCCCCTTCTCTTCTTTTACTTATTCCTCTGTGGCTCTTGCACTTGGCCAGGCATGAGCACCAAGCAGAAGCTGTACAACATCTATGGACCACAACACAAGCCTTACTGGGGAACCTCTCCTTTGGGCTAGTTCCACCAAATCAGCCTTATTACTCTTCTCTCTCTGGGAGAACTCCCTAGAAGCCAGGGCTGAAAGAGAACTGACCTAACACCAGTGTGTTCCTTCTTCAAAGAAGCTGTGTATGAGAGCAGAATCCTCAAGGAGAAAATAATCACGACTTTATTGTTATTAGAGCAGACATGCAGGAACATGGAGCTCTTAAAATATGTGCCTGATCCCTAGGGCACAAAACAGGAACTTATTTTATGTTCCATAATAAAAGAGGGTCACTCACTCTCCAGAAACTCCATCTGGGACTCCTCGGTGTTGATGCAGATGGCATTGAAGCCCTCGGTGGGAGCCACGCTGTGCTTGACGTGGTTAGTTGCCAGGGAGTGAAGAATGCTGGTCTTCCCAGCCCCATCCAGGCCCAGCACCAGGATCTGCTTACTGTGTCCTCTACCCTGCAAAGCGAGGGGCAGCGCAGTTAGCCGGGCTGCCGGGGCAAGCGCAAAGCTAAGCGGGGCTGGGGGAAAGGAGGAGGCTGAATAAGGGGGCTGGAGGGCACAGCAAAAGCCACTTGGCGGTGAGGAGGTGAAAGATGCCCGCCGGGCTCCTGCGGCACGAGGGCACGGCCGCAGCTCCGGACACCCCTGGGACACCCGCCAGCGGCGGACGGTGCTGGGGAGGGAAGGGGGAGCGGCCGCGGCCCAAGACGGCCCCGAGACGGGCGGGAGCGGCGCAGCCCCACCAGAGGCCCCGCGGGCGCTCCCCGGCCCCGTGGNGAGCCCATGGCCGGCCCGCACCGACACCGCTCCGGGCACCCACGGGCACACGGGGACACACACGGGCACCGCACACCGGCTGCGCGCACGGAGAGCGCCCCCCGCAGCCCCGAGCGTAGGTCCCGCCGCCGGCCGGCCCGGCCTCCCAGTGCCAGGCGGGGCACACGCGGGTGGTGGTGAAACCGAGCGACCCGTGACACGGAGACGGGCGCTTTTCGCTGTCACAGCGAGGCCAGGCTTTCCCAACGCCTGCGGCTGCCCTCTCCTTACCCCAGTCCCATGGGATCTCTTCCCAGCTTGCCTCGGCCCGCACGCCCATCTCCAGCACAGTAGTCAGGGCACTGTCCGGGCACCCGGGACAGGCAGGGGTTCAGCAGTGCCGCAAGTCAGCCTTTCTGTCAGGCCAGAGTTTCAGTCAGGTTTGACCAGAGCTGCGTTTTCCACCAGCATCTCCTCTCCTAAACCCCAGTCCAGAAACTGGAATGCTGCAGAACAGGGCTCTCTCTTCTGTATCACCAGCTGCTGGCTAAGAGGAGGCACATCACTGAGAAGTCATTTAAAACAACTCTTTGTTCAACATTCAGTTGGCAGCAAGTGACTCTGCTAGGCATTCATACAGCTTTTTTCTCTATGCTTGCTCTCACTCAGACAACACACTTTCAGCCGCCCTTCAAGATACTCCTAGCATATAGTAAAGGGAATAAAAAATGGCCTCTACTGACAAGATTTTTACTCTGTGGTGACTCAGGAGTGGTTTGGGGTTTTTTTAAGCCACAGTAACATTTCCCTCACTCTCTGCCTTTTCAGGCCTTTGCCTTTTAGGCTGACATCTGACTACTCTCCAAGGTGCTATTTCTACCCCTTGACAGTCCATGTCTCGAAAATGTTTTGGCTACATTCAGACCAACCAGAAGTTTCAAGACAGGTGTTGACTGATGTTAGTTTAGCATAAGTAAGTTTTCAGCCGAATGGGTTACAGAGTTATAATTGTGTGATTTAGCAACCTGATTGCTTAGCTTTACTTGCTTAGCACGAGTAGCTGGATTTGCTGAAGCTTCCAGCCACAGACTGTGAACTTATACCTAGATACTTTTTCAGCTGGAACAGAGTTTGTTTTCTTAGTAATTTTCCTACTAGCTAGTCATTGCTGTTTTGTCTTCAGTACAATAACACTGACAACACACTGTTGTTTTCATTGTTGATAAATAACTTTGTCCTAAATGAGCTTTTTTAGTTTCCCATGCTCTGCCAGCAAGCAGGTGCACCAGAAGAACAAACCAGACGATAAGGAGACAACAACCATCAGCAGAAGCTGCAACTTCACAAGGTAAGAATCATTAACAGCCTTCCTCAATGCACACAGAAAAGTACCTCAGTAAGGTGTTAAAGATCCAGACCAAAAATAATCATTGACCAAGAGGCACCTGCAAGGTGTGTGTAGGGCAGGTGTGCAAGTCTCAAAGGTGTAATTACTTGGGGATTTCTTTGGTTTGGGTCCCTCTCCAGTCACTCAGTTTAAGCTGGCCTGCTGCTGTAACACTCAAATTTTATAAACTCAAAACCTAAGACTCTCCAATGGGAAAGCTAGGGTCAAACCCAAAGGAGGAAGAAGTGCACAGGAGACAGACAGCTTTAGTTCCCCCTTGTTTTGCCAAGCCCAGTAAGGTAGCTGGCCTGCAGAAAATGGGACACAGCTGCCATACACTTCACCATGCTTTCTCCTAGCAGCCTTGTTAACCCTCTTCAGATTATCTTCTCCTTTATGATCTAGCCCTGATGTTGTTTTCCAAGCACTCTATGTTGGTCAATGACTGACCAGGATGAGACATAAAGGGCTTTCATCACACAAGTCAGATGCATTATCAGATAATCTGCTAAAGGACTAAACTAACATATGCAGGAGCATAAACCTAAATTTCAAGAACTTGATTACCCCACACCTCTTTAATATTTGGCAACATGGACAGATTTCTTCGTAGGGGCTACATTTAAGTTTCATGGCAACAACTTAAGTCAAGGTAGGGCCCAATGTGAGGAAGGGAACTTGATGAGCAGAGACATCATGGCACCTATACCAGCCCAGCTCCCCTCAGACCACTGACAGGCAGGACAGAGAGCGGGATACAAAGAGTCTTTTGCCAGCACTTGCTTTTGATCTTTATTCTGCAACCAGCATCACCTACTGAAGGAGAGAGGTTACACATTCCGCTTTTTACCACCCTCCTTTAGACCCTTTCTTTTTCTTCTGCTGCTGTTTCTTCTTGGTGGCTGCAGCACCAGCAGGTTTTTGGTGCCTGGGAGGGATGACATTGCTTGTAGCCGATACAGCTGCAGCGCTGCCAGGCCGGGGGGAGGTAGGTGGGCTGCTGGCATTTCTACTGGCATCCCTGCAGGGAAGACAAGAGAGATACGATGTAAGTTCACAACTACCAGCAAGATGTGGTACTAATGCAGGAAGCTGACTGTGAAAAATACAGGTGCCCCATAAGACACCATTAAATATGGGAAATCACTCAAGCTAGGAGATCTTAAATAAGCTTAAACATATGGAAGAGCTGATGGATGATGGGAACATGACAAAAAAAAAAAAGCAATCACCTTCAAGCTGATGCTCACTAATAGTTTAAGTCCTCAACAATGAAAGTAAAGCTGACTTTTGAATAGACATGTGAAAGCTCATGCTATACATGAGAAGCCTTTCAGGCCTCCACTCTTAGGCACTGAAAACTTAATGTCCTTTCTCTCAGAAGCTAGTAAGCCACCATCTTGCTGTCAAGCTTCATACATAATGGTAATCCCTGATTCCAGCTCAAACAATCAGGGTCAGCTTAGAAGGAAGTACAATGTTTTCTGAAATCATGGTTAATGGTTCTCCAGCTACCAAAAGAGTTGAAAGCAAATAGCTCAAGGGAAACCGTGCAAAATTCATATCATCATCAAAGCTAGGAAAAGCACATTAAAGGACTATGGGAATTTTATTTGCACCATGGCATCTTCAAGCATGCCTGTATCAGTCTGGTTTTCAGCAACCTATAGGAATCTTTGAGGAGGGCAGCTGGTAGCAGGCTCAAAAAGCAAAACACAATTTCACTTGGGCTACCTGCAGTTGGTGTGGGGAAAGAGCCGCAGCAGAACAGCACAAACCCAGCCTTCCCAGTTGCCCCGCATCAAGCCTTCCAAAATGTGTACTTACAGTTCAGAGGAGCCAGCTGTGGTTGAACCCTGAGTCCCCTTGCCAACCTGCTCCTTCTTCTTGCCCTTCTTCCGTCCACGATAATAGGAACGCTCTCGCATTGGAAGCCACCGTTCAGGGTCAGGAGTCACCTTGGGGTCGTAATTCTTGGGCAGTTTTCCTGCAGAACATCCAGTGTCAGGAAATAAGACCAGGGTCAACACACTAATGAAGTATCACCAATGGGCATGCACATGATGTCGGTAGGCAGGCAGTGCAAAGAGCCCAGCAACACACATCACCCTATCATGGTGCTGCTCTCACTTGTGTGAAAAAATGCCCTATCCAAACAAGCTCTCATGAAGATCTGGGTTCACAGGGACTAACAAAAGGCTTTAGCTCCCAGGGAGCTGGAGGCTGACTATCTGAGGAAACAATCTGAATAGCTCTCTGGAGCTGTGCCATGTCAACAAGTGGGAAATGCAACTTACCCTTCTTTTTTTTCTTCTTCTTCTTAACTTCTCCTTGTCTGAAAAGCAATAAGGGGAACAGACACTGTGACAGAGCAGACAAGCCAACTAAAAACTAGCTGAAAGAAGCTAAACCATTATCATATCTCTAAGAACTTGGTCTACTGCTACATGAAACTTCTTGCAGTTAAGCAACAGGCTCCCTTTCCACCAGTCTGCCTTCAAGAGCTATGCCCCCACCACTCCATGTCTGGTTCTTGTGCTACCCCAAAGAATTCACCAGAGCTACAGCAGCCCACTTTACCCTTGCTCTTTCTGCTGGTTGTCTCCAGTGAGCTTCCCAGCTTTCTTCCGAACATAAGTTGCTCCGTGGGAGTTCTCCAGCGCATCAACATCTACTTTCAGAGACATGGTGTCTGAGGAAGGCAAGTGTTTGCTAAGACTGCAAAGGAAGAGTTCAGGGATGCAAACCAGCACACATAAACACCTGGGTTTTTCCAAGCAGCAAGAGGCAACTTCAGCATGAATCAATTCTGTCTGTTAGCAATGCAGACACCAGACAGGCTTACACAGCTAGTTCTGTCTCCCTCACCAGCTTCCTCCACAAGTTGAGATGTGTTGATTAATCACCATCTGCCTTATTTTTCCTTCTTTAATATAGGGACAGAAGGAGCAATTTCCATGAAAACAGCTCTAGTGATAGGAGCAATATGTGAACCCTATTTTGGTTGAGCAAGACCTAAGCCATATTTTATCAGGCAGAATCCTGCATTACTACCACAGGTATAAGATTCCAAGAGAAAAGATGGAGGTGTTCCTATGTTTGGTTCCACTGAGTCTCCAGTTATCAATTCTCAAAGAGAAGGCGGCCAAAGACAAAAGGGTCCTGAGATCTCACCGTAATCAAACCAATTAGGGAAATATTGTAGCTCCAGACAACTTGACCTGGATATGTAGCTGTTTTGGAGATGTTCCTTGCCTTTCTTTGGGTGAGAATGAGTCTGAAGTCCCCACATAGCTGAAAATTAAAGGGAGCCATGCCCAAATGTCTATTTACTCTGATACCACCATCAAAAGGATACACTTTAGCTTTTTCAGGGTCAACGAGGGAATAGGCAGAGATGAGCTGTGCCAGAGTATGCACATCTTTTGGGTTTTGCCTTTGTAGGAGAAAAAAACAGAACAAAACAAAACAGAAGAGGACCAAGTTACCAATGTTACTCATCCCACACTGGTATCACCACACAGAGCTTGCTGCTGCAGCACAGCTGCTGTCTCTGGAGACAGGCATATCAGCCTGTGGTCTCCACCAGAGGACATCACCAAACATCACTGGTCTGAACAAAAGAAGGTGTAGACAACTCCACAGTGTCATGAAGCAGGCAATGAAAGACCCAATAGCAAAGGCTAGTTAAGAGCTGTCCCCCCAAAAATCCCATCAAGTGCACAGTAAAAATGATAACCTTAACATCCATGTTTGTATAACATGAGAAAAAATTGTGCATCCCAGTCCCCAAAGCAATCTTCACTGCATACAAGAGGCCTCTGGGACAGTCTGCCAGGTTTTCAAGTGAACATCAACTATAGATCAAATGAATTCTCTGTCCTCCTTCCAAAATACAACTTTGCACTGAAGCCCCTGTGCAAAAGCAACTCTAAAGGATGGCTACCAGTCAACCAAAATTATGCCAGATATTGCCTGCCACCAGACAAGCTTGCAGAGGACTCTGGGTGGAGATCTGCTGTTCAGCAACCATCCAACTCACTTCCAGAGTTCCTCCAAGTCGCTGATTGCTTCCTTCTTCCTGCCATGCTTTAGTTTGAAGTTGGCAGCTTCCCTTATCAGTGACAAATGGACAGGAGACTTTGGCTGAAAGACACAGGAGCTGTAATTAGTTTCTCATTATCACAGCATGGAGCCCAGCTCTAGCTGACTTTAATGACCCTGAGACCTGGCCAAGGAGAACTGAGTTAGCATCCTGTAATGCAGAAAATAGACTGCCTTTGCACTCTGCAATGTGAGGCAGAACTGCATGGGACAAGGCAGCTTGCTGTTCCACCATGCTTTCTCATCAGGGAGAAGCCAGGATTGCTGCATTTGGGCACCCACTGCCACCACTCTCCTAATCTGACAGGAGCTGCTGCTCCATGTTTGCAACACATCTAAAATAATGTAACAGTATTAAAACAAATTTTCACAAAACAGGAGCTCCCAGGTCTCCATAACCCCAACTGGCTGAGACTATGCATCAACAGGAAAACCCGAGTTGAACCTGACAGAAAAGACTGGGACAGATTCTTGCATGTTTCCTCTTCTAGTCTGACTTGCCTGGAATTGCTGATACCACTGGATAGCCTGTGTGAAGACCTCAATTGCACTGTCAATATCCTCTTCATGACTGTACATTGTCACCAACGCAGACACCTGCAAACATTCAAGAGCAGTATATAACAGATCTTCGTGCAAGTTGTCTATAGCCAGAGAGTCAGCAGTTAAATTATGGGATTTCCCAAAAGAAGAGTCAATGTGAGCTTTCTGTCTGTTCCTAAAATACAGCTGTGGTGACAGGCAGGATACCCAGGCCAGATTTTCCTACCCAGGTCCCTCCCAAAGAATGTCCCTACCATCTTTCTCCTATGGTATAAGCCTATGACTGCATCCACTGAAGGAGCCCTCTTATCTTGCCACTTTATCTGCTTACCACTGGACAGAGTTTCATTAGAAACCCTTTTTCTTCCCCTATTCTCTATCCCAATAGCCATGAAAAAAGAAATCAGTACTGATGATATGGACACCAATTGTTTGCCTACATTCCCGACACAATCAGAGGTGACCCAGGGCAAGAACCTGCTATTGATGACTGCCCCTATAAATTACTTTGAACATTCACACTTGAACTGGAACACACCCACAAGTGTCAGCTCCTGCTCAAGACACTTACACTGAGCAAGTGAGAACTTACAAGGTCACACCTTCCCAGACACCAGGTGTGGATATGCATGCAGACCAGGGTGGTACTGCAGGGATGAAATATATGGCACTTCCTCCCTAGAGGCCCACTGTCCTAAAGCTGCTTCAAAAACTTCCCAACAGTACATACCAGAGAAGCAATTAGCTGCAATCATGTTATGCAAGTACATCCAGGCAATGTGCAGATCTCAGAGATTACAAGAGAATGGGATCATAGGTAGAGAGCATCTCTGCTGACAGGCAGAGTACTTCTCTGGCTAAGTTCAGGCCACTTGATGAAAGTTATAATCCCACCTTTGTCCAAGACAAGAAAGATGGGCTCAAAATCCCTGCACTTAGGTCAAGTAAGAACAATAGGGAAGAGGCAAAAAGGAGCAGGCAGTGCCAGGATGTCCTACAAGGGAAAAATCTCACACAGTCCAGACTGAGTTGTGCTTACCATACCAGGCTTGTGTTGCAGTTCTTCTATGCTCCGCAGGATCATGCAGGCTTTAGTAACACTGCCTAGAAGAGAGACAGGTAAGAACACACTCTGAGTGGCATAGTTGCACTTCATCCCCCAGTGAACTTCGAGCCAAAGGTAAAAAATGAGGACAGAATGATTTCCCCTTCTCAGAACATCTCCCCCATTCCAGGAGTTAAGGATTGCCCTCCACGCAATGGATCTTTCTGTCCTTGCCACATCCCACAGGGGTTCAGGAGCAAGGTTTTGCAAGCAGATCTTCTCTTCCAGGCACAACTCTGCTGCCTGACTGTACACAGGAATGGTACCATTAGGGAGCCCCACACTGCTCCCAAGACTATCCTAACCCAAAACAGATTCAAACCTATTATTCACAAAAACTGCAGGCATCTCTGGCAGCAATCTGAGGAGCTTGAGTATTCAGACATGAAGCCATGAGCACTATCCTGCCAGAGCCATTGATATATATTACCCAAGCGAGAATATTTCTGCTACACATCTGTCACAACAGTGACTGCAGCAAAGATTGCCCTGAAGTTGTTTTTCTCATCCCTTTTACCATTATCATGTGCAGACACTTCCCAATACAGGAGGACAATGGATACCTTGAGCAATTTTTAGCTGGGCCATCGTCAGCTTGATCTCAGCTGCACTGGCAGGGTGCTGATCTGCAAAGTCCTGAGAGTCAGAAGAAAGAACAATTCAACTTGTGTGTGGGCACTAGGCTGCTGCTTTGGTGAATCATCTCTCATGCTCAGTCACAGTAAGCTGGCAAGAGCCAAGGGAAGCTTTTCAGCACAGGCAGGCTTTAGCATACCAGCAGAGGGTCCCAAAGTGTACCAGTGATCCACTGCCCTTTCAAATTTCTGTCCCAGACTACTCATTCCCCCAAAATAGGAGGGTGTCACAAACTGCATGTAAGCAGAGCAGTGAAGACTACTGCTTACCCTAGAAATGTACTACAGCTTTCTAAGCATAAAGATCAGAGATGTAAGGGAACTATTTCCCTTTAAAAGCAGCATTGTTCAGTGGGTGTGAAGGCCTTCCAACAGCATTAAACCAAATCAAAAAAAGCAGTCAGATACCTCTGGCAATTTAAACCAAACAAAACAAACTAAGGGAAAACAGCACAGGAGAACACAAAGTACAAGTTTAAATGGAGCTTGGCCAACTTTCTCTTAACCTACCTGCAGAAGCCCCACAGCCTTTGCATGCTGCTTCTCACGACACAGCTGGGCTGCCTGTATAAGCACAGGAAGCAGATGTTCAGGGCTCTGTGACTGCAGGCTTGCTGACAGCTTGCGGCACTGATCTGCCTGAGGAGTGGGAAGAGAGAATACACTTATCTCAACCTCTGCAAGCATCTAGCACAGGGCTAACACAGCAGCAGTATCCAAGAAGAGATGCTAGTGATGACTTCCCTGAAATGAGTACACAGACCAAGTCCTCCCATCAGCACTTCAGATGCACCTAGGACCCCTCACATCCCTTTTGTCTTCTAGTCATCTCCACACAGTTCTCCCTAGAGCAATACTCAAGTCACTAAACAATCAGGCAGTTGTGCTTTTAGAGATGATTTTATTTTTCTGCTCATTTATGTGCCTAAACCAAGTGGTCTCATCTTCTGACACGGAACAGCTGCATCTCCACTCTTGCCCAGTCAAACTCCTGTGGACTAAACCTGTAGCTACTTAGGGCTGATCAGTTTCCCCTACCTGGTTAGTGTACATCGCCAGCAAAGCTTTGTTGAATTCAATTGCCTGGAGCTGTTTCTTGGAGAGTTTATGCTCAACACCTTCTGCATTGGTCAGCTTCACCTTTTTCTTTGAGTCAAAGACATTTTGGTCCTGGGGAAATGGCACATCATGAGAAGATTTCACTATATTCCTTGAAGAAGAAAAGGTCCCTGGGTCTGCAGTTTAACTACTGTTTCAGAAAAGTCTTTCCTGGTTATCTCCCTTCTCTCCACAGAAGCAGAGAAGCAATCTGAGTAACTGCACTGAAAGCAGCAAGGTAATTCTATACCTTGTTAATTGTGATGATGTTATTTGCAATGACAGCAAGGAGTCCTACATCTGTTGGCCTGCAGATAAGAAAAACAGAAAGCATACTGTTATTAAACTGAGGTCTCTCTACAGATGGGGAGGTTGAACATGTTTTAATAAAAAACAACAAACCCTTACTTCAACTTGATTATTTGATTGTAGAGCTGTAAAGCATCCTCTGTACGACCCTGCAGTTGCATGATATAAGCCATCTGACCATGAATAATAGCCAGTTCAGCCTCAATGTCTTCCTCTGTCACATCCTGGAGAAAAATCAAAGTAAAAAAGATTCCATCGCACCATTCTTCCCCTGGCTTTTGTCTGCTAGCAAATGTCTATGAGCTCTCTTGGGCAGTACTAGCAGCAAAGTATCTCAGTTACAGAAAAGGTTGTAGTCACAGCACAAACAGAAACATATGTGGGTTAAATCAGGAGAAAAGAAAGGTTCAGCTACTCCTATGGGAATCTGAAAATACTCTTTAACTTGTGTGCTGAATCTGCGCCTCTGCTCAAACCAGTGATCGATTACAAATTTCCTGTTTCTCACCACCCACTCAGCACGTTCATCCACAGCAGGGGTAGGTCACAGGGAGGTTTCAGACAACCCGTATCCATCCTATCTGCACCAGCACAGGCAACTCTGCAAGGAGCACAGCCACAAACAGCTTGCAGTGTTTGCTACCCTTTTTCAACAGCCACGATCACTGCCCCAGCCTCACAAGCTGATACCAGCAGAGCAGCACCGGCTCTCCTCTGACTCTCTGCGCTGCACTTTGTGACTGCACCTTCATTCATGCAGGTGCAAAGCAAACACTCTCCAGAACAACATCAAGAACTTACAGAGTCTTCCGACAGCGACTGGCGGCACAGTTCTAGAAGGGAAAACAAATTGAGAAACACAATTTAGAGGGCTTTAGGGGGAAAAAAAACCCTAACTGCTAGAAGCAGGGGGGAACAGATAACCTTTTTCACATGTCCCTGGAACTTCTGCAACCTACAAGGACACAGCAGACTGCAAGTCTGATGATGGATGGGACTGAGCATGAGGGAGAAAACTAGATAATACAGAAGAAATATGAGGCACAGGAGATACCGTACCTCCCATAGGTGACTTCTGAGAGCAGAGTCACATGCTCAGTTTCTCTCCTGAGCAAATTTCCTTAAACCTAGCTCCTGATCTTTTCCATAAGCATCACTCAGCTATAACTGCGCACCATCTTGGGAGTTATTTTTAAGTGCTGCAAGCCTGCAATATTGAGATTACATCACCCTTTATGGGACAGCAATTCTGCTATTTTTCAGTACCCATACTAGTCGTTTCTTAACTTTCTCATATACCTCACCACAATATCACTTGTTTGCTCTCCAAAGGACTATCAAAGCATGTAAGCTGAAATTACACATGCTTATCAGTTGTACGGCAGAGCTATTATTCTTCATCAAAACTGGGACAGAACTGGCCTATTTATCTGCAAGAGCAACTAGATCAGACAGAAACTAGTCCTTTCTAGTTCTTACCCCAGCCTCTTCTTTAAGACATAAAAAACTCCTCTTCGCAAAAAATCTCATTTATTGGCTTATACTAATTTCATACCTAATTCATACCATGAAGTATTTTTAATTTTTATAGCACATTTATATACTCGTATAATATATGCTTATGAGAACAGATTATACTCACATCTACTTCCTACTTCAAAAAACTGAACAAAGTTATTGAACACAAATCAGGGGCTGTACGAGAGCCAGGAGATAGTACAAGCTGTGTGGCTCTGGAAAGGAGTTGCAGAGGAACACTCCTACAAAAACACCAGTTCTGTCAGAAACTTAAAACAAATCTTGCTGCTGGCCATTTTCTAAATTCTTTAAAGCTCTTCCTCTGATTTGTGTCTACAGAAAGCAAGTAACTACTCCTATGACAAAAAGCTTCCCTCTCACCTCCCCATGTTTTTACCTTCTGCTTTCTGTAATTTTTTCATTGCCTCATTCAACTTTCCTTGCCCAATCAAAGCACATGCACTGTTATAACACAGCTCATAGGTAGCTTCTCGAAGGCCCAAATCCTCCTAGAATGAAAAGCAAATGTAATGCTCAATGAATGCCAACTGTTCCGTAGAGATTTAACAAACAATGGACACAAATTACAGTTTTCACATACACTCCAACTAATTGTTTCAAAAGAAATGTAAGTGGCAATTTTAACAGGGCACACACCTGGCAAGTAAGTCACAGCGCAAAGGATCTTACCTCACACTACACAAAGTCAGAGATAACTGACTGACAGGGCAGCAACAAAACTCCAGCCTGAACTTGGGGACTACTTTGCTGCAAGAGGGCAGGCAAGAACGGCTGCTCTGTAAAGTTATAAAGTGGATCTACAGTGCTGAACAGGAAGTTGAGCATGCTGTGCTGATCTTGAAGGACAATGATTTCAAAGTGAACATTACAATCTGCACTGTTCATTAACAAAAACATTCCCAAGCATGGCTGGGTGATCCAAACAGTTAGCTTTTACCCTGGACAGGAAGGTAATGAGAGAGAAAAGCGACAGTCACCACAAGTGCTCTGCCTAATGCAGGTTCAGATAGATCTGCTTCCTGCTGTGACATCTACTAGTATGAGTCTCCTAGAGATCAGAGGTAAAGTACAATTCATGAATAATAACAGCGTTTACTCTTCCATACCAGAAAAGGCACTAGTTGATCTTCAATACATTCAGAATTCATTATGAGAAAGGAACACATTTCTGTCCTGTTCACTATCTACAATTCCATATCCTTCATCTCTCTGCTTTCACACACATAGACATACATACTCACTTACTGGCACCACCTTCTCCCATGTGCTTTGTGCTGCCACAACAGCAGAGAGGTTGGTTTTTCTCTCTTCCTCGTATTCATCCTGTGAGTTGCGGATGAGATCCCTGTATGCAGCCAGACAATCATCGTAACGCTCCAGTCTGTACAACTGAGAAAGGGAAAGGATTAGCCTGCAGAACAGTATTTTCCTGTGCATGCTGGTAACTACAGCCTCCTTCCTCCCTCCTCACGGATGGGGGCAGTATATGTTGTAAGCTGAACATTACTAGAATTTGCATCTACTTCTAAGGGCAAACTATATGAATTACACTTGCAAGGACTCAAGCAATGACACCAGATACCTGCACGAAAAGGACACAGCTCTTACTCCTATAACAGCTTCTTTAAAAGCAGTAGTTTACAGTTTTGTCCTCAAACAGCCTTCTTCCAAATTAGACTGCCTCTCTAAGAAAGAAATTAAATGGTCTTTCATGAAGCTGAGAGAAAACAGCCAATTCTTCACAAAGCTATTCTGATCAACTGGGGAGAAACGAGAGCAAAAATGTAGCTTCTGTTCTACTTCACTTCTAATGCTTGAGATCTCAGGTCCCATAAACCACTCCTTGACAGATGGCTCAACTGCAAACAAATCCCAGAAGACCTCTTCCATTCTCAGCCGTGTGGCTAACACCAGGACAGACCCAGGAAGGGAGTAAGAGTCACAAATATATATTGCTTTGATTTAGTGGGGATAAAATGATGACTCTGCCTCCAGCAATAAGCAATTGAAGCTCCACAGAAGTTTGAGCATTTGGAACTGTACCTGTCCTTACCTTCAAGGCAGAGAAGGAAATTCTGTCCCCATACTTGCCCCTCATTAGAGGAGGGACAAGGTATCCAGCATATGAAACTCCCATCAGGAAGAAAAGCTTGTAATTACCACTTGTCCATAAAGCTCCTTCAGTTTGTCTGTCTGCTGACTGGCACTCTGAATGGTCTTGAGAGCACTTTCTATACGATTCAACCTGTATTCACAGTAGGCCTTCTCAAAGGCAATAATGTCACTGCAAGGATAAGACAAAGGCTGACAGCACTGTACTTTTCATTCAGAAGCATTCACCCACATAAGCACACTTGTTTAATCAGCCCTAATTAGTCACAGACTGCTACATAACCAAAAATCCAAACACATGATCCCAGATTACCGAATTATGTATCTGTTGAGCACTGAAAATATCTTAAACCTAGTTTGTGTTCAACAGAGAAAGCATATCAAAACTTCACCTCAAAAAAAGAGAGGTTCTTTTTTAATGGCATTTTCAGACACACAGCATTCCATATTTCCTCAGCTCCTGGCCTCCTACTGATTATGCTAATCAAATGCTTAAAAGGTAGAACACCAAACTTCACTCCCTGACTCCTTCTTAAGAAGCTGTATCATTGCAACAAAAGGTTGCTACTGCAAACTTTTAAATACAATTTATTCACACAGAGAGAGGAAGAAAAAGGTATAAGATACAGTCCCTCTTACAGTCTGACATGAAGACAAATGTAACATTAATTTATTCTGAAATATCAGCACAGAACTGCACCAAAAAGGTTCGCTAGTGCTAACATAAAACTGACTTCAAAGCAAGCTCACACCAGCAGGGAAGCATTCCCAAACAAGCAGAGCTTTGAATGCTATGTTCCACCTACCTCCTGAGTTACCACTTAAGCCCAAGGAAAATTAATTAGTGATTCCTTTGCTTCATGCCTGGGGCCACTTTCTATCAGCTTTTCTTTGCCTATTTAACACGATCTCTGTTCGACTGAGTATTAAGCAAGTTTGAAAACAAATTAATGCCATTTGGAATTAAAGGAAAGCAGTTGGCCTCCCTCAGCGCAGGACGGGACAACTTGAAGAGAGAGAAAGAACCACCACTTTCCCTGCTCTGCAGAACACATAGACACACAGAGTCAAGCTAAAGAATTATATGGAGAACTCTGAAGTCAGTTGAGTTTAAAGAAAATATTCCTCCTCCTTATCACAGAATAAAAAATGAGCTAAAAACCTGGATTAAAGCCCTTGTGTCCCAGAAAATAAGGAATTGGTGAATTACGTAATCATGTGTTATTCAGATGTGAACATAAACGGGGGTATGTTTCATCACAGTGATACTTCAACACACTTTTCTTGGAGGTTCCTTAATAAAAGCAGTATCTGAAATACAAAAGTTTTCCTGCCAGGCAGTTCTTGGGTAAAACCTTTCATCCTAGTCATTGCACAAAGAGCATCATTAGGAAAAGAAACCAGAGTCTTCTTGATGACACAAATGGGACACTTGACTTGTTCTCAAACACAAGTTGTGTCCAAGGTCCTAATTTTGCAAGGATGTGCAAAGGGCTTACACCACTCCACAAGCTGAGGCCCTACCTCCAGGTTGGCAAACAAAAGGGCCCCGGGGAACAGCATGGTAAGACAGCCAAGCAAAGCCAACAGCTCGCTGCCACTGGCAAGGGCTTCTCCCTTCTCTCCTTTCCCCTATTTAGATCTGTCCCCTTCCCTTCTATCAGCTATGGTACTCATCCACATCAACGGGCAGCATCCGCACATGGAGGTGATTAAAAACTACGTTAGGGACAATCCCTTTAACAGGGACAAGAATATGTTAGCCTGCCTCAAACTCACCCAGACACTCCCACAATAAATCTGTTTCACTAAGAAAACCAATCCCAATGTCTCTGAGCAACTCCTGCACTTTATTTTGCTGCCTTACTCGTCCCGTTCACTGAAGCTGCAGCAGCTTCTCAAGGACTTAGGGTTTCGTATTTTGTAGAGCATAGCAAGTCTCAACTCACCTGGTTAACACTTTAGTGTGGGTATTGATTATGCTGAGAGCTTCCTTGAAGTTCCCATTCTGGATAAGACACACCACTTTACACTGAAGTGCAGTCACGTCGTCTTTGCTGATCTGCAGTACTGAAGGGAAAACCAGTTTCAACACAACAATCCAACACACTGAGGTTTTGCAAGAGCTACATGTTCTTACAGCTGCAAAAACCCACCCTAGAGAGTGGTCATGTCAATTTAAAAGGGTCGTGGCATGGCTTGCTTTGGTTCAGATCATGAAACAAACCCCATCAGGATAAAAGAGTCCAGCATAAATGCTGAACCTACCTGAAGTGTCCACTGTGCTAACATGCCTGGAACAGAGCTACACCAAAGAGGCTGGACAAACACTTGGACAAACCTTTCACTGGCATTTCACTTCCAGGCAGAGAACACAGTGCCAAGGCCTGAGTGCCACGTAAAGCATACTCAGGAAGAACAACAGCTGGTAGTGAAGCAGAGTGCGGTTCTAGACAGGGAGTACCTTTACATGCTAACACTTTCTGCCAGTGGAAGACATGGAGCGAGAACTAGGAGAAAGACACAGGTTTTGCTGCTCGATTTTTTTATGTGATCCGGTTCGCTAGGAGAGAAGATGAGCCTCTACAATCAGAAAAGATCGAACTTTTAACCGTAACGTGCCTTGTACTGCAATCCCGTTTTGGATGCCAAACGATCAGAAAAACACATCTCAGCGCGCATTCTCAGCCCCGAGCAGGTTATCGCTCCCAAGCCAGCCAGTCCATACGCACAACGCGGGGGAAAGTCCTCTTTCCTCCCGATATCAAAAGGAGAGGAAACCCCACAATTAGCTCCGAGGCTCTGGGTCACAGCAAGGGACGCGTGTGATGCAACAGAACCGCCCGATGGTCACGGCTGCCCCTCTCGCCTCTCCCGCGGCACCGCCAGTCCCGGCGCGGCCTCTGTGCGCTGCCCTGCNCCAGGCCAGGGCAGAGACCGCGGGGGCGGCACTGCCGCACTCACTCACTCTTATTGACGGACTTGAGGGCGCGGGCGAAGTCGCCGTTCTGCCCGCAGCGGTTCCCCTCGCTCCACAGCCCCGCCGCCGCCGCCGCCGGCCCCGCCGCCGCCGCCATCTTGGCACCGGCACCGGCACCACACACACGTCGCGGGGCGGCGGCCGCGCCGGAAGAGGAAGGGGCGGGCGGGGCCCGGGCCCTCCAGACAGCACCGCCCCCGGGCCCCGCTCCGCCCCCGGCCCGCCGCGCACGGCGGGCTCTGCCGCGGAGGGGGATGCGCAGCTTCCTACTCCTCCGTGCGCCACTGCGAGTATGAAGTTTAACGAGGGCGAGAGGCGGAGTCTGCAGCTGGGCTGGGACAACGCTGGATGTTTGTACAGACTGGGGAATGAGAGGATGGAAAGCAGTGCCACAGAAAGGGACATGGGAGTCCTGGCCAATGGCAAGTTGAATCTGAGTCAGCAGTGNGAAGCCGTTTGAAGAGAGGCTGAGGGCATTTGGTCTGTTCAGTCTGGAAAAGAGGGAGACTGAGGGGAGACCTCATTGCAGTTACAACTTCTTTGAAAGGGGAAGGGGAGTGGCAGGCATTGATCTCCTTGTGGTGACCAGTGACAAGACCCGAGGGAATGGCCTGAAGTTGAGTCAGGGGAGGTTTAGATTGGATATCCAGAGGGTGGTTGGGCACTGGAAGAGGCTCCCTAAGGAAGTGGTCACAGCACCAAGCCTGACAGAATTCAAGAACTATTTGTATGATACTCTCAGGCACATGGTATGACTCCTGGGGATGGCCCTGTGCAGGGCTAAAGGTTGGACTCGATCATCCTTGTTGGTCCCTTCCAACTCAGCACTTTCTACGATTCTATGATTTATTTTGATGTAATGAAAAAACTGCCGCTGTAGAACCTTAGTTATTGCCAAATTACCCTACTGCTCTTCCATGTTTTTACTTGAGAAATATAATATTTTAACCAACTTTCTTCCCCTCTCAGAATAAACAAACAAAAAAAATATCAACAGATAGGACCAAAGTGAGTGTGTGTGGGGAGAGGGAAGAGGGTGATGCCTCATCCCAAAAGGATTTTCCACCAATTCCCTTTTTTCTGCTAAAAAACTGGCATGTTTTCAAATTTCAGAAATGTCACAAATTATTACAAATGTCACAAGGGCTGGTTTGGTTTTTTTTAATAAAAATTGTAAGATATAAATATGTCTGAGGGTGAAGGTGGCCATTACTTTGTATGGTACCACCAACATATCAAGATTTGGCCTTCAAACACAAATTCAGGATAACACAGCAGATGTGAGATACAACCTGCAAAGCCAGCTCAGTGCAACTAGTACAGCATTGGACACTTGAGCCTCTCTTTGTAGGGCAGTCCCAGGTAAATTACATGAATATCCACTCTGAAGGACTAGTAAGCAATCTGGTATCATCTCTGCCACAGGAATGACATCCACATTAAAGAAATTATAAAAAGACCCACCAATTAATACTTCAAACAAAATACTCCTTTTATTAGAGTATTTTTGATTAAACATACAGAACTCAAGATTGCTATTTAAAATTCTTATCGCTCAAAGTTTCTCCATCTAGAAGGATGGTAATGCTATCTCAGTGCATATTATATGGAAGAATCATACCTCTCAAGTGTCTAGCTTGTAACTCAGAGCAACACTGCATGTACTTGGTGTGCAAGCAAAGAAGGTAGTGCTGTAATGCAATTAACAAACAAAAAGATGCACCAACCAATGCATACATAATCAGCTCCATGGCCAGTGATCCAGAAAGTAGCATCACATGGAGGAGCAATCTTCAGGAATGAAGAAGAAAACACTTCCTGACCGTGAAAAAGGAATCGGTAACAGATTCAGATTTGTACAAGTCCTAAGCATTCCTCCTTTGGAAGGCCTGCAAACAACCGCAAGTTTAGCCACGGGTTTGGAAGATTTCCTGCAGCCTCCATTGTACTGGGGGTGTGGGCGCAGCGGGGATGAACGAAGGGATGAAACGTGATCCAAAAGCCCTCACACAGCTCCGAATGCCACCATAGCAGGCAGCCCAGTGAACCACTTCCTTATGGTTGAAACAACACCTGCTATGGATTGGCTTCTGCACTAGAGCCGCAGCACCTACTCAATCATACTACTCATACTCTACCAGAACTAACAAAATCGAGCTCATTTTACACACAGGACATTAACAAAGCAGCATGTACAGGTAGTGACACCCCTGCTGGTAGCAGGTCCTTGAGCACATCACACAAGTAGATACTGTTACTACCAGACTTTGCATATGTTCATATACATATATGATTATATATATTCAAGCTCTACACTTGGCATCTGCACACAGATTCTACAGCCAAGACCTGCAATTCTGTGCCTTTTCATACTGTTAAGAAAAACCTAAGCAGTTGCTGGTTTTTAATTATCCATGGTTAACATTCCTAGACTTTTTTTTAAAGAATTGAAAAATACAGTTCAGAAGTGTGTTTGGTCAAGTTCATCACTGCACATGGTACAGTTAAACCTGGTTAAGTGGTACTTATCAACTGTGTCATGATAGAATGTCTAATGGAAGATTTCTTCAATTGAAAAATCCAGACAGTTGAGAGGTATGCATAAAAGTTGTCTTAAATATTTGAAGCTACATGTGCAATCTTACAGAACACAAACTACAGTTACAGACATAACATTAAATCTTATAACCGGTAGTGCATAAGAACTTAAAAACAGTAAAGTGAAATCAGTTCAGCCAGTGACTTCTGAAAAAATTGCCTCAACTGCATTGTGAGGGAGGAAAAAAAAGGGGAGGGAGAAATCATTCTTAGGCAAACAACACAAAGTTTTAATCTACATTTTAAAAGCTGTTTTATTATATATATACTATGTATAAAATAAATTAAAAAGGGGGAGGAAATCGCTTTTTATATGCTTCAAATTAACAGACCATTTGTTCCATAAATGAACATTCTACCATCTTTGTGGTAAAAAGTTGACATAAAAGTTCAAAACCATACAATACTTATAAATAGAAAGAATTCAAAAGATACTTTTTTTAAAAAATGGAATTTAAACATCATTTTCCCTTCCCCTACAATACATTTAGTTTTGTATGTTAGCATCAATACATTTACAGAGTATTTGAATGTCACATCCACAGAACTGACAACAAAGCAGGTAAAACTGCTAGCGGTGTTAAAATTTAGGACTTTTCTCCCAGATAACTCTACCTGCTCCTCAGCCTTCTCCTGAAATGAAGGCTATCAACATTCATCGCCCGGTATGAGGTATGGGCAGAAGAAAATCTGCAACTGGTACTCTCCACCCTACCTTGCCTCTGCTAGCAACAACCTGTTGATTTGGTAATTGACAATGGTGGTGAACAATCTCTTACCTCCATTCAGCTTGTATATAATTTAATCCTGGTATTAAAAAACCAAAATAAAATAGAAACAGTATTAATGTTTAGCTTAAATAAAAACAAACAAGCAAAAACCCAACCAAAAAAACCCAACCTTAAATCTTTTTTGAAACCATGTTTAAATGTTCTTGTTCCTGATTTAAAGCTTCACGTAAAACACTGGACAGAAGAATGACAATTTTAAACCAAGAGAGCACCTAAAAACATACCATAGGTAAAAATTAAATCAATAATCTCTCCACTTCATAAAGACATATAAATCCTGTCAGCAACAGTAGTACACTCAGAACGAACAACATGAAAAGGAGCATCTAAAATACCCAAGAGGCTTGCTACGCTACTTCTCTTTATTGCCCATTCTCTCGTTTGTATGGATGGCCACTGCATGACAAGATGCCTGTGATAGTTCTCTTATCTTCCTTTCACCACTGCTGCCAGCTGAAGTCATCATTGCTGCCAAAGACCAAGAAAAATCCTAGGATTGTGGCAAAGATGACCGTATTCCCAGTAAGAACAAGTGCACATGCACCCCAGTAAATCTGTGAACAAGAGGAATTTAGTTAGACACATTTTCAACTGAATACTGACAAGACAAAAGGCAACATCATACTGGCCCATTCAAGACAAAGTTCAGTAACACGTCCATGATGCAAGAGGGGTGATATGTCATTATCTGTGGTTACTCCAAGAAGGCTGGGTTTACCCAAAATTATTTGACCAATTGACAGCCAGCTAAGCACTACAAGGTTTTTTTTAACTCTACTTGAAGAGTTGGCTAGCAGACACAGCTGTTTTGATGTGTAAAGTAAGGCTAGGCAACAGCATGAAACACATCTGCAGCCCAGCTATACTTGCCAAGCATGCTGTAAGACTTTTTTAAACAGACGTTTGAAGTCTTCAGAACACCAGCAGATATGCCAGGAACAAAAAAGGAGGCAGATATTTTCCAGGAAGAGTAAGTGAATTACTCAAAGGGTGTGAGGCATTCAAACTGACCACCTGACCTGTTTTTGCCTAAAGACATTTGTGAAAGGGCACTCTATGTTTTTTGACTTGGTAGTGCTTTCTGAAATTCAAGTGGACAAAGTGAACTTTTAAAGTATTTTAGTGAAAAACCATATATTGGGAATGATGTAATGAGAACTTAGAAGTTTAAAAAATAACACCAATATAATTTACAGTGAGTGCAAAAAATGCATCAGGTTTCTTTGTGTAGTTTATTCATGCTGTTTTAGCCGAACTATTCCATAAATTGCCTTCAAAGTATTCTTTACACTTTTATATTTGGTAACTTGCCTATTACATTTTCACAGTATTTTCTCTCATTTTCTCTGCATTGCAAACAGGCTGTTGGGGTTTATTCCATAACCACATGAAGCAACTGGCAATCACCATGTTCTGCCATGCTCCCATTTCTGTATTAGTTTTTCTTGCCAAAAGACCTCTTACTCTGTTTCCACTGCAAGCATCCTAAGTATGCAATTACAAGAGGCGTCTAGTGCATAAGAACTTTATCTTCAGTAAAAAAAAAACCAAAAAAAACAAACCTCAAAAAGAAAGTTTTCTAGGGAAAAGAAAAACAATCATAGGTTGAGATATTACTAACCAGTTGTGCTCTTGCAAACACTATCGGTAGCCCAAATGCTGAGACCACAATGCCTGTTGTAAGGAATATTGCTAGCTCCTTGCAGGCATTACTTGCAGCATCTGTGTCATCTACTAATCTTCTTGCTATGCAGTACGGGATAGGAGAAAGGATGTAAAAAAACAGAACAAACAGTGGCCAGTACTGGCTGAAAAAGAAAGGAGAACAAAAGTTTAAGTTAACTTGATTAACTTCCAGTCCTTCTTAAAATCAATGCAAGGCATTTTCCCCATCCAGCATCCACTTTCAGGGAAGACAGACAAGCCCAGAGAAAGCAAACCCTTTGCTTTGGAACAAGCTGACATTAATCCAACAGACCGTGTTTGTGAGAGGATTCAGCTGACCTCAGCTGCAGCAGAGCTCACTAACAGGATATTCATAAAGCAAGATTTCACTGCACAAGCCTAAATCTAACACCACCTCACAAGATGAGCTTAACTCCCAAGTTTACTCTGTCAGCTGTGCTTAAGAATTGCAGAGACACCGTTGCAGAGCCCTTACATGACTTCATCCATAGCCTTTCAGGGCACACATGTAGGACAGAGTGTTGTTCTCAGACAGTATTCGGCCACCATGGGGAACCAACATTTTTAACCAGCAGACACGTACAGAAACTACACCATCATTTTTCAACACTTTTTTTTGTTTGCAGCTCACCAGACTAGATCTCTCAGGCAAACACAGGTGCACATTGTTTCAATAAAATTTTATTGCACAATGATCTTCTTCCCAAGGGTTTATGTCACCACCACTACCTTCATAACAAAAGAAAGCTGGCACAAGAATTCTAGTCTTACACGTAGAGAACTGCAATTCACAACCAGTAACAGGCCGATCAACAGGATGTCTAAGATTTATTTAATTATAAACAAGTAAATTTAAAAGATTTTCTGTAGAATCAGCATTCACTTGCAAAGAGTCAAAGCTATGGGCCTAGCTACCTGAACGTTTGGTCTGCTAATTTGTATCTCCCGAGAACTAAGAGATACGCATTGGCATACCCAAAATACAGGTAAAAACAGCAGCTATTCCAGATGCTACATTACCAGCCAAACGTCCACCTGATAGTCACTGCCAGCCCAGCTACCACTACAAAGCCAGCGAAAATGCAAATGTTCCCTGGATGACACACTTGCTGTCTACCTCAGGAATTCCTATTTGCTTGTCAGCTACAGACAGCAGTGGGGACATGTCAGGGCAGAGCACCCTTTACAGTTTGCAGCCAGGCCTGGTAGTTTGATTTTGTTGCTACCACTTCTATGGTGAATTATATTCTGGATTGTCTTTTTTCTTCCCACCCCAATCTTCTGAAGAAAAAAAAAAAAAGACAAATGCCAAGACCCCTCTTACTACACAGGGAGGACTTCTCAATCCACAATTGCCTTTGCAAGGGGGGGGGTTAGACTGGATGATGGCGAGAAGTCCCTTTCATCCCCAACGATTCTGCGATTCTTAGTTAGGAAATCCAAGCCACTCTGAGGTTACTGACACACAAAAAGAGACACAAAGAACAGGAAGCCAGTGCACGTTACTTGTATTGGGGAAGGGCACAGCCGAGCATCAGGAACATCAGTCCGACCGCTCCTCCGAAGGACAAGCTGATCAAGGCTACAACGAGAACAGAGGCGAACCGCGGATGAAGGACGCGACACAGCGTTTAACACACCCATCGCCACCCGCGGGCAGGCGCGGAGCTCCGCGAGGCCCCGCCCGGCACACACGAGGACACATGGGGCTCCCATCTCATCCCATCCCATCCCTGCTCCCACCTTTGATCCCGGCCATGGCGCCGCCCGTCCCGCGAGCCGCGCGGCTCCCGAGGGGCGCGCGCCGGGAAGCGGAAGTGCCGCGCGGAACCGGAAGCCGCTCCCGGAAAAAGGGGTGTGTGGGTGTGTGTGGGGCAGATCCGCGCCCCGCCGCGCCCGCGTGACCCGCTCGCGTGACGCGCGCGCGCGCGCAGGTGCCGCCCGAAGCCCATTGGCCGTAGGGAGCGGGGGGGCGGGGCTTAACGCTGGGCCACGCCCCTTCCCCTCCGTGCCTCGGCCCCCTCGAACCCGCGGCGGGCGCTGACGTAACGCGGCGCAGTCATGGCGGCTGCCTCCGCGTTCTTCCTGCTCTGCGCTGCCGCCGTCGCCGGGCCCGCGCTGGGCTGGGACCGCACGGGTGAGACCCGCGGCAGGCCTGGGATCGGCCCGGGATCGGCCTGGGATAGGCCCGGCTAGCGACGGCCGCTCCGCCCTGCGGCAGGAGGGTTGTGCCGGGGCCCGCGCCGGGAAGGCGTGTGGGTTTGGGCCCCACTTTGAGTGGGGTTGTGCCGCAGCAGTGATCGCGCACTGCGGTCAAGGGTGCCTGCGTGCCGGAGCGGAGTAGCCCAGAGCCGCCTCGGAAGGAAATGAGGGAAATGCCGTGTGCCCCTCTGAGTGTCTGATGATACCTAGGGTTTGCTCTCCTGAAAGAGCAGGGCATTGCTTCAGCCTCTGTGTCGCCAGGCTTTTCCTGAAAGGAAGCCCTTGAGAAAGGCGCCTGGACAAGCGCTGACACGCATGGGGAAGAATTTCTTCACAGAAAGGGTGATTAGACATTGGAATGGGCTGCCCAGGGAGTTGGTGGAGTCACCGTCCCTGGAGGTGTTTAAAGACAGACTGCATGTGGCACTTAGTTGACGTGTTGCTCAGCCATAGGTTGGACTCGGTGATCTCAGAGGTCTTTTCCAGCCTTATTAATGCTGTGGTTCTGACGTTTGTGCTCCCTGTTTCAGGGAAGGTTCTACTGAGGGACGTGGAGGCGCTCACTCTCCACAGAGGGCAGTACACGACATCCCGGCGGACACCTGCAGTCCCTCAGCTGCAGTGCACAGGAGGCTCTGCAGGGTGTTCCCATGTCCCTGAGGTTGTTCAGTGTTACAACAAAGGTTGGGATGGCTACGATGTGCAGGTAACTGTTTAAAACTTGTTAAATTTTTAATAAAATCATCTTCCCCCAGACTCCGTAACTTCTGAAGAAGAAAAGAGTAAGAGGCTAGAGTGTCAGTTCAGTTTGCTTCTTATTAGATGACCTTTGACAACTAAAACTTAAATACTTCTTGATTTGCATTTTCCAGAACTGCTGTAGGTGTATGTTTGAAATGCTGTTGAGGGTGCTAATGTAAAAACATGGCATAGCAAACCTTCATAGGTTTTAAATAAAATGGTGCTTGAGTTTATAAAACCCCAGACAATGCTCTTGCATTGTTATTGCTGTGTGGATTTTCATTTTTCATTAGAGTGGAAAGGGCTTGTAAATAGTTGCTTCACTTCACCTCTCCCTTTTAAAAACTAAATTTTGGGCTTCCATGACTTCTTGCACCTTAGGATGTGAGTACTAGACAGTAAGTAGTTGTGACTGTTTTGTTAACTGTTAATCTGTGAGTAGATAACCTGGAATCAGGGCTGAAGGTAATAGTTAGAACTGATACAATACTGTAAAAAAAAGTCAAATTTGAATTGAGAGTTAGTACTGTGGTCCTGAATTTAGAGATGGTAACTTCAGGTACCTCAAGAAAATGTGAGGCTGAGGAATCCACATATGTTCAACTCCAGAATCTGCAATATGATTGCTAAGTGCTGCATTTGAATGTGTAATTTTTTCTGTCCTATTTCTTTTGATTTCTGCATGGGCACAAACTGAATCGGTTGCACTGGATTTCAAGATCATGTATTGTGTTTTTGTAGCTCAGTCAAGCTTGCACGGGACAGGCATTTATTAAGCTGCTGTTGCACAGAGTATTGCATGTTTTTAGAAGTATTGCTGTATCTAAAGAAGAGATATTTGAAAAACCTGTTCAGTGAGGGAAAATAAAATCTTCCAGAGTCATAATTCTTTAGTGTTTTGAAAAATTGTAAAATTTTTGTTAAGCCCTAGGATTTAAAAATCATCTTTAGTTAACTTCAAATTCCTACTCCTTTTGAAAATAAGTTGCTCAGAAATTTCTCCCCCTATGGCCTCTTAGATGATTTGTTAGCAATCACAGCTTTATTTCAGACCATATATGGGGAAGCAGAGAGATATTTTCACCTCTGGAGCAGGAGATTTTACTTTGTATTGTGTTTATTTTTTCAGTGGCAGTGCAAAGCAGATTTGGAAAATGCCTACCGCTTTGGACAAATAGAAGTGAGCTGTGAAGGCTACGATTACCCGGATGATCCTTACATATTGAGAGGCTCTTGTAGTTTACTGTTCAGGCTAGAGCTGACTGAGAAAGGTGAAAGGAAAGAGAAGAACTCTGGAAGCTTTGGCTCTAGCTATTATCAGTCGAGGCAAGATTCTTCTGGTTCTGGAGTGATTGTTATAATAGTTCTTCTCATTCTTGCTTTTGGAGTATACAAGTTCTTCCTCAGCAACCCGCAGCCTCAGCAGAGTCCTGGTGACAGTGATGGATTCACAAGGCCTTTCTGGCAGAGTTATCAGGCACCTCCTCCTCCTGGCTTTAAGTCCAGCTTCACAGGTAGGTCGCTGACCTGTTCACAAGTACTCAAAAGAGCAAGCAGGATTGTACTGTTTTAGCCGCAGTAAGGGCAGGAGTAAGGGCAGACTTAAAACCAGAGCATTGGCAGTTGACTCTGCCAAATTGGCTGCAGAGCCAGCTTTGCATTCTGTTCTTTGTTCAAATGAGAAAATAAGGACTTGGTTTTCCACAGGCTTTTAGGGCAACTGTGCAGCAAGCTGCCCTTTGGAACTTCGATAATCCATCACCCCATGCTCTTCATGTGTTCTTTTCATACCCTGTGAAATAGGAGGATTGTGACAGGGAGGATAATTTTCATAGGTAATCTGGAAGACAAAATGAGTTTATACAGCCAGAAACAAACCCACACCAAAGAGGTGCTTTAAAACCTTATAGAAGGATCTTTCAGCACTGATTTCATTCACAAAGCAGTTGATGGAACTCAGTGTCATGTACTAGTCATCTCTTTAACAGGTGCTTCAGTGTAGTCCCAGGAGTTGAAAGATTTGGTTCCTAGAACAGAGGACAGTGCCTGTGAACTGGCACTGGAGGTGCAGCATCTGAATCTCATGTGAATCTTTCATGTGAAGTTGTAATTTATGTAAGCAGTGACAAGGCTGATGCTAGGAAAAGGTGCACTTTTTCTTTTCCCAGAAAACTGATGACTTTTGTCACTTAATAGTCTTCCCTAGACATTCAGTGTTTAAGGAAAACAAGCATTGCTCATCAGTTGTCTGACCAACTGATTTAACTCTGTGCGCATGCAAGCTGCTCACAGCACTGAAACGTAAATTATATTCTTAAAAATTACATAATCTCCTTTTTTGTTCTGTGAGATATAGAAGGGATTTTAGCAAGAAAATATATAGCAAAGATTCTGTACTTGATTTATATTTTAGTAGTGCTTATTGATGCTTTTTTCAAGTTTTGCTTAAGCAGGTTGGCCAACAGAGGGTGCAGTATAACTCTTTTGGATACCCTTGTGCATGGCATGTAAAGCAGAAACGTTCAGATGTACTTGCACCAGAAAGTTAAAGGGATTCTGCTTCCGTGTTACTCTGGTTTTGCAGATTGGTTTCCGTGTAGTTATTTCAAGCTGTCTGTCTATGTTGCCTGTGCATTATTGACCACATGTGGGCACTTGCCATTGGCATTTCTGTGGTAGTCAGTAGATCCTTGACCATAAGATAGGGCTCTCTCATCCTGGGCGCAGACAAAACAGTGAAGAGTTACTTTAATTTTTTTCTATCCTGTTTCTGTCAGTTCATTGCACCAGTTGTTATGCTATTTCATTGCATTTAATGACTGCCTTACATTCTGGCAGCAAATCAAAAGCACATCTCTGAGTGTATGTCCATGTGTTCCCAGTAATGTATTAATCTTCAGAAATCTGGACAGTAATGAAAAGCAATGTTCGTATATTGCTGTTAATATTTAATTTGCCTCATTTTAAATCCTGTTAACATGTAGAAAATGTCCTGTGAAACTAGTTTAGCCAGCCTATCTTAATTAAGTTCTGCTTTCTCTCTATGGTTTGATGTGATTCTTAATGTTTACTCTAGATATTTCAGCAAAAAATGACTCAGTTTTCTGAGTCAGCATTCAGTCACAGTACTTTTGAACAAATCAGTCGATTCTTCTCTTGATTAACTTTGTTTTTACAGTAAATAAAGTACTTTTTTTTTTTGTTCCAAATCAGCATAATTTACTTGGTATTTCAACCCAATTAGAGTTTATCTTTCTCCCCCTGCATTGAAAATGAAATTCAACATCAGATCCAACATAGACTGAAAACTAATTGTTTCATACCAGTTTGAAGACAAACCAGACCTTCTCTAACTTTTACCTACATTGTCTCTGGTCCACTTGTGGATCACCAGTGGACATGTTTCAAGGAGACTCTAATGTTACCTTCAGTCATTGCTTTTTATACTTCCTTGTGTGTTAAGCCTGTGGTTGAGCTTATTCTTGTATTTGTGTTTTTCTCTAGACCAGGAAATGATTCTACTTTGGGGTTGTATTTTCTCTTTATTTCTAAATGGAAGACATTGTGTTCTGACTCAGAACCTCATGTTCTGCTGGTCACATGTGAAAAATCTGTGACTCTCCCCTGCCACATACTTGATATGC
Organism: Formicarius rufipectus; assembly: GCA_013399695.1. Taxonomy (NCBI): domain Eukaryota; kingdom Metazoa; phylum Chordata; class Aves; order Passeriformes; family Formicariidae; genus Formicarius; species Formicarius rufipectus. The sequence goes on along the minus strand of VXAU01000072.1, from coordinate 81,036 downwards.
TTGCACTTTCATCAAGGTATTTGTCGAGCTTGGTGACTCATGCATAATAAAAACTTTGCAATGTGATTGCAGTTAAAATGCCTTTTGATAACAAATCCCAGACTAGGATTACCAGGAACAATACAAGTAATGTTAGCCGTTACACTGAGCCACTGTGACTCAAATGGTGCAGCTGTGCTGAGCGAGTTTAAAAGCTGTATGTCTTTGTAGTTTGCTCACTGTGAGTCTTACCTCTTTGATTTCTGCTCCTGTGTGTGCCTCTGGCCTGCTATGTGACCTTCAGCAGACTATTCTTTCTTCCTTTCCTTTTCTATTTTTAATCTTACTTGTCTGTTTATAGATCAGCAGGCAGGGACTCTTTCCTTGTTTTGTGAGCATCAAGGCTGTGAGATGGAGTGCAAGCATTTTTTAACATAAAACTCTTCACAGTAGCGTTCATTTCTGGTTTGTTTTTTTGATTTTTTTTTCTGTTTTCTGCAATTGAGACCGTTCAAGCTCAGCTTGATCAAGAATCTACTGGAATCAGGAGAACTTTTTTAATTTTCCATTATCTTTAGCAGGAGAGAATATTGTTGAAACAGCTGGCCTGAGAATTAGGCTACTAACTGATATTTCCTATTGTCATTTTGTTTAAGATGATAACAGCTTTGGAACTCATTCGCATCATGGAACCAATTCAGGACCAGGATTTTGGACTGGATTAGGAGCAGGAGGCTTGCTAGGCTACTTGGCAGGCAGTCACAGGTAAAACATGCGTACTATTGAATTTTAAGTATTTAAGCTTTCAGGGAGTATGCCATATACTGTGTTGACATAGTTTCTAAGCTTTCAGGCCTGTGTCATCCAAACTATAAAATTTTACCTCTAGATGAATTTTGAGGAACTATCTGTACCTCCAGCACCAGAGACATTTTAAGCACATTTCTTGGAAAGACTTGTGAGGATTGAGGTACTTCATTCTGCTTCTGATTACTCTGATCTGACATGATGGCCTACAGATTTAAATTGACCCTTTAAACAGTCTACCTGCAGACTGCCTTAAAACACAGATAGTCATATTAAGCATAAACCCTTTTGTAGGTACTTCTATTGGTATCATCCCTCCTAAAGATAGTCTGAATTGCAGCAGCTATTCTGTGATAGTGTGATTAAACAGCCTTTAATCTGCAGACTCCCAATGGCCCATGTGTGGAAATCCAAGAGGTATGTTTTTTCAAAGGAGTTGCAGGTTATATGTAAGTTGCATAAAAATCATTCAAAAAGAGTTTTATACTGGAGTAAGCATCTGCCAGTCATATTTGCTCAACACTTTTAGACATTTCAGTGTAACAGTTGAAAGAGAGCAATTGCTGCCATTTTAGGCTTCACTGGAGAAAATATGTGACTCCTGCAGGGAATCTTTAGAGCCAAAGTAGTTTTTGCTATTTCTCAAATAACTGCATGCGTATTGAGTCTATTTCTGTAGGAATGTGGCAATGTAACAAATTAAATATAACCACATATGTTTTTATATTAAAAGTTGTAAGTAAGATAATATGGACAGGAGTGTGTTAAAGCATCTTCACTGTAAAGTTGTGGAGTTGGCTTTTTTATTAACAGAAGGCTTATATTAACTCTCTTAAGAATTCTTAAAAATTATGAAGTGTTAAAGGCATTTTTTAAGTCTAAAGGTATTTCTTAGGTGTTAAATACATGACCCTCGTGTTTAAGCATTGTATTTAGGTAGTATCTACATAAAGGTTAGTTCCTTGAGTTCCACCCCTTCCATTTCCATAGACACATCTTACTGTTCAAGTTTAGAGGCCTACCTGAGTAAGTCCAAAAACATGAACAAGCTTCCTAACTTGGGCTTCTTTTCTTTTAAAACAGTCTTTGGTCCACTGTTATTTAATCTTAGATATTTGTCAGTCTTTTCAAATTAATGGCCTCAAAATGCTGGTGCCAGAAAGAGTGAGATAGTTATTTGTAAATTTAGACAGGAGTAAATTCCATATTCATAGAAGCAAGTAGTTTAAATCAGTGACTCAAAGATCGTGATATGTTGGAGTTACTGATACAACCTTTTTCAAAATAGTTAACAGAAGGATTTTTTTTTTTGCCTAACATGGCTGGGATGCAGGTGTTGTGAAAATGCATTTAGGCTTCAGATGTCAAACTTCTTTTCTTGTTTGACAAAATCTAGGGTCAGAATTTCAGAGGGAAAACTTTCCTCATTTGCAGTTGTTAGAATTCCTTATTCTGAAGAATGCAGTTTAATTTCCTTTTGAAAGTCTACAACACTGGATATCCTTGTCCTCATCATGTAAATACATTCAATAGGGGGATTTCCAGTTTTGAAAAACTGCCTGCTTACAGTTTTTCTCAGAGATGTAGTTCTCCTGTTTGGAATGGTACCTTCTTAATTTATCTTAGGGTCACTAATAAATCCTTCCTTCTACTCTGTTTCACATCAGAGCACAGCCACGTTCCCCATATTACAGTATGTGGACAGATCCCACAGCTTCACCTCCTATGAGTGGGCACTCAAGCAATGCCACACAAGGTAGCAGTTCAGGAACAAGAACTGCTTCTGGTAAGGCAAAACACCTTTTAATCTCCTGAAGCTCAAGAGACTTTGACCTATCAAAAACATGCAGACATCAGTTGAGATTTAGCAAGCCTTCTTTGTTTTATTTTATCAGTTAGTGTAGGTGGACATGTAACAATGTCCCTTATTTCTGTTTCCTGTGGAAGTAGGGCATCATTGTGGGGCATGAAACTCCCCACGGGTGTACAGTGAGCATGGTACCACCAGTATCAGGTTTGTCTTCAGTGGTCAAGGTCCATTAGTTTAAAACTTTCCCTTCTGATGTGCACTACACATGCCCTTCTCTAGCAAACATGTACAAACGTGTTCTTTGTAGAATGCAGGTTGTCCAATCTGCAAGAATAGAATAGTTTTTAAGGCCAGTCAGCCCACAGTTGCTTGCTGTTCTACTTCATGTGAATATGTTTACCTTGTCTCCCTTGCCACCTTCAGCCTTTTTAGAACTAGAGTTCAGTGGAAACGCTACAATGGAGCTGGCTTTTTTTTTTTTCCTTTGCAGGCTTTGGCGGCACAAAACGAAGATGAAATCCTTGATGTTATTACATTGGAGTGATTGAACTAAACCTTCCTGTGCTTATTTTGTTAGCCGTAGGCTTCAAAAGGGAATATGAGGTAGGAAAGACTAGACATTTCTCTGTGGAAATGTGGATTCTCACTGCTGTGTAGGGTATCACAAGTGCTGGAACATCCACTGTTTCAAATCAGCAGCTTCTCGTGCAGAATAAACTTACCCAAGTTAAGAAAAATCGATATTACAGTGACTGTATATCTGTATGTACTTGAGGGATTGTGGCAGTGATAGCCTTACCACATTTTTAAGGCAGTAGCTTACTACTCATGTTCTGGGCTTAATTTAATTTCATCCAGAATTTCTGATTTATTTTTTTTTTTCCCCACCTCTTTCTTGATCATCCAGCATCCACCTGATAATTAAGGAGTGCTGCTCTTTGAAGCTAGTTTTGTTTGTCTTTGTAGCATTCATGTGAAATTTACTATAAGTGCAGCATTGGAGTTTTTCCTTAGTGGAAAAGAGTAAAGCTCTATATAGAGAGACTAACATTAATGTGTTTGTATCTGTTCTGTGTGACTGTTGGAGCCAAAATTTGCAGATTTGAGGGTGCTCCATGTTTAGAGCTTATCCAAGGTGACTGTGGAAACCTGAAGGATTTTGCGAATAAATCAGGAAGGAAATAAGTAAGTAACCTGAACTGAGACAAGATGCTTTTTCTTTAATTTGGATGTTTTTCTGGAAGACTGAGGTAATGTAAATTCAAGTAACAACAGACATTTTGCCTGCATTGAGGCCACAGACTTCGCTTTTAGTGCTGTGAAAACTTCTAATGTGAATAATCTGTCCTGCCTAGATGACCTGTCCAGGACACAGTAAACCAAAGATGCTTATTGCAAAAGGGAAGTAAGCGTTCTTAATCCAGAGCTGGTAGCATCTCTAGAGCACAGCAGGCATTGATACTAAGCAAAGAAAGGAAATTGAATGTCTAACGGGATGGAAACTTTCCCCAGTGTATTTTAAAAAATAAAGTGCTGTTAAAAGATCTGGAAGCAGAGAGGCCTTTTTTTAATCTGTAATGTATTTTGGGGGCTCTGAGAAGTGTCATATAGTTCTTGTGTGATTGACACTGTCCTGGGAGAGGCATTGCTGAAAAATAAGAGAAACTTCTCAGGATTGTGGGAAGAGGGGAAGAATGAAAAGTGGGCTGCCTGATCCCCGGGTCTTCTCCAGAGCCCATACTAATATTGTGTGTGTGCACACAACTTTTGTATGCTGGCAGCCGTTGAAGTAACTTAGCTTTCAGCCTTGTGAATTTACAATTTCTGAGAATTGATATAAACCATTACAGCAAAAGCACTGTTTTGCTAGTACAAGTTGCATCTCCACAAGGAAATTTAGCAGATATGGTTAGTTTCTGAGAAACTGACTTCAGCGTAACTCATCAAAAAGCAACTATGTCCATTTGTAAGTACAGAAAGAATTGGCTCGTGATAATGCCCAAGTTCAATGTCTGGCTTAAGCAAAGAGAAGAAAACCAAAGAAGAAGGCAAAACCAAAAGTAAATAAGCAAACTAAAGTAGCAAAAACCAGAAATCTTCATTAAGTCAACAGAAGCTATTGAAAAAGTGCTTGCACTGAAAATACTATTTTGAAGATACCAAATGAAAATTGATAACTTGAGGATAAAACAGTGGTTGCTTCTCAGAGCTGCCCAGGGGTTGGGGAAAAACCCCCTGCATTAACAGCTTGCACTATGCACATCAAAAAGGGAAAGGAAAGACCTTACTTTTGGCCTGTTGGAAAGCTCTACTTTTTATGAGAAGTATATGGTAAATATATTACCTTTTTGAGAAAGTGTAGCAAAATGTATTTCAGATGTGGAGTTTTTACTTATTTCTAAGTGTATTCAGGTTGAAACTTGTCACAGGCAATGTTCTTTTGCCAGCTAATGACCTAACAATGAAACTGAATTTTTGCTAACTGTGTAGTTTGAAGCTGAACTTTGTTCTCGAATTACAGTGTGCTATGAAATGTTTTAAGACAATGTTTTCATTTGTATTTGTGTTTATAGTTCTGCATGAAACACGATTTGATACATGAACCCAATGAATTACTATAGTTTCTGAATCTGTAGAGTATTTTTGCCCTTCCCTTTGAAAAAGTAATGAAATTAGTGAATAAGAAGTTCTTCTGTCTTTAAAGCACTATCCAGAGGCCTGCAGGGATGGCATTGTCTGTTTTTTCAGAGTTGTCTGTCTGCATCCACTTCCTGGGTGGTATAATATCATCCTTACCCCCAGACTCAGAGTGTGTAAGGTATTTATTGTTTAAATAAAACAATTCTGGAAATAGAGTTATTGTATTGGTTCGATTTTCTGTAACAAAATAATGAACCGTGTATGGAAATAAATGCTTTCTTGTAAATCGTAGTTTCAGATCTGAGTCTGCAGAAAAGCTCTGTTATGTTGGCAAGTTCCTCGTTTTTCAAGGTGATGAGCTGAACCTTTCAAATGAATTTATGATCACTGCTGTTGTTCTCGGTTGTGGATATAACAGAACTCTACATTGGGATAGCCTAAGCTGACAGATCAGCTTCTTACTCAGAGAATGTGAGCAGAGTCTCACTCTGCTGAGCAGAGTTCTGGCCTACAAACAGAGGCAGTTCAGCTTTGTGGCCATTATAAAGTACGGTTAAGTGAAGGCCTGCAAATTCAGATAGCTGTGTTTCCTTGATCAAACATAAAGGATGTTGTTAATGCTCCTGAATGAAAAGAACTTGTGGAAAGCAGGTTAGAGCTCACACTTGTGAGAGGCCTTGAGCTTCCTGAGCATCAGATCTGGAAGGTCCTAGTCTTTCTGCTCCTGGGGCAGGGTTTTGGCAACTTCATAGTTGCAAGGCATATGTAAATGCTTAAATTGTAAAATGCTGTTGTAGATAAAAGCAGTTCTACTTGGCACCTGCGACTAGTACTGTTCATGCTCTGACAAGGCTTATATCCTTACACAAAGCTAAAGCTCATTACAGGAATGAAACTCCTGGTTTTACAGCTGACTTCCCCTGAAGCATGTGATGAAAGAAAAAAAAAAGATGCACGGAGATAAGCTTTTTCTATGCTACTCTGTCTTGTGACTCAGCTCCCAGGTCAGATCTTGGCTAGTTCTGCAGACTTGTCTTGCTGTGTACCTCACTCTTTTCTCTAGGTTTTGTGTGTGTGTTAGACTTATCAGCAAGGTAGGTTGATTTTTTCCAAAATAAAATTCTTCCATGATCATCACTTTTAAGTTCCAAAAGAGGAATCAAGCCACATGGCACAATTTTTCGCACTAGAAGTTGTCACAGAGAAACTGCAGGAATAAAGTAGCAAGCAATCCCTGCTTGCATAGCGATCTAAAAAGCTCAAAATGCAGCTTTTGCAGATAATTATTGTCCACTTAGCACCCGTTACAAGTGCTGTATTTTCATCTCCTTAGTAAAGCTAATTAGTATTAGTTCTTAGTATTTTCAGAACACCCTATCAACTGTTGATTGTGGTACAAACTAGCCCAGCTGCCTGTGAATTCAAGTATATGAGCAAAACCACAAAGATGGTAAAAAATTTCATAGCAATGCAATCTACAGTGCTGTTGTGTCTAATGAAACACGTCAGGCCCCTTATTCTCCTTCCATACGAACTGGGGCGGTTCAGGGTTGAGTGCTTGCATGGGAGAGGCTCTTTATCACTCTGCATATTTTGCTGAAACCTTACTCTGCAGCCAATTCTCCTGCTTTCTTAATATCACGTGTAACTGCAGTAGCCTTCACTTCGACACCTATTGCAGCTGTGATTTGCCAGTGCTAACAAAAATAATCAGTAGACTCCCTTTACATGGCCTGTATATCTTCTCTCTCTCTGTCTTACATCATGTAGTTCCCTCTGTTCCTGCTGAGTGTCAGGGTTTCTTTTAGCAAGGAAGTGACGAGAACTTGCAGAAAGTTTATCGAGCTAGGAATGGATGGAGTAGATGGAGGTGAAGTCAAGGGGGGAAACTATGAGACACTGAATTTACTGTTGTGGTCAGTATGTCTGAGGAAAGAAGGATTTTTTTAGCCTTCTGTCAAAGAAGCATTTTTGTCCAGGATACAGTACGAGCAGCTGTTGATGGGAGCACATTAAGAGCTGGTGAACTGGTAGCAAAGAAAAGACCTGAGAACATCCTCTCTATCCTACCTTAGGAATGACAAAGACTTGTATAACAAGGAAGTTGGCCTAGGATGTACTAGCTCAGCCACTCCACAGGCATGCCATTGCAAATCCTATAGGTAGATGTATGTTCAAAGATACAAAGTGCTTCTGAAAATGCCACAATGCTAGTGCCAAGCACAAGAAAGAGGACTTGGCCTGTGTCCATGTTTCTTTCCTGCTGCAGTGTGACTTGGATTGAGCAGAAGAGGCCAGAAATGGAAAGAGCAGCAAGTAACAATGATGAAAGGTAGCAAGTTTACACCTGCACTAGCCAAAAGCCAGGCTTCCAGGGGAAGCCTGTATCCCATTATGTCCTGCCTGCTTGCTCTTCTCACACAACAGCAGGAAATACTAGGCAGCTCTAATAGCTGTTATATCAGGATTATTTTACTGGGCTTAAAAGTCTATCCTGCACATCTAAAGAAGCTCTACAGGCACTTACTGGTAACATGTATTGACACTTTCTGCTCTGAGGGCCATCTGAGCCATACCACAATTCCGTTTTCAAACTAGCCACCTGTGAATTTTGGTGGAGACAGATCACATCTGCTTAACGACCAGCTTCTCTGAGTTACTGCACAGGGAACTTTAGCTTATTTACCACATTTGCCTTGACTTCCCTGGCACCAAGGTTCTTGTGCAGTCTTTGCAGGTGTATTTGGATGCCATTGTACAGAATCCTCTGAGATTTGGCTTTAAGATCATAGCCCTGACATCATTGCCCCTGTTACCCGCCTTCTCTATGCCTCCTGTGACGTTGCAGTCAGTGGCTGGGGATGTATGAACTGAGGCAGCACAGGAAATATCAGAAATACAAAATACCTTTGGTTGCTGCTGCTGCAGAGTTAACTGCTCCCACTTAACTCATGTGGTCATTTTCATTACATTTAGCAGCTGTAAATGCATCACATCTGCTTTAAGGGATGAAAAACAATTATGACTGGGGGACAAAGAAAAGAAAAAAAAAAAAGATGTAATGAATGTAAATAAAATGCTGAGTTGGAACAATTTTGCAGAGCTGACCTTCATGCTGGAATTACTTTATCAACATTCTTCCTCCAGGAGTTGGAGGAGTACTTCATTCATGTGGATTTAAATAATTCCATCAGTGCTTTCTGCACCACCCTGGCAAGAGAGAGAGATTCAGAACTGTAACAAGTTTGATGTTCGACAAAGTCAGACCGTTTGGCGTTCTTTGTAGTTTGATACACAGGTTGCAAAGAATTGGTGGCAGTATCAGGGGAACTTAGATCAGTGCAGAAATTCATGTGGTTGCAGCATAGACTGAAACACTGATCTGTGCTGTTTCTGAAACTGAGGTAAAAATCAAGCTTTAATCAGGCTGAAACAGCTCAGAAGAAAGTTTTGCTTTGAGTCAAAAAAATTCTGTTCAGCACAAATTCTCATCTGCTGCTGACACCTGCTGTCAGCTGTGAAGTGGTCTTTCCCTTAGGAAGGCAAACCCTCTGTCCACATCCTATCAGAAAACCAGACAGACTCCCTGGGTCATAGTGCAGTGTGATTCTGTCTTGGCAAGCTTGGGTAGTTAATCATACATACTCTCCTCCATAACAGGTGGAAGGATTCACTTCCTTTTTAACAAGAAGCTGTAAGTCTAGGGGGACCAGGCTGAAACTAAGTGAATGTGTATAGAGCTGAAATAGTGCAAACATAAGTGAGAGGAAGACCACACTTCATTGAGGTAACTAAGTTTTATATAAGATATTAATGTGTTCCCTTTAGCTCAGGTGATGCAGCTGCTAAAGAGAAATTAGGGTTTGGGCAGATACTAACTTTTACATTGCAAAGCTTCTTTGAACATAACTGAGAAACAGAAATATTTGCAGTAGATGAGAGAGAAACCCAGCATGAACCATCTCCAATGCATTTAGCCAGAGCAGAGTAGGGAGCAGAGTCCCAGACATGAACCAGTCAGTGTTTCTAGCCTGAACATGCTACAGAGGCATCTGTTCCTCTCCAGTCTTTGTTTGCTTAAGCACCTGAGAGGCCTCATGGACCAACGAGTGCTACCACTTAGCGTCAGCTTGGCAGAGCTCCAAGCCAAGAGGCTATGGGTGAGGGAAGATTGTATTTGATGACCTTTGGACAGCATGTCAGGAAAAGCCCGGGAAGCCAGCTGAGCTACAGGAATGTTTTATGCCCTGGAATGATAAATAAAGCAAGAGTATGGAACAGTCAGCAGCAGAGACCTTTAAAAAGAGATGTAGAATGCTCTGGTGGAGCTACTCAGCACAGGGGAGGGTGTTCTTGTGCACTGTGGCTGCAGCATTCTAAAGGATCTGCACCCCCCAGTGTTTCTATCCACTTAGATGCAGAGGGGAACCAGGTTCTGAAACTCTGCCATAAGCGAGACTAAGGCACAAACGAGGCCGGATGGCTGGATTCCAACATGATAATTCAACTTTATTTTGCAACTCAGCAGAGAGGAGGATGGAAGATAGAAAAGTAGGAAAAGCTGAAGGTAACTGTTAAAAGCACAGAACAGGAGTTACCGCCACCATGAAATGCAGCTGGCTTGCAAGCTAGTAGTTCTCCTGGTCATGTTGTAACCTCCCAGGAGTGACTCACCAAGCAGAATAACAGTGGCAGCAGCCTCCACAGCAATCCTCCCAACCCGTGCCACCCTGTGCACTGCCTTAAATACTCTTGCTGTGGTAGACCCTGGATGCCCATTGGCCAGTTCACTGCTATCCAGGCAAAGTTTGCCTGGTACCAAGATGGGCCCTGACTGTCCATTGGCTGGTTCCCCAGCAAGGCAAGATCTGCCTGCCATACCTTGTTCAGGACAGTAAGTCCTTGCTGTGATCTTGACAGGAACAACTTTTTTTTTTTTTTTTTTTTTTTTTCCCCCTAAGAATAGCTGTCTCCCTGCTTCCCGTGGCTTGCTGGGTGCCTCCTGGAGCTTTTGCAAGCAGCTCAGCTCTTTCATTCTGTTGCCTCAAGACTTTTAATCTCCATTCTCAAGGCAACGGCAAAGCAGACTCCATCCTTGAATCAGTCTATCATACCTAGTCTGCATGCTGCTCATGCAGACACTGTATTAATTCAGCTGCTGGGTCAGGCTGTCCTGGCTGTTCTCTTGCTCTCCTCCCAAATGCATGGCCTAACCATACATCTTCACAATCTTGCCAGCTTGGAGATAATGTGCACCTCGAAACACAGACCTTCTGGTTTATGAAACTTCCTATTGCAGCATGTTTTAAAGGCCAAAATTAGAGATGAGGAGAGGATTTGGTGATTTTACAGGAAAACAACGCATCAGTAACTGAGCCATTATATGACTTCTGACTCAAAAATTCCTAGAACTTGAACTCCAGAAGTAGAAGGTGTTAATGGCCTCCATCAGAATTGGAATGCTGGAGTTGGCAGAGCTTTCCTCCAAGGTGGTATGATAGCTCTTACATCATTATCTGAAGGGATAGGGATCTACTTATCATAGGCAGAGCCTTCTAGCACAGAAAGGTAATGTTGACTGGAAAACACTTTGTCCAGTACAGTGTACTGAAATTCTGCAAACAGCGTAGCTGTAATGGCACTAAAGTATTTGTTGGTGTAGGAGGAAGAAGAGTCAGGATGTTTTGTGTTCCTGTCCTGATACATGTTTTTGGCAAAAAATTTAAATGTAGACCAAACTTCCTAATAAAGTTATGATAGTTGTTATCAGTATTTCTGTTAGATAGATGATTTCAATAAGCAGTTGCTCTTACTGTATTCAGACATCTTCACACTTTGCAGGCAAGATTGCTAAACAAGTGTTAATTTTTCGAAATGCCAGACAAGGGCATGTAACATGAACTGTCTTCCAGGAAAGTTTGAGTATGAAACATTAATGTTAAGATTATGTTCTCTCATTTCAGTAAGTGGTCTGATTTCGAACTTAAATCCGGAGAAGGGCACAGTCAACATATTGGACAACTATGACACTTTTACTGAGCATCCTAAGTAGCCAACTAAATAACAACAAAAAGCCAACTATTAAATACTTCATTTGTGTTCTAAGAGATGGAGCTCTGTGCTATATTACAGCATGTGCAATATTACAGTGTTCATGTATCAACTAGATTCACAGAAAATAGATCTTAAGATCTCATAGATCTTAACAAATAAAATCTCAGTGCACCTTTTTACCTGAGGGAGAAGAAATAACGTTTATTAGCATGAAACATAGCTTGCATTTTACTTTTTCTTCATTATTTTTCTTCAATATGCTTTTTCATCTCATTTTTCCTTAAAAATTTACAATTCTGCTGAAGCTCACTGAGTTCAGATGGCAATACCATCTGTCCCAGAGGAGGTCTCTGGGCGGGTTGGCTGGCAAGGGCAGAGTTAACAGGACTAGTGGTTTTCCTATCCTGCACTAGTGCCTCAGCACCTCAGCCCAGACTGGGAGAGGAAACGAATCATACTGAGCACTGCTGTGACCCCAGTAAGACACAATTCCCTTCCTGCAGGTCCCTCAGACAAAAGACTGGGGGAAGGGATCACCCTGAAGGGATGGGTGGGAGGTGGTTTTTCCGGTTCCTGTCTTACCTTGTGGGCAGAGATTTGTTAGTTCAAGATGAGCTGCAGAGATACTCGAAAGAAAAGAATGAAAGGGGAGACATTAATAACGCTATTTGAGTCTTAGCTGCGAGTCAATGGTGAAGGGCCGGTATTAACGGCTTCTTGGTTTCTTTCCTGGCTTCCCATTAGGAGAAAAATGGGGACAATAGAAAAGTCGTTTGGTCTGCCCAGAGCACTACATTTTCCATATCTAAAGGAAATGTTAAGCCTAGCTTAAACCTGGGCATTAGCCACTGTTGTATTGATCGGTGTGGCTGCATCAGTGAAACCTTTCTGTGTGTTCTGCTTGGTGCAGCTTTCCCAGCGTGGCCAAGAGTTGAGCTTTTGGAAAAGTCAGCATAACTCCAGGGGAGTGCACAGAATGTGCTCGGGAAAATGCTCATAACACTTCACTGATTCTTAGGGATTATTTCAGGCTGGTGAAATGATGTTTCTGTTGACTGGAAGTGAAGTGGAAAGGTTTATATGTTTATGTAGGCTATGTTTTTAACATTTTTTCCCCCAGCATAGTTGTGCTGGTACAAACAGCAAAAGTTGAAGGGATGGGCTGGAGAGAACACTGGATGTTGTTTAGTTTTACTGTATGATTTAGAGTGCCCTCCCCTTGCTATGCAGTCTTGAACCCCTTTTGTCCCTGGTACTGGAAAGGTACCACTCTTCCAGAGTCACACTTGGTTTAAATACTGCCTAGTAGTCAAAGGATGAGTTTGTGCTTGCAGCAGGTAGGAGAACAGGCGGTGGAGGCTGTTCTGGGGAAGACAGAGTAAAGACTCAGTGAAAGAGTGAACTGAGGAAGAAAGAGCTCAATTAAAGATGGGGTAAACATCCCAAATGAGTTTGGTTGAGTGACACTTCCAAGACAATGGGCATAGGAAGCCTGGTGAGAAGCAGGAGCAAGAGGACTGTGGCTTAAACCCAGAGGTGTATAGGAAAGTCAGGTGGAATTTCTGAACCTGAGGCAAATAAACCAGACTCTTCCCAGCAGGAGTTATTGAGAGCAGGCATGCAAGATGGAGTTTGACTTGCTGCAAATGAAGGGGAAACCAAGGGACAGGACTGTGGCCAGAACAGCTGAACCCCACCACACAACCGCATGTTCCTTCTAAAGGGCCCCTTCCTCTTCCTCTTAGCCAGTTTTGTACATTATCTCCTCTCTTCTCTCCAAAGAATCCCAGTTGTTGTCAATTAGCCAGTGGCAAAGAGCAGAGGACTGTTGTTTAAAAAACAGTTGCTCATCCAGAGAACTGTTGTCAAACACCAGGCACACCGATCCCTACTCTGCCATCGCCCAAGACAAAAGATACACAGATCCAGTTACACAAGTGCTCTCATACAAGAGAGGCTTTTAAAAACAGTTTACGAGTTGCTGCAGCTGCACCTCTGTTTAGGCTGTGGTACTGTAATTCCAAGTACAACATTACCCTCCCCCTCCAAACAGTTACTCAGGCAACTTTAGTTTTAGAAGCCAGGAATTGCTGCAGAGGATTAGGTGCTGTGTGCCTAGCCCTGACACCCGACTGCACAGCCTCCAGCTGCAAACTTAAGAGCACATTTTCCACAGCACTCAATACCTTACCGCATCTCCCTTCCATAGACTGAAATAATTTGGAAATCCAACCACATAAATGGAACACTGTAAAATCTGATGGCACAAATTTAGCCATTCAGAGCATCATGAAACAAACAGGTCTTGACAGGATGTGTTTTGTGCCAGGTTTGTGCTTTGAGTCAGATGGCTGTGCTGGATTAGGTCAGGCAGTGGCAGCCTGAATGCTGGATTTACCACTTGGTAAAATCACAGCCACAGCAGTTGGTAACAGTGGTATGCTAGAAGCCAAAAGATGTTTTGAAAAGGCTATGTAAAAATAGGCACAAATGTTAAGCCTGATTGCTTGTAGAAAAATACCTTTTGAGTATAAAAAATAACTTTAAGTAAATACTCTTCTGAAGAGTCCTTGCCTTATTTGAGCATGAGATTTTGTACCGTCCAAAATGATGGCTTTGCCCCTTCACGGTATCAACTGCTATCCAAGAAGGCAGCACCAGAACAAATGCAATCTATTGTGTATGCTTTCTGAAACACCAAAGAGTGAGTAACTAAGTTCAGATAACCTTCAGTAAACTCGTATTCCTTCAAACTGACCCTACATTACACTCATTTCTAGGCAGAAGAGCTAATGTGACATTTCTGCTGACCCTGTAAGGTAGGACAAGCCAGTGCTGCTCACCAAAAATGAGTTTTTTGGAGAGGTAGTTTTAATACGTGTTGTTTTACTAATCCTGTTCACCACATGGATGTAGAAACCTTCAGGTTGGACGAAGGGAGGAGGTGCCACAGTGGAATGGATATGAGTCAGAGAATTTTATTGACTCTTTGAAAAAAAACAATTTATTAGATTCCTGTTATGAGATACAGAACAAGTTTGTTCAAAAGGGTTAAAGCCAGAATTTCTGAGATGTAAGTGACGCTGCATAGGGCTTGAAATTTTGGCCCATTCTGACCTTCAAACAGGAGATGTCTTGTAAGTAGCAAATGTAGCAAAACAAAACAAATGGAGACCTTTTTAAACCCAGACAGCAATGCTTTTTCTCCACTAGCACCAAAAGAGATTCTGCTCAGAGCGCAATACTGCAAAGTGTATATGTGGTGTGAGGCTCTGAATAGCGTTTTAGAAGTTCAGCAGAGCCTACACTGTATTGTTAAAGCAAGAGCTTGTAGAGTCTATTCCTGGCAGTGAAGCAATTAAGTTTTTTAGAACACTAGAACCATAAACACATTTTTACAACATTAACATAGACAGTTATGGAAAATTGGCATACTTGTAGACTACAGAAGTTGAGAAATCTGGTCAGACTGGTTTCTGAAAGGTGAAAGAGATCTTTGTTGAAGTGATAAAGATTAAAATATTATTAAGATAACATTAATAGTGGTGCTTTCAGGGAAGCCAAAGGAATCTGGTCACTAGGAAAAAAAAACAAAAACATTACGAGGAAAACCAGAAGGCACAAAAAACCTGGTCCCAGGCAATGAACCTAAAAGGGTGCTTATGTCAAATCCAATTGTGAAATTATACACAAAGGAAAGAATCAAAGTTCCCTTAGGAACCTCAAGTCATCTAAAATGCTTTAACAGTTCTAAATGCAGTGCCTTTATTTTTATAACAGATGTATGTTAATATCGAAGTATGCTTTCTATTACAAACAGTTTCAGTCTCCCTGCTTCCCAGCTGATGCAGGATGGAAACAATCCATCTGAGTGTTAACATCAAGTTTCTTGTTTTGGCAGAAGTTTTTATTTACTATTGCATTTTTTTTAGGCATTATAGGCTTTGATGTGGATCACTTCTTTCATGATACATATTCAGCTGCAGAATCATCTACATTCAAGCTGCTTGAAAGCATCCTGACCACAAAATAATTGATGTAGCCACTTCCGTGTGCTGCTAAGACTTCTTGGGGTGCACATGAGGGATTTTTTTGGAAAACACTGGAGAACTACCAGCACTTGACTTCTGGCACAGCTGAGGAGTGGTGTAACTTGAGTTTTAACCTACAAGTTTGATGGGACAGCCACTAGAGTTAAGGGGGTTTGTGAACAGCTTGACTTAGGAGCAATGTTTAGCTAAGAGCTTGAAGGAGCTTTTCACCAGGGAACACATCTTTTATGTTGGCCTGGCATAAGGAGAGTGTTGACCAGAGAGCCATCTGCAAATAAGACAAGTTCTGCAGGAAGAGGGGTAGGCAATAGCAATGTTGAAACTACCTACAGAAGCTGGACTACCGTTTGATTCAATTTTTCAGAGCCAAGTAGTCTGAGCCAGTAGCATCCATCTATTTTGGAAAGGCAAACTTTGATGTGAGTGTATCCTCCCATGTGCTCAAGATTCTCTGCCTGAGGAGTAGCTCAGAGCTATAGCCTGTATTAATACCAGAGATGTGGTCCAAGCACCCAGCTCCAAACTATGAGTATCCTGGGAGCAGTGAAGCAGGGGAAAATACACATTGAGGTTGCAAGAGTATGATGCTTAGGCAAGGGACCTCAGGTTAAGGTTTTAAGGTCACCTCTTTCAAATAAATATGTAATATAATATATATAAATATATATAAATTGATGTCTGTATTACAGAGTTCCTCTTCTGGATGAAGATGGCAGGCATGCATATATGAAGATGAGAAAGGAGCTTGCCCTTGGGAAACAGAAATACCCAAGAAGAAATAGAGCCAGTTGGCAAGATTTGCAAGTGCTGTTGGCATTTGTGTAACTGCTAATGAATGAATCTTTGGGGTAAAAAATACACAATGAAGAAACTCTTTTATAAATTTAAAATGTAAAAGGCATTAATTTTTTTTTTCAGAAGAGGTAGAAAAAAACAAAACTTCTTTAAAACAATTTAGAACATCAAACCTCGTTGAAAGTAAGTTAGGTTTTTAAGTTATTTACATTCTTTGATAAGTTTTAGTCAGAAGATTTTTGAGAGCTGAAGGACCATGTTTCATATAAAAAAGCAGCGAAGCATTGCAAGAGATCACTTTTACACTAAAAAACACCTCTAGCATAAAATCCAAATCACTGCTGGTCTTCATGAGACACTGAAAAAGATGCAAAGAGCTGACATGTGACAGAACCATGGTGGCATTTTAAACCAGAGGGTAGTGGTGTGTACCTGTCACAGAACCCTGGAATTATAGAAAGGCTTGGCTTGGAAGGGGCCTTAAAGATCATCCAGTTCTAATTTCTTTGCCATGGATAGGGATGCCACCCATTAGATCAGGTTGCTCAGGGCCCCATTCAACTTGGCTTTGAACACTTCCAGGAATAGGGCATGCACAATTCCTCTGGGCAACCTGTTCCAGTGTCTCACCACGCTCTGAGCAAAGAATTTCTTCCTAACATCTAATCTAAATCTCTGTTCTTTTAGTTTAAAACTGTTGTCCCTTCTCCTGTCCCTATCTGCCTGTGTAAAAGGTCACTCCCTTTTTTTAATAAGCCCCCTTTATGTACTGGAATGTGCTGTAAGATCTCCTCAGAGATCTTACATAAGATCTTCATAATGCTGAATCCCAACTTTCCCAGCCTGTCTTCATAGGAGAGGTGCTCAAGCCCTATCTGAGATCACCTTTGGGGCCCTACTCTTGTCATGCTGGACATCCCTCACAGACATAGTAAGGAGGGTGGCAAGGCACATCCAACACAAGTGTTAAACCTCTGCTGTGCAGGCAGCAAAGGTTGTTACAAGAAGAAATCAGAGATACTTTTTAGATACCCCATTTAAACATCCAACAGAGTATCTTCGTGCTCCTTCAACAATTCCTGACACAGTTTGCATTCTCCAGTTGTTTTTGTTTGTAGGAAAAAACCCATTTGCTTTCCCCAGTTCTGGGGAAATTTCGTCTTTGCCACATGGGGAGGCTGGCCTTGTCTGTGCCTGCTGCCTGGTGGTACAGCACAGCTCACTTTAAAGTTGGACAAATGACACAGGAAGAGAGGTTTTTGCAGCCTCCCAGTGATGTCAACTCATGAGGTATTCAGCCCCTGCTGAAAGTTTAAGATTTATGAATCAGCTCAGCCTGAGGAATATTGGAGTCAAGGAAATTATTCAGATATGCATGTTGAAGAGCCACAGAAGTGCTCAAGAGAAGAAAGAACTGCTAGGGTATTTGGGTTCCTCATTTAGGATTGGGATTGTCATACAAGCAGGACTGCCTGCTGTTTTTGAGTTCTCCATTGCCGGGATCTGCCACAGTCAGCAGATGCACAGCTGGCCTCTGCAACAGCAACTCATTGGGGTTTTGCTGTGGTTTTTGAACAACAAGGAATAACTATAGAGGTTTGGAATCCTGTGATTGCATGAGGCACTTTATGTTTTGAGAGCAATTTGGGTAGCTTAGTGGCCTAGACCATGCCAGAGTGGAGCAGAGTGAATCACAGAATCCATTAGGTTGGAAAAGATCTCAGATCATCGAGTCCAACCTATGACCAAACACCACCATGTCAATTAGACCATGGCACTAAGTACCATGTCCAGTCTTTCCCTGAACACCTTCAGGGACAGTGACTTTACGACCTCTCTAGTCAATCCTTTCCAATGTCTAACCATCCGTTCTGTGAAAAAATTCCTCTAAATGTCCAACCTAAACCTCTACTGGTGCAACTTCAATCTATGTCCTCTCATCCTGCCACTGGAAGAACAGGCCGACCCCCACCTGGCTGCACCTCCTTTCGGGTAGTTGCAGAGTGATAAGGTCCCTCCAGAGGCTCCTTTCATCCAGGATAAACAACCCCAGCTCCCTCAGCCGCTCCTCGCAAGACCTGTGCTCCAGACCCTTCACCAGCTTCGTCGCCCTTCTCTGGAGTCGCCTCGCGAAGGCGACGCCGCGGGCCCCGCCCGGCGCTGTTGGGCAGCTCAGCCTTATGGTCTCTCAACAGGACAAAGGAGCGCCGCTCAGCGGGGCCGGGCACAGACAAACCCCGCGGCCTCCGGCTCTGCCCCCGTGGCACGAACCCTCCGCTCGGACGGCTACCGCGACCGCCCCTTCCCTCCGTCGCTCGGGCGCTGCCGGCTGCCCTGGCTGGGCCCGGCCCCTCCTGCCGGGGGCGGGCGGGGCGGCGCCGCCGCCGCGCGCTGTGTGCTGGAATGCGGGGGCGCCTCCGCCCGTCG